>LIHB01000026.1:244013-281528 GCA_001297265.1 Mycosphaerella arachidis
GCCTCTCTTGTAGCCTTTTCTCCATCCAGTCGTCGCCGCTGCTTCATTGCCTCTTCTCTCTCTTTTGCTGCTTTCAATGCCTCTCTTGTAGCCTTCTCTGCATCCAGTCGTCGCTGCTGCTTCATGGCCTCTACACTCTCCTTCGCTGCGTTCAATGCCTCCCTTGTAGCCCTCTCTGCGTCCAGTCGTCGCTGCTGCTCGTGGTGAAACTGCTGCCACACCGATGCCACCTCGTTTGCATGATCATCATAGATACCAAGTCGACGGCGCGTTTCGAGTTCAAGCTCGGCTGCAACTATGCGATGGCGTCTCTCGAGTCTCTCCTTTTCCGCCGGACCAAATTTGCGCTCAACAACTGGCGCTCTCGGTGCCCTCTTGAATGCGGTGTGCTTGAAGCGATCTGTTGGCTTCTTCGGCGCTGACTTCGAACACGCGAATGTGGCGGATATGGTGTTGCCCGCGAGTCTTGCCGCAGCAGCGGTGGCATTGATGAGCCAGGCGATGGTCGGCATTGTGTTGTGATGTAGTCCGAGTTGCGGTTGTGCTCAAGCGCGGTAGTGCTCGCGATGTTTTTCCTGCGGAGGTGGGATTATGTTTGTGTGCCGGAGGAGGGCGAAGAAAGAAAGCTTTGGCTAAGCGTTGCGGAAAGTGGACCCTGCATTAGCGTGGTTTTTGGTGTTTTGTGTCGACAACATTACAACATGCATCTATTCACCTGCCGGTGGTACACTACGCACCAGCAATATAACAGCTCCTGATAATGTATTCTGCGAGAGGGAACAGCTTGTCCACAATGACTCCAAGTGTTCCCGTGCCGGACGTGCAGCAGGTCTTGGCAGTCATATGAAAGTGATGCGCTGCACTCGAGCTATGCATGCCGCGCCGGCGATTGAACAGACTCCGGTAGGACAGGCTCGGGTCTATCCAGTCTCTTCTCAAGAGGCGTCAGCCTGCCACACTGCTTCATCTTGATCATTGGCTCACCAGGCTCAACCGCCGTGTGGCCGAACATGGAAACGTATGGTGGCAGGCTCCTTTACCTTGGGATGTGCGTCAGTGGGCTGCCTCGACCAATTCATAAAGTAGATACGAGTGATGGAACCTTCGCAGCGGCCAGACCCCCTGGTGTAACTCTCCCAATCCACCTGCCAGTCTTGTCCTGAGCTCCATTCTCTTGTTTCCAATACATGTCGTCATCCCTTGCATTCTTCTCCTGCATACCTCTTCCCCTCTAGATGTCATTTGCGCCCTCCTGCATTGGCCTGTGTACGAGCGCCTTGAGGACCTTAAAGACTTTCGTGGTGAACTGTCCCACCTCTGACCGGATCTCTGATGCCACATCCTCGTTGTATCTAGCCAGTCTCGGCTCGAGAGTTGCTTAGTATCTCTTGGTTGACATCCAGCTCGTTCTCCCAGACTACATCCAGCTTGAGGTACCTGATGATTTCCTTTATCTGAGAGCTTCTCCATGAGCTTTGCAGTTTTGAAATGTCCCATTCGGTCTTCTCCTGGCTGGTAAGGCTTTGCCGCGCGTTCCCTTCTTTTGATGAAGAGCCGCCTGTCTCCGACCTGGCTTCATTCACCTTCTGGTATACTAGCTCGTTCAGTACACTTGTCACCTTGGCGATGAATTGCCCCGTCTTTGTATCTGGGGAGTGCCGCCTCTTGCCCGTTGCCACGTGGTCTGCGGGCATCTCTTCCACCTTTTCGGTGGCGAAATTCACATCTTTATTCCGATTCATGTCCAAATTCAGCACGGATATTACGCTGTTCATTGAACCAGCCGTCCAGAAGCTCATGGAGTTCCAGGCCTTTTTGCTTGATTCTTTCACGACCGGCTGCCCGCTACTTCTGCGCCCTTCTACACTAAGGACTTTGATCAGGTTTTGGACTCTGCCTTCGAGTCCGGCGACATATGTTTGTTGCCTGCGGAACTCTGGTCTTGGGATATGCTTCATGCCTCGGAACTCACTGCTGTAGTATAACTTCTCGAGCCCATGCTTCACCTTCTGAGTCGCCTTGAGCGCAGCGTCTCTCTCTTGTAAGAGAACCTCAACTCCGGTGCGTATTCGTTTAACTACCTCTTCCAGGTCTATGATTTGGCTGGTCAGCTTCCGCGTCACCTCGCTGGAGATCACGATACACGATCTCTGCATTGCGCGCCTTTATCAGGACATCCTGCTCGTGCAGCTGTGCCCTCAAGTCTGCTGCTTCGCCAATAACGAGAGCACTGTGATGCTTTTCCCTCTTCATGTCAATTTGAATACTCCTGATGCGCGAGTCTTTGATCGCCAATTCGTGCTTCCAGCGGTTCGCCTTGCGTGTTGTTACGGGGACGAAGGGTAGTACCATGTCTGTTTCTGAGCGCGTGCCCAGACACCGCTGTTGATAGAACCTGTCTTTGAGAGTTCGCTCAGCCACAAGCCGACGAGCCCGGCTGCCGATAGACAAGATAGAGTAGCAGTAACTCATAGCGTTTGTTGTCAAAGGAAGCTTTTGAAATTCCCAATGGTGGTCCGAGAAATGCCGTGACCACACTTCAGTCCCGTTGTAAAGCAATATGGTCCAGTAGATATCTGACTTAGAGAGTATCGTCCATGGCGGGGGACAACATGGTTGTCTCCGGGAAGAAGTGTGCTGGGTCTACTCCTCTGACGTTCGCAGGGTTGTGGAGATAATGCCAGATCTTGACTCTGCAGATACGCGCGTGCAATTGTACGTCTTGCTATGGCGTCCATGGGCTGCAACCCCGGTCGACCACTCCGGGGTACGCGTCTAACTCAGTGAAGGCTGGACGAGCAGCTTGACAGCTACTGGTCCCCGAACGATCGACATCACGAAAATGGATTCCAAGCACAGATGTTCAATGGTTCGAGCGCGTAAGCAACGAAGGAAGTCTTTGATGCTGCATATCGCATGTTCTTTGTCTGTATTGGGCAGGGGAGGACAGTTTCATTTCTATAGGCATTGAGCATGTCTATATTCGAGAAGTCATGGAGCGAATGCCCCTGATTTCTACGAGGGCTCGTCTGGTGGTCTATGTCGAACAGCTTGTCATGGTGCTCAATCCTGAAGTGGAATGGCCATGCACGTGATTGCTTATGTGATGTCTTGGCGAAATTCTTGCCGTCGCCATCCCGAATCAGGGATCCGAGTATGAATTAATCAAGTCTTATGCAGCGGTGCAGCTTTATGTTTCCGCAGTGGTTTGGATTTGCTCTCATGCCGCCCCGCAGCGTCCGCGTGTTCCGGTGTCAACATTGAGAACCATGATCAATCGAGAGTATCAATCATCAGTGGTGTAAGGCGGATCAACGGTGTCGGAGCTCGTCGTGCTACCATGACGTCCGATACCGTGTTGTCCTGCACGTGTGTCAACCAACGGCAAGAGTAGGCGACGTGCAGGGCATGTTCGGTTTCAGCTGTTTCGGATGGCGTCGAAAGCCGCGGCAGACGTGTCACGGTACAGGCGGTGATGCTTCATATGCATGGCTTGCATGGCTTGCATGGCTAGCATGTCCACCAACGCGGAGAAAGAAGTCACGCGAGCGGTGATGGTGTGGCAAGCTTGTTCAAGGGCGAGATGGTTGCACAGGATGCATGTGAAATAGGACACGTGCACGGGCATTGTGAGGTGAGGAGCCACTTTACTTGGAAGCGAATGGTCGTGTCGTTCGTTACTCAACAGACGTTCGGTAGAGAATTGGTTGAGATTGCGGTATTTCATCAGTGTGCTTGTGACGCCCATTGTGATTGTGAGGAGAGAGAGAGAGTACTCGAAGCTCTCTCTGTGTACAGCAGCATTGGATAGTTCTACGTCACAGCGGCAGGCATGAGCTAGAGCTGTCCACTGTGAAGCTCTCAGCTGTCAGAGTCCCACAGTCTCAGACCGAGTGGCTGTGATACGAACTTGCTGTCGCAGCAACGACATCCTCCGCGACCACTATTTGCCGCCATGGCGGAGGAGGGAGAGGACGTCTACGCCACATTGTTGTTGAGTGACGCCTATCTTCCAGGGGCAGCAGTGGTAAGCGTACAGAGCACAAGACATCTTCCGGCTCAGATATGTCTGGCATTCGCGTATGGCTGACGTCCTTCTGTCAAGCTTTCCCGCTCCCTTCGAGATGCTGGCACCAAGAAGAAGCTGGCATGTCTCATAGTACAGGACAGCATACGATCGAGTACCATCGACGAGCTGCGCTCGCTCTACAACTATGTCATTCCTGTCGAGCCCATCGGCAATCCGAACCCTGCGAACCTCTACCTCATGAACCGTCCGGACTTGCTGTATACCTTTACGAAGATCGAGCTCTGGCGGCAGACACAATTCCGCAAGATCGTATACATTGATGCAGACGTGGTCGCGCTTAGAGCCCCGGAAGAGCTGTTCGACATAACCGAGGCCTTTGCGGCAGCACCAGACGTGGGCTGGCCAGATGCATTCAATACGGGTGTCATGGTCCTCTCCCCACACATGGGCGAATACCATGCGCTGAAGGGACTGGCGGCGGCCGGGGACAGCTTCGACGGCGCAGATCAAGGTCTGCTCAACCAGTACTTTGAGCACCGGCCGTGGAAGAGAATCAGTTTTACCTACAACACTACGCCCAGTGCCAACTACCAATACGAGCCGGCGTATCGATACTTCAAGAGCAACATCAGCATGGTGCACTTCATTGGCAGTGAGAAGCCATGGCAGCGGGGCAGGACCGCACAAGGGACCCCAGGTGCCTTTCAAGAAATGTTGAGCAGATGGTGGGCAGTATACGATAGACATTTCCATATCTCGGTAAGTACACAAATGACATCCAGGCAGGCTGGTGCTAAGAGCTGGTGTACAGACGACAGACTATACTGCATATGGGCAACAGCACGAAGTCACACGGCACGTCGACGAAGGCTCGCAACATCAGCAACAGGAGAACTACTCTGCTGCAGGCTACCCAGTTGGCTCGACTGGGCCTGCGCCACCACCTGAGCAGTCACCCCACCATCCACCTGGTACCACCACACCATTGAAGACAGAATCTGGCGAGCCAGCGGAGAACATCAGCCAAACTCATCACGAGCCCACCCCCGCCGTCGAGCAACGCACGTTCTCAGCACCTCATATGGAGTGGGACGCAACTCGCGGAGCTCCCCCACCTGAGTCGAAACCTGAGGCAGCTAATTTCCCCACTCGGCAGTACGAGTTCAATACTAATCCAGAGCCATTCCGGCCTCCAAAGTCGTACCCCGAGCCACCAAAAGACATGTGGTACCCAGTACCTCAGAAGCCCAAGGAAGAAGAGAGGCCGAAGCCAATCTTCCCGTGGGAGGAGCGGCAAGATTATAGACCAACGCGGAGATTCTTTGAGGATGAGCCGCTGCCACCGCCTCCTGCTTTGGAACCTGATCCGGAGCCTTACATGGACGAGCTTGAAGTGACTATGGAGCCCGTCACGCCTACAATAAAGCTCAATGACAGCGATCCGTGGGCATCTTTCGCCCAGACCAGGAACGCATGGGACGAGGTCGGTGGCATCAACAACTACGTTCGTGCACTCACCGCTTTCCAGAAGAATCGCGGTCAAGTGCAAGTTGCACAAGAGAATGCACCATCGACAGGGCCGTTGCAACAACACATACTGTCTCCTACCAACGAGCCCGATCCTGAAAATCTGATCGAGGCTGTCGACAAGAGGCGAGAGAGCCTGATCCTGACGGACTTTCCCACGTCAATCGAAAGGCCATCTCTACCCGTGACACCTGCACCAAGGCGAAGGCAAACTTTCTGGGGAGAAGAGCGGGACTCAGTGGGTGATCTGCCAGGCGCAGAAGGAGTCGTCGATCAAGCGGACTGGGTATGTCCAAATTGTGGTTCCGTCGTGCGTGCGACACACATCGTGACGGCCTCTTCCACCCTCCCTTTATCTACTACTACATTGCCAGATGAGTTTTGAGCGTACATGCATTGCTCTTATTTATCTGCATTTGCACGATTTGGTGTTCTGCGAAGCTTCCCTTCATTCCGACTACCCTCTGAGTATTCGAGCTAATCACTTCGAAACAGGATCCCAGCACACAACTAGAACAGCTCCGTCGAAGCTCGCTGATGGGAGCCGGCGACTTGAAGCTGCCAGACCGAACACTGTCAAGGCGGGAAATGCCGCCCTCAGCCGCGCCGATCACAGAGGCCGTTCTGAACCACCCGCATGTGCCGATTGCTAACAACGGCGGCAATTTCGGGAGCACCTCTCACTTCTCCTCGGCCAGCGCAGGTGGCCACATGTACGGACTCGACGGCACCAGCTCGACGTCTCACACATCGCAGTATTCAAGCGAAAGCACCACATCTCAGGAGACGTCTATCAACACTGCAATCAACTCGAGCTCATCATACATCACAGAGGCCGACAAACCGGTGTTCTCTTCTCCTGGCTTCAGCAGGGTTACCACGGAAACGGTACCTGCGCAAGCGGTCGCTGCTGATGAGGTTGACATGAAGAAGTCGGAGGATTCCTCGTCTTCGAGGCAGCAAAGCTCTTCATTCTTCTCGTCGTCATCATCGTCGAAAGAAGAGAGCTCTTCGTCGTTCTTCGCTTCTTCATCAAGAGGCGAAAGCTCGTCCTTCCCGGGAGAAGATGTGGTGTCACCAACTCAAACGACCACAACCACGGATTCAGATGGGAAAGACTTCCCAGGCGCCTTCCCGTCTGACACGAATTGAGACACAAAAAGTGAAAGACAACGAGGTAATGGTAGAAGGCTATTGATTGTGTATATTGTTACGACAGCCTAGGGTGGATGCCAGCGGCATCAATTGTTGCTGTCAGCACGACCACAGTACCGGTTCCTGGGATACGATCGATAAGGCCATGGCTGTTTCCGCATACCTTTCAGCGTGCATACACCAGCGTAGCGGCATTTCGTTGGATAGGGCGGGCACAGCTTCTGCAGCATAACATTATAGATAATGTATCACTTGAGTGCTGCACAAAGTTATCAGCATAACAAGCACAACCTCGGTTTTCACAACTTGACAACTTCTCATGTCACACCAAACCCCGACCGACCCACAATGGCATCGAGTATCATCATCATCATCACCACGACAACAGGCTCAACCTCTGCACGTCGGCCAAGACTCCCAGGCCGTGCAACGGATCACCTCGTTATTCTCACCACAAATCTCAATGGCTGGCACTACTTCCTAAGCTGGTCTAACCTCAACGTCCCCTGACCAGGATTAAACATAATGACCGACAATGCTCCACGCACCAACACAGACAAGACAAAACAAACCAAACCAAAACAAACCTCTCATCAAGGAAAAAGCTCCTTCCGTCCGCTCTTCCATCATCAGAATTTCACAGCTGAATCTTCTTTTCTCTTTTGGCAAAGAACGCACCTTTTCCTTTCATTCATAATGTATTCGTTACCAAGAAATTCTATCATTCAATCAATCAATACCACCCACCACCCACCCACCCGTGAGACAACGCCATTCATGCCATTTCATCAAATACCCAGAATTTGCGCCATGAGGACGACCCCGACCATAGCCTTCCCGGTCCACGCATACTCAGAAAAACACGGACATTCATCGCCAATGATCCAATCTGACATGCTGCAATTCCCGCAGCGCAGTAGTCAAGGGATTCTTCTTGATTGCAACATCTGCAGGCGGCGAAGTGGTTCGACACCTCGTACCCTGGACGTGCGTCGGCATCGAAATCTTTGTAAGTTCTTCCTTAGTCGTAGGATCACCACCATCCTGGCTGGATGAAAAAACCTCCTCAGGTCTCTAACTCGATGCTGTCATGTCCTGCTGTGTGTAAAGCTATCTCGACGTTCCGACCGCGGCTAACGACCATAACTCTGCGGACCTGCCATGCCCATACTCATCGCCAAATGATTCCGCTGATGGAACGCGCCGATAGGCTGGAAACCCCTGGAACTTAGTCAGTACGGCCGTCCACCTCGAGATTTTGGTCAACTTACTTGGCAAGATCAATTGGCTCGTCTTCTCCATCGTCAGCGTGGTACCCGTTGGCATGACCGATGTGGCCGTTGTACGAGTTGTTGGTGAATGAGCCATTTCCGGACGGGCGAGCACTCTCGAAACTGTTGGCTACTGAAGTATGCGGCAGCTCATGTCTTGGTGCTGGTTGAGAGGACTGGCTGACGGTGGTTGGTGGAGTCTGCTGCTGAACGACCGGAGCAGCCCCAGGTTCCTTTTCAGCCGGCGGCGTCTTCTCGTGCTCGTCGATCTGCTCCTTGCCAGAGTTTGCCAGCTGAGCCAGACTTTTCGCAACGGCAGTGGTAGGCCTGCTCAACGTCGGACTTGCATCGAGAGCATTGAGTGTGCTATTAGGCCGTGGCGGGCTGCTGGAACTGATGACCGGGCTGCGTCTTGGCTCCTCGTCCTCCCTCGGCTTCTCAATGGTAGCCTTCACATCCTTCTCGGCAGGAGAGCTCTCGCCGTCATCTTCGACATCCTTGCTCGGGACGCTCTTATCCTTCTTCAAAGTCGGAAACGATGGGGTCTTGAGCGGACTGACATCGAACGGCTTGAAAGGCGTGCTGCCCACAAGACCATCCATCTTCCAGAATGGTGCAGGACTACTGAACTGAATGAAGTCACTTGGTCGTCTCAACGTGCTCGGTGGTGCAAGGCGCTGGGAAGCACGTAGTGGGAATGGGGTGTCCAGTGGACCAGCACGAACATCGTCATTCACGTAGAGCGCAGGAGGTGAGCCTGCCGCATTCGCGATCGCATTCAAGCCGTTCCTAGGCGTAGAGCGCTGGGAATAGTCGTAGTCCACAAGGCCGTTGCCTTCGATACCGAGACCTACGCTACTGTCGGGATGTCTGTTCGCTGAATGTCTGGGACCACGGTCCGGAGTGTATGCTTCTTGTGTGGTGGGATAGGCAGGAGGGTAAGCATTTAGCGGTGGTGTGACGTCCTCGTCTCTCTTCAATCCCGATCGAAGGCCCATGGGACTGTTGGGTGATCCTAGCGTGCTCTGAGTGGCAGGGATTGGGTTTGGTCTCCTGCAGCCCTTCATGCCTTGCTGCACGAAGTTGTCAAACTCTGCTGGCTCGATCATCCACTTCATGCCCTTGCCGGGTTCATCAGTGCGACGTGCAATCTTGCCGAAGGCCTTGTTCAAGCTCAAGTTGTGACGGATACTGTTCTGCCAGCCACCAGTGTTGAATCGATAGAAAGCATAATTGGCCATGATCCACTTGTAGATGTTGTTCAAGGTCATTTGCTGTTCTGGTGTGCTCAGGATAGCCATCCCAATCAGCTGCGCATAAGAGTGCGGTGGCTTGAGATCCTTAGCGGTATCGGCTGCGTAGTCTATGCTTTCTGTAGACTCCATCATCACGCCTCGAGCGTAGTTGGCAGCTGGAGATGACTTGTACGTTGTCTGGGTGCGCATTGGAGTTCCGGGTGGAGGATAGACATTGGCACGCTGTGAATGTGGATGGGATCGATGCTGTTGCTGTTGCTGTTGCTGATTGCTCTGTTGCTGTCCTTGATAGTCGGACTGATACATGGCGGGATCCTGTAGATGACTGCGGCCAGTAGAATGGATGTGAGCACGACCGTGAACGTTGCGACTATCATCCTCGGCGTCGTCGTCGTCCTCGGAAGACTTCTGAGCTTGCTTAATGATCGAAGCATCCCAGATTGGTCCCTCACTTCCGGCTGTAGGCGTAGTGATGAAGGCCATTTGCGTGTTAGCAATCTCGATCACACTTCCATTCCGTAGCCTAGTCTTGCTTCCTCGTCTGCAGAAGTTGTTGTCGACGCGCAGACCATTGCGGCCGTTGACCATGATAATCCACTCCATACCCTCAGGCTCATACTTGATGGTCGCGTGTAATCTCGAGACCTGGCGATCCGGACCAAGGTCGATGTGGACTTCGGCCCTCGCGGTTGGCGTGCCCTCATGACCATTACCGTCGCCGTTGTGTAGACGCTCGAGTGCCTCTGGGCGACCGATATTGACCTCGATCTGGCTTATGATGTAGACCCAGTCACGACCGGCAATTTTGCCGTATCCGGGCACACTCTCCTGGCCCTCGAGAAGTTCATTCGCAAAGTCCTCGGTGGCATTGACAGGCTTATCGGCAACCTTCAAGCTCTGAATTATCTCCTGCTCGGTTGGGCCGGAAGGCTCGGTCTCGTTGTCGCTGTGCTCGTGTCCTTCGGTGCCTTCGGTGTCCTCGCGTTCAAGCGGGCGCGTGTCCTTGACCTTGCGTCGAGTATTGCGGGAAGCAGGCGCACTGTTGTCGTTGCCCCGGGCGCGCTTCCGTGAGCCGCGAGAAGGTGTTGCGATGGCGTCTGCGGCATCATTGTCCGACGGTTGGTCGTGAGTCTCGGTGGCAGCAGGCGCTCTTCGCACGCGGGTCTTACCCTTGCGGCCGGAAGGCGGCATACCGGTGGTGGATCAGGGAATAGGTCCTTTTGGAGTGCGTGACGGCCCGTACGCGCGGCGAAGTACGTGGGAACGACTGGTGACGGTGTGGGTGTGTGGGTATGTGGTGGGCGGCGGGCTGGACGCGATGTCGAGGCTTCGGGTTGCGATTGCTGGTGTTGGCTGGCGCCCAGAGGGTGCTGCTTATGGCGCTGGAGGTGAATTGGAGATGTCTGCATGTGGCATGCCTCGTTCCCTATAGCAGGAAGCTCGTTTCCGTAGCGCTTGCCGTGTGTCGTCGTGGGGGTTTGCTCCTCTGTTGATTTGCACCGAGTTACGACGCGTTAGACGAGTAAGTAGCGAGTGCGACCCCGGTCGCTTGGCAAGGGAAAGGATCGCCACGGAAAACGTCCACTGTTTCTCCTTCCACCGCCTTCCGAGAGTCTGGCTATGCTCCAGCAATATTCCCAGCCAGACAATACAAGACACAGCGATACAGCAGTACGGGTAGTCATAGCCTTAACAATCACAACAAACAAGCAAGCAACCACGAGATTACGTGGTCCAAGTCACGGGAGCTTAAGCAACCGGATCAATGCACGTCATCACCCATACAACGACATCTACTTGTATGTTTGCACAAGGTACAGCACAACTCTTCTGTCCAGGTTTCTCCTGCCCCCTTGAGCACGAGCATCCCGCATCCGGATGCAGTTGTCACAGGAGACGTTTCTCCCACCGGTACCCTTGCATCTCAATCCCTGGCATCAACACCCTCGCGGAAGTCGACTCCGGGCTCCGCGAGGAGGGAGCAAATGATAGGAGTAAGGAGAAATCTGCTGCGAGACTCGAAAATGATCGATAGTGTGCTATCTGTATACACATAGTAGTACTGTAGTTGTAGTAAATGCCTCCACTCGCATACCATGCAAGCAACGCAGTTGTGTCAAAAGACTGCTAATCTCGCTTTCGAGCTTGTGCTGCTTGTTCCAAAAGGAAGACGCCATGCTCGAATGCCCAAAAAAACCATAGAGAGGGACAAAAAAGATTCGTGTCGTAATCATCTCCAAGACCACTCTTCTCGCTCTTCTGCTCGCTTGCTTACTCCTAGATCATTTGTATAAATGTTGGTTTCTGGACAGATCCTTCTCACCCACTTTATTCACACTTCTTCCGCTTCGTCCACATCTGGTTTTTGTTCTACAGGCCGTCGAAGAGGCATGAGGCATGGCTGGAAACATTTGGACATCGCTGCAGACAAGCCTTCGAGGTATGGAACGCAACAGCAGACCCACCCCATTTCTGAGTCGTTGTCAGGACGTACGGACTCCGATGGCGAGTCCGTTGGAGGAGTCGGGGGCGGCGGCAGCGCCGCAAGTGGCGGCGGAGCAACCACCACACCAAGGGCGAGTGTGTCTGTTCTCGGGTCGCGCAGAAGCCGAAACTCTCCAGTGGACTGCCTTGGGCCACTCCTCATACGATCGGAGTCGAATACTGGCAAAGGTTGATATTCGTCAGAAATCGGACTCATGTGGTATACGACGATTGGTGTGGCACTCAGAGCAGGTAGGCAATGTCCGATCATGGGGATCCTCTTCCTGTCTCTCGCGAGCACGCACTGACTCTCCGACTAGAAGCCGTGAATGCTCCTATTGCGGTCGAAAGGGTTCCTGAATTTGATCTCGTTGGTGTTCTCGACGCCACGTAAGAGATCAATGTTCTCAATGGAAGATCCGTCTCTCGACACGTATGTTGGCGCGCCCTTATAGATCCCGAAGTCGACAATGAGGATCCGTCCGTCCTGGCTGGTCGCAACGATCCGGCGGTAGTCAGACTTGGCTGCCAACATCCAGCTCGTTGTCCACTCCTCGCCTCGCCACAATTCCTGGCCATTCTCGAAGTCGTAAACTCGAAGGTCAAGATCATAGCTTCCCGAGACAACACGATTGTTCGCACTGTCAAGCCACAAGGACCTTACAAGCTGTGAGTGGCCCGTGAACTGCATCACCTCTCGCCCAGTGTCGGTTTCGAACTTGTACGTGATGTTGTCGTTACCACCAGCAAGTACATATTTCATGTCTTCCGAGAACTCCACTGCGGCAAGGCCTCTTTCCTTGGCACTGAACTCTTTGATCAACTTCATCTGATTGAGATCCCACAGCCTCGCGATGCCGTCGCCGCTGGCACTGACGAGCAGGTGACCACGGAGCTGGACGGCATTGACGGGTCCTCTATGGCCTGTCAACTCTCCTTTGGGCTCGTAAGTCTCTCGATCCCAAACGATAATCCTTGAGTCCTTGGAGCACGAAACAATGTGCTTGGCATCCAGAGCGACGTCGAGAACACCGCCGCTATGCTTCCTTAGTCGTCGGATCGGCTGGTAAGTCTTGATGTCCCAAACCAATAGATCGGAGTCTGAAGACCCAGTGACCAGGATCTCCTCGTCGTACTGCAGGCAAAGAATGCTGGCATCATGCCATTCCCTCGGGGTGCAGTAGATGCTCTCGCCGTATGCTGTACCATTGACGCTTGCGGTTGCCATGTGGAAAGATGGGTAGTCGACAGTCCGTAGCACCTTCGGCCCAAGGACTGGCTTGACATTTGGACCACCAATGACTCGGAGACACTGGAAAGTGTTGATATCCCAGACGCGAATGGTGCGGTCTCGTGACCCTGTGATGATCTTCTCCTCGTCAAACTGCAGGCAGTAGACACTATCAGTGTGGCCCGAAAGATAGACAGCCTTTCCTGCGTCTTGTGCTCCAGCACGCCAGTTCTGTTCCAACTGGACACGTGCCTTGTACATCTTCTTCCACTCTTGCTTGTACTTGTTTGGACGCCCTACGCCAACACCGCCGACCTGGACTGGTGCTGGGTCGGTGAGAATCTTGCGCTGGTATCGTCGAAGGAATGCAGCACGCCACACGGAAGTGTTGTTCGCCATTTCTTTCCACTTCTTGTTCACGATCTCTGCTCGGACCAGGTCTGGTGCGTCCAAATACTCGAGGATCTGAAGAGCGATTTCGTCGGGAAGTCTTTGGGTGATGTCCATGTTGGGGTGTAGTGATTGTGTGTCTGCGTCCATATAAATATCTCCGTCTCGATCACGAATGGATGCTGCAGAATCGCCGTATGCTGATAAGTCTGCGCCGCTGTCTGCAGCGCTGCTGAGAGACCCCAAACGACTACGACGTGCTTGGAGATCATCTTGAGAAGGCATCTCCCAGGTGCTTCCTTGATCCCACGATAGCGGGGAGGGACCGTTGTTGTAGAGTGCTGCTGCCTTTCGTGCGCTATCGCCGCCTGGTGCGGAAAGAATGGTCGGTGTTTGGCTGCTGCGAGTGCTTGCGGCTCGTAGAGGAAGACTGCTCGAGGGAGCAGGTGTGTCTTTGCGGTCTGCCGATGAGTGCATCCATGTCGGTCTGTATTTCCTTGGACGCTCGTCAGTTTGACGTGCACTTCGCTTTGAGGGTGAACTTGGCAACCTATGTGCAGAGGGGACCACGGACGTTGTTGCTGCGGCTGTTGCTGTTGCTGCTGCCTCTGGGGCGACCAGGTCTTCGCTTCGGTGAGGAGTGCTCAACCTTCGCGACCGCCCGCCAATCGCTGCTGGAAGCTGTTGACACTTGTGCATCGTTTCTCCGAAGGCATTGACTCCTTTCCGATAGTGCTTGGACCACCTCCTACTCAAGGTCGAGGACTCCTTTGAATCATCTGCCGAGTTCTGGTCATATGTGTCGTTTGCCATTGAGGCAGCGTGAGCAGGAGCACGCGGTGTTCTCCGGCGATACCTGGCCTTCATGCGCTCCAGATGCTGTGGGTCTTCGGTCATTCTGTGAGTTTGGTCTTCTGGCTGCAGACCTATTTGCTCCTGATTCAGGCTGTGCTTGCCAAAGAGGCCATGTTCGAGATACGCCTGCTTGCGAGTCACCCTCGCTTCGTGCGTGCTGAAAGGCACGTGGAGGTCACGCGCCGTGTCGTCCCTCGATAGCCGTCTCGAAGCACCAAACGTGCTGGAGCCGGCTGCGGAGGCACGTGGTGTCGATCCACCGTCGGATGTTTCCTCCTCGCTGATGGTGTCGGCCGTAAGAATGGAAGAGGAGCCTGGGGCGTGAACGGTGTGCGGTCTTGCTTCGGTAAAGCGAGGTCGGTGGTAGGCCGATGGCTCGAACGGAGACTGCATACTGATATGTGACCCCTCGCAGGCAGGATGCGAGTCCAGATCAGATCCAGATGGGCGTAGGAAAAGGTTTTATTGCTGGGTCCAGGAGGATGGGGAGGTTGTGAAGGGTGCGAGCGTCAGTCAGCTGGTCACAACCCCGACGGTGTTTCGGCTGAATGCTGTCCAAGTCCAAGGAAACGACGAAAAGCAAGGCCAGCTCGCGTCGGGCCTAAGCAAGACTGTGTAGCCAGCAACTTAGACTCGAGCGGTGGCGCGACAGGTGGCGGAGGAGCAGGGATGGCCTGGAGAGGGTGAAAAGAGTGTCGACGGTCGGGGTGCAGAGGCCGCAAAATGAATGGCACGGAAGTGTTTCTAGATCCGAGATTGAGATTGGACACGACGAGGGAACAACGTTCGCACGCGGGACTGGGCTGGGCATATATGTCACGACATATACTGGTTGTCTGCGTCTTTGCCGTGTTGACGACTCCGCAGCATCGACACGGAAATAATAATGCTGACTCTGCTCAGATTCTGTGGCTCGCGGCGGTGAGTGGGGGGGGAGATGGAGAGAGATGGAATACTACACGACAATTCTAGTTCTAATAAAGAGTCTGGTCCGCTTCTGGGCAGGCCGAGTCTAAAGCGGGCGCAGTGAGGCACACACACACACACACAGTCGTCACCTGGACGGACAGTCAACCTGTGTGCAGGCTCGAAATTTCTTGCCTCGCTCTCCTCTCCTCTCCTCGCCTCTCCTCTCCCGCAACGCATCGCATCATTCACGCCGGCCACTCGTCGCTGTCCTGACAAAACATGCTGCATCAAGGCTGACGCGAGATCGTCACTCGCTACCGACTTTGTTTAGCCACGGCACACCGCCGGTCCGCGGCCTGCACGAGTCATTCACTTCTTGACTCTGCCAGCTCATCCCACACCCAAACGACTGCTGCAGCAACTGCGCTGTACGGTCAGTTGAATCCGAAAACATCCTCCCTCGGAACTGCGTATTGTGCACGATGGCCACTGCTACGTCGTTCGTGCCGTGGTTTTACGCGCTGTTCTTCTTGTACATTGAACCAGTCGCCACCGCCGTCGGCGCGTACTATGCACACCTGGATCAATCCGCCTACATGACGCTGACCATGGGCATGGCACGTCCTGCCACAGCTGGACTCCTGCCTGTTTCCACGCAGGAGAGCATTGTGCTCTCTCAGCTCGCCAACATGTACTTCGTCTTCGTAGGTGCCTGACGCTTTGCCACAGTCCCGCTTCATGAGCTGAAACAATACGAAAAGGCATGGAACGAAGCATTGGTGCTACGAGCGACCACTGATCGTCGTGTCTGGTCCACCTTCCTCTTTGGCTTACTGCTTGCCGATTTCGGACATCTATACAGCGTCAAAGCAATTGGCGGTTGGGATGTCTACTACCGCTTTTGGGACTGGAATTCCATGTAAGCATCCGAGACTTCCTCGATGACGGAACAGCAAGACACTGACTTGATCCTGCGGGCAAAGGTATTGGGGCAACCTCGGCTTCGTCTACATTGGTGCTACAATGCGTACTGCATTCCTTCTAGGTCTTGGCCTCCCACGCACTGCAAACCCCAACAAGCTCAAGACCTGAGGCCGTCGGCATTGCGCATGAACCGCGTGAGTTACTCGCACCTCCTCAGCTGGAGGATGTCGGGAGATGACGCGCATAATTGGCATGTTGTACGATTGCCGGCAA
The DNA here is from genome assembly GCA_001297265.1 of Mycosphaerella arachidis. Classification (NCBI taxonomy): domain Eukaryota; kingdom Fungi; phylum Ascomycota; class Dothideomycetes; order Mycosphaerellales; family Mycosphaerellaceae; genus Mycosphaerella; species Mycosphaerella arachidis. Next base: position 260,319 of record LIHB01000026.1, read on the forward strand.
TCCTGGCCAGTCGCATCATCACACACAGATTCAGCTGACCGGCAATGTTTACTTCGGGCCGGATATACCCACGGTGTTCACGGCCTCGCAAGGCATTTCCATCCCTCTAACCCTCCTGCGCCTGAGGTGAGAGACACAGGCTTTGGCCAGATGTGGTTGAAGCGGGTCGCCAATGTTTTGCCGGGACTTCTGGAACAAACATGAACGCCTTGGTCGAGACAAACCCTCGCAACTGTCGCAGAGGTACCTTATAATACTGCTTACACATCACCTCTAATGCCTAAAGCCATAAGCTACCACTTCCGACAGCATGGGACTGTTCGTCAGTGGTAACACTTTCAGAAAAGGTCTGCCGCAGGCTTGGACTACCCGAACCCCATGTTCCAGCGACCACTGCCTCGGGCTGTGCTTGTGTCGGCAGTGTCAGACATGAAGTCATTTCTCGAGCTTGCGGAAGGGTATTTGCCAGCAAGCCTTTGTGCCTTTCCAAATATCTGAAAATACTGCATTTGTGACAACACTGCCACCCAGAATTGCGTTACCCGTGGGCCTTGAACGGCGCAGTAACTTGTCACTCCTCATTGCTTTTGGACACAACACGGATGACAATGTGCAAAAGCGACACCGCCAATGCCCGCGACAGCCCAGCCAAGTCGTGTACTTCAGCATTGCTACTTCATCGTATGTCATGCAAACAACATCGGTGCTGGACCTCGGAACCTACCCGACCCATAGCAATAGCAAAGCAGTCTGAAGATGGGAGCTTCCAGCAGAACGACGGACACAACCCTAGCAAAATCGATTTGCATCATGATCAACACTAACATCTCAGGTCTCATGTACACCACACCATCCACGCCATTCTCAACATCGGAGCCACGCAAGCCCGAGTTTCCAGGACGATTCTGAACATCACATCGACAACAGCTCTCCAAGGGAGGCTCACCATCCCCCCTCACAGAGCCGTCGACTCAGCCTGACCGACACCCTCAAGTTCCTCCCTCTCCCAGCGAAGCAGTCTACCACGCCTCTAGCGCCTCGCAGCAAGCCTTCACGAACGTCCTCCGAGTCGAACTTCAAGGTTCGAAAATGAAAGTCCCAGCGCTCAGACCGGGCGATCGTGGCGACGAAGTTTCATGAGTTGCGGGTTGGGTATGATAGGGAGCTGTATGGTAAGTATGCCGCCTTTGGGCGCTGTCGTCTGCTCCTAGTCGTGGCTGATGTCTTCCGTTCGCCCATGATTTCAAGGCAGGGATGGGACCGCTGGTTGCGGAGAATGTCGCTGTCGCGGAAGCGGGCGCGAATCTGTTAAGCCAAGGAGAGCGGTGACCGTCAAGGCCTTGGATGTGCCGGCGGCGGCGCAGAGGAGTTCGCAGGTCTTTGAATGGGCTTGGAAAGATAGGAATGTGGGGGTCGGGAGGGCAGTGAAAGTCGAGAGTTTGGAGACAAGGATTGTGGGTGACGATGTGGTTCATATGCGGTAGGTGACCGGGAAGATATGATAGATGTCGTGGTAGTAGGCGAAGGCTCGTTGAATAAGACGATAGCGAGGAGTTGACGTTCATGGTATGTTCGTATTCATTACCTTGGCCGTACACCGCGCCATAGTTACTTGGTATATAATCATCATCAACGTCGCAGAGACCTTATAGCAGTACATAACGCTGATCAATCATGCCATCCCACAATTCCGCGCTCAATCTATACCTTCAACTTTTCATCCCCCATGCTCGACTGCGTGAGGTACCGCTCAAAGACCTTCGTCTCCAAATCCACACTTCCCGATCTTCCACCGTTCTGATACTTCTTCGCCTTCCGCCTCCTGAAATAAACTCTCTTACACCACTTCCAACCCTCGATACCGATAAAGAAGAGGAGGCTGGCAATGAAGACAATCCCCCACTCCCACTTAATGCCCGTATGTCTGAAAACTTGGCCAGAGATGACAGGGATGTACAGAATCGGGAAGATCAGCACGAAGCCGGCGACGATGGCCCAGAACAGGAACTGGTTTCTCCAGACGACGCGCATCCAGTTGGTGAAGTAGTGTGTCGAGTTGGGATCCATGCGGAAGAAAGATCTTCGCATATCGATCACTTCCCAGGCCAAGAAGAGAGAGAACCAAGTCAAGCAGGCGAAGCATGTAGCTCGTGCACGGAAGATTGTCCCGCAGCCATCACCGATAGACTCATTGCAGCGGATACCGATTTGGCCTCCGCCCCATGGGTAAAGCACGAGAACGAAAGCTGCCAGACAAAGAGCGGCGATCCAGATACCATAGACGACCATATCTACGAGCAGTTCGATCGTGAAGATGCCGCGTTTCAGGTTCTGTGGTGGGCGCGAGAGGACGTCTGGGGCCTTTTCTTGGAATCCAAGACCCATATCTGGAATACCGGAGGTAATCATGATAATCCAAAGAATCTCAATCGGCGAGATTGGGAAGACGGACAGGTTCTCATCGTCTTTGAAGACGAGACCAATGAGGAGGACAAAGGCCTGAGAGATGTTCTGTGCCAAGAGATGGAGGACGAATTTCTGGATGTTGTCAAATGTGCGACGACCCTCCTCAACGGCGGCGAGGATACTGGCGAAGTTGTCGTCCGTGAGGATAATGTCTGAGGCGTCCTTTGCGACGTCTGAACCGGCCATACCCATGGCGATACCTACATCTGCGCGCTTGAGGGAAGGGCTATCGTTGACGCCGTCACCGGTCATGGCGCAGAACTTGTTGCGCCGATGGAGAGCTTCAATCATGCGGACTTTTGTGTTTGGAGCACAACGAGCAATGACGAGTGGCAGAACCGGAAGGTTGTCGATTTGGTCATCGGAGAGTGCGTCAAATTGAGATGCGGTCATGACCATGGAGTCGGCAACATGTTTGCTGATTTCTGACATGTTGCGTGGAAGAATTCCGACTTGGCCAGCGATTGCTCGTGCTGTCCCGGGGTGGTCGCCAGTAAGCATGTGAACTTCCACGCCGGCTTCGTGGAAGCGGCGGACGGAGGGTGCGGATTCTGGGCGAGGTGGATCGTAGAGACCGACGAGACCGCGGAAGATGAGGTCGTTTTCAACGTTGCTGCGGTCAATTTCTTTGCCCTCAACGTACGATTCGTTGTAGTCGCGGCTGGCGAGGGCGAGAACACGAAGACCGTGGCTTGCGAGAGCTTCCATGTTCTGCAAAATTTCGTCGCGATAGTCTGCAGTCATCTCGACTGAGTCGCCCTTCTTGTTCTTGTAGGTTGTGCAGGAGGCGATGACTCTCTCAACGGCGCCCTTGGTGAAGGCGTACATCTTGTCGGTGTGGAGGTCTTTGTAGATGACGCTCATCTTCTTGACATCGGAGTCGAAGGGAAACTCAACAAGCATCTTCATAGCTGGATTGTCACCGCCGACCGATGCACGTCTGTTCCATTGGAAACGTGATGCGAACACCTGAATGGCGATTTCAGTGGGGTCACCACGAGCGTTCCATGCGCCAGCATCGGTCTGATGGACAGTCGCGAGGTTGGCAAGCGAGGCAACACGAAGATAATCCTTTAGTGCCTCGCTGTTCTGCAAGAGCTCAGAGTATCCTGATACCTTGTCCTTATCTTGTGGCTGAATGTGCTGTGGCTGCTTCTCGCTGTACGAGATGGAGCCTTTGGTAGGGTTAAATGGCTCATCGGATTCTCCGATCGTGTAAGTGCCTTCGGCCGGGATCCATGCCTTCTTCGCTACCATCTTGCCCTGAGTCAAAGTACCTGTCTTGTCAGAGCAAATGTCAGTGACAGCGCCAAGAGCCTCGAGCGATCGCAGGTTTCGAACGATAACGTGACGCTCGACCATGCGCTTCGTGCCTGCAGCCATCGTGATCGTGAGGACCACGACAAGAGAGGCGGGAATCATGGAGAGACCAGTCGCAACAGCATAGATGATGACCTCGCGCTGATTGCGGAATTCATTGGCGCCCAAGACGATGACAGCACAGATAACAGCAATGATGAAGAGAAGGCAAGCCAGTCGTGAAAGCTTCTTCTGCAGAGGTGTGCCCACGTTGACTCCCAGAAAGTGTCCAACAGCGTCACTCATCGTGAGAATTGCTGCTTGAACGTAGCGGTACGGCTTGGTAGTACCGTCCTCCTTGCGCTTGACTGGTCGAATCCTGCTGTCCTTCTTACGAAGTGCAGCTGCGATGGTTCCAATCTCGGTGTGCATTCCTGTAGCAAAGACAATGCCGGAAGCACGTCCTTTAGTGACTGTAGAGGAGCTGTATGCTACATTCAGCCGGTCGCCGGGTCCCGTGGCGTTGTCGAATACATCGTTGTGTGCTTTTCGGACGGGAAGCGACTCTCCAGTAAGAAGAGCTTCATCGGTTTCGAAGTTGACAGCATCGATAAGTCTGACATCCGCTGGAATGGTGTCTCCAGTCTTGAGTTCGACAAGGTCTCCTGGCACAATTTCGACTGTGGGGACACTATTCGATTGGCCGTCACGAACAGCCTGAGCTGTCGGTGAACTGAGCGAGCGGAGCGAATCCATAGTCTTCTCCGCTTGAAATTCCTGGTAAAAGCCGACTGCGATGTTGATGAAGATGACGCCTGCCACAACACCACCCTCAATCCACGACTGGATAGCGAAGGACACGATCATAGCAATAATAAGGACCAGTGTCATCGCATTGGCGACTTGTCGGAGAAGAATCTTTCCTGGATTGACCTTCTGGCCATCTCCCAATTCGTTGCGGCCAAACTCTTCGAGCCTCTTGCTGGCCTCGCTCGAACTGAGTCCATCGTCGATGTCGGCCTCAAGCTCTTCTACCACCTCCTTCCATTTCAAGGCGTGAGCTGGCTTGGAGAGTGGCTTGTTCGATTGTCCGGAGACGTGGCCATCAGCCACTTGCCTCGGTTCCTGACCCATCCTGCCTGTCAACCATGTAGCGAGTGATAAGCTGACCTTTGTTGATATGGTAGGCGAGGAATGTGGTATGGATGTGGGGTAAGCAGTAAGTATGGAAACGAATGCTTTGTTCTAAAGAAGACCTTTGAGATCGTTCTTTGCAATATGACACCGTGACTGGAATGCCTGCCGCGAAGGGAAGACCTACTTATGTATCCGGGCATCGACAGCATTGTTCCGCGGCATTGGGTGAGTGACAAGACGTGTTCTTGGCTGCCCAAGAACTCTCAAAAGTATGAGCCTTGGCGACCACGAACTGCCTCCAAGTACTCTATCCGAGCAGCGATATCTGCTGACTTGCACAGCATTTCGGCCCGGACTGGAACAATGGGCAGCTGCCATGCCCATGGTACTGCTTATCAAGTTCCCAGACGTTTTCCTGACCTATGTCTTTGATGTTTTCTGGCAGTGGCAGCTGAAATTGCCCTCTCCAGGCCGTGGTACCCGTCAATGGCATCATGGTAGGGTATTGGTGTAGATGTGGCGTAAGTGCCAAGGGTGGAGCGGAAGTTCGAAGAGCGTTTCGATGCGGATAACACGTGCTAGCCAAGACACCAAGGGCAGCATATCGCCACCTACATCGCTCGTATTGGCTCAGGGTACGCCGCCGAGAAGTCGAAAGCTTGGGGAATGCAGAGCTTCAGCGATACTGCTGCGGTTAGCAGGCCGAACAAGACTTCCAAGACCACCAGCAGTCCATACTCCCGTGCAGGGCAAGCGGCACGATAGAGAGCTGAACTAGAAGGCTCATGGAAGGATTTGAGAAGGTGGTATCGCGGAGAGGCTGTGTCTGCCTCAGGCATAAACAATGACATCATTCCATCGGCTCATCATCTCGCTTTGCCGAAGTGAAGGTCTGGATTGTTCAGCAACACATTGCGTGCTGGACTCATCCACGTAATAAACATCCCTCGACCTCTGATAACCAGATTCCACCCTTCCCACAAACAACGACCAAACAGTTGCCCACCATTAATTTCATACGCTCCATTTTCAGCGCCGCACGGCCAGCAAGTCCAAACACGATCATGGCGGCAAAGACTAAGGCGCAAGCCATCATCGACAACAATGCAGTCGGTATGGCTGTTCTGCCGACATACGGCGCCACAGCTACTAACAGACCCATCAGCCGTCTTCTCCAAGTCCTACTGCCCATACTGCAAGTCGACAAAGTCGCTTCTGAGCGAGCTCGGCGTCAAGCCATACATCATTGAGCTCGATCAAGTCGGTATGTTCGGGACATTCCTCGATCTGTATGTTGGCGACTAGGACTGACTCAACCCACCAGATGACGGCGCCGCTATCCAGGATGCCCTCGAGGAAATCACCGATCAGCGCTCCGTTCCAAACATTTTCATCGACCACAAGCACATTGGCGGCAACTCCGAGTTGCAAGCAAAGAAGAGCGAGCTCCCAGATCTGTTGAAGAAGGCAGGCGCAGTCTAGATACGCAAACGCAAGAGCACGCAGATGAGCAAGGATACAGTGCAATAGCTGCCGTACTGACGACATACCCATGAACTGAAGCTACACAAGCGTTTCATATTCTTCCCTGGCCACAAGCACCAGAACACAAGCCTTGTCCGGCATTACAGTTCATACCATCGCCACACCCAATCTTCGCCAAGCCACAGAGGCATCAAGAGACTCTAATCAAGCTCACCCTTCTCTGCCATCTCCCTCATGGCCACAATACTACTATGCACCGCCAACTTCGCACCTTCCACTGACTGCTTCCACTTCTCCTTATGCTCCTCACTCCCCTCCACAACATCAGGATACCTCCACTCAAATGTGTAGGTCATCTGCATATCCTTTTCCTCAAAGCTTTCGCCATCCGAGATTGTGTTCGTGATCAGGGCGCCGGAGGGTTGCCAGAAGTCGACCTACAGGCAATTGTTAGACATCATGTGGGATGTATCAATGTTTCTTGTCTTACTTACCTTAGTAGGATAGTAACTCTTGCAAACTTCTTTCACACTCATCGCTGCGTGTCCAGGTCGTTCTTTGAAATGTGCCTCGCGAACGACTTCGTTCTCTTTCTCCGAGAGGACGTCACAGCCGCTGATGATGGGGACGAAGTCTTGCGCCTGACGGATTTTGCGCTGGAGGCCTTTCCAGACTTGGTCGCGGGTGAGGAGTGGGGTTGCGTTCGGTGGGTTGATGGGTTCGGTGTAGGCGCAATTTATGGTGACCATCTTGGCTACTGCTGGAGCTGTTGCTGCCGGGTGAGTTTCGCTAGATGAATTACTTGCTTCGTTATCAGAGTGGAAAATATGCTTTGTATGATACTGGGACGAGGTGAAGGAATATCGCAGAGATATTCCTATGCAACAATCCAGCTGCTGCACGATAATTTCCAATGCACCGGCCGTACAGCTCTAGGCGAAGCCCGCCAGACCCTACCATTGCAATTATGGCATGAAGAGCAGGTCCCGGGTGGGCTGAGGTAATGATGCAGGTGCTACACGCTTTCGGTCTTGGTGGAGAGGCCGACTTGGCAGACGCGCTAAGAGGAGGTGTGCGGACATAAAACTCCACTTTCAGCTGAAGGAACCACGATATGGTAATGCCAAGAACGAACTGCTTGGGCTGGCACAGAAATGCGTTCGAGTATGTACTGTTCGCTGGTGGATCACGTAACGCCCCTGGGTATTGCTTCGCTGCTCGCTGGCTCATCTTTTCCACCATCCACACCAATCATCAACACTTCGAGATCGTAAGTCATAAAATCGTCTGGCCCGCATGCCTTCGACAAATCATAAACGCCGCCGCCAAAAAGCAATCGATGATCGTCGAGGTCAAGTCCTTATCCGCATGTTGGAGGTGGGTAGGAGGTTGCAGCCACGCAGAAGTTTGCATCAAAGCACCTAAGTCCAGTCAGTACAGTTTCAAAGGGCCATTGCGTTGCACAGAAAGAGCCTACCCTCCATAACGCTTCCGTGCCAGGCCACTTCCACAGTCCATCATGGTCACCAGGTCCACGCATTTGGATGACGGCACGCATGCCGCATTGCCACCGGGTGCCTCAGGTGGAAGCGTCGGCGCAGCTGTGGTGACAGAGCTTGTGCTGGTGCTGGTGTTGTTGCTGTGACTGATCCAGCTGGCTGTTGCAGTACCAGTAGACTCTTGCCTCTCTAGAATTGCGCCTGGTCGTGCTGCTGCAATGCGAGATGGGACGTCATCAAGTCTGGGCACGGCTGCAGCGGCGGCGTATCCGGAAAACAGTATGAGTGAGCCCTTCATGATGTTGTTGTGGTCGAGGCTTGTTCTTGGAGATGGGCAAAGAATTCGATATGATGGGGTGACCTGGATTTTTGGTTTATTATGCTCCGAGAGCCTGGAGCGGAAAATAGTCAACTTATGAGTCTGGTGAAGATCAGCATACCACCACAACTCGTTAAATTTTGCAGGCTTGGCGGTTTATCTGCACCATACACTTTCTGTCTCGCAACGTGGTGGCCAAGGTCGCCATCGGCGATCAGTATCTGAAGAAAGTGATCTCAGGTAGTGCGAGCTTGGTTCGCAGGAATGCGATGCCAGGGAATGGGAAGATCTCGCACCAATGACCCGGTCCACGTCCGCTCTTGATGATTAGGAGACCCTTGAACGAGGACACATCTAGCGATGAGTACACCTTGCTGGTCCCGCAATGACAGACATCGGTAATCGGCGTCGGGTTTCACCTTCTCTCGCATGAAGACGAGGGTCAAGTATAGCGATCGACAAGATTGACTCCGCTTCAGTAAGCAAGAATGTTGCAAAGCCCACATACCAGGGCGATGAACCCAAGGGAACTCCTCATATTCGTGCGCACACGCGGTGTTGTTGTCGTACGGCAGGCTGGAGGTGACTCCGGGAACCACGCGAGGTTAGATCCAGCAAGGGAAAACTCGGCTCGTCACACAGGGCGGTATATACAAGCGTGCTAGTGACCACCCATACCGTGGCGTTTCTTCATCTCGTTGAACTCGCGTTTTGCTTCTATCAGCAGCTCAGGTCGTGTCAAGACGTCCACACCTGTCGCCTAACAACGACACTATTAGCGATGATCTGTTATATGATGAACAGCGAGAAGATCGGCACAACATACCGCAAGTGCCTTCGCTACCTTCAGCGCGATATGGTGGGACTCTTCAGTCCTTGCAGCCTTCTCGAAATCAGGTGTGTGCGGACCGCCAAGCGACTTGCCCTCCTCGTCTTCGCTGCGTATCCAGAAGTTGGGCTGCGATGCAACGTCAACAAACGATCGTGTCATCCTCTCATCATTTTGCTTACACTTATGGATGGCATCTGATAGCTGACATTGCCTTGATCCGTACTTGCCATGGTGGAGCCGGATATCCAGTCAAGCTCGGGAGATGGAATGTCGCCTCCTAGTGTGTTGAAGGCGCTTCTGTAGCAGGAAGCTGAACGAAAGTCAGTTGTTGCCGAGAGAACGTGGCAATGTCTCAGCAGTCACCGAGCGGAATAAACACAGCCAGTCGAGCGATCTGGCTCTGAGACTCGTTGCCTTCAACTGCGCTTGGACGTATTCACACTCACCTAGGGCTTGGTTTGGCATGTGATCGTCATATGCACCCTTTGGTGTGACTTTCAAAGTGGCGCCAGTGGCCAGGGCTCCCGCATCAAAACATTTCAGCACCCTGGCCTTCAATGCTTCAAGCCGACTGCGGTTCTCTGACCGCACAACGAACATGCCAGCGCTGTACGCGTGGATGATATTCGGCCGAAGTCCGCCGTTGGTGATGTTACCTTGGATGATATCGCCCGGTTGGGTCTGCTGTCTAAGCACACTGATGGCATTGTAGGCAGACACCAACGCATCCAACGCATTGATGCCTTGCCATGGAGCAGCGGCAGCGTGCGCCTCTTTGCCGAAATATTCGACCCTGAAGCTTGCATACGCTGCAGTACGCATCAGAGCTGCATCGGCCGTGATTCCTGGGTGCGAGATGAGTGATATATCTACACCTTTGTAGGCGCCTGCATCCAGCAGCTTGATCTTGCCGCCGCCACCTTCTTCAGCGGGCGTACCGAAAAGTACTACCTTTCCACCAAGATCATTGTCTATGGCGATCTTTGCGGCGGCCAAAGCACCTCCTAGTGACGCAATGGCGATAAGATTGTGCCCACAGGCATGGCCAATGCCCTTCAACGCGTCGTACTCCGCGTTGAACGAGATCGTCGGCCCTTGCTTGCCACTATCGTACACGGCAACAAAGGCGGTCTTGATCTCGTACGCTGAAGGAGTTACTTTCCAACGAGGCTGGGTGGCGAGAAATCTTACAAGGGTTTCGTGGGCGTGGAACTCCTTGTATTGCAGCTCGGGGTGATCGTGTATCTCTAGCGACACCTTCCTCAGATCGTCGCTGATCGCATCGACATATTGTGAGATGCTGCTCAGGTGAGGGCTGTGGCCGCCTTGATGCTCTACCATGACGAAGTCTTCCATATTGTTGTGTCGACGAAAGAGAGATTCAGACGCGCGGGAAATCATCGCCCGCGGGGCGCCTCGGCAAGAGCGGCCAGCTTCAGCCTCAAGAGACGACCACTTGCCCTATCGGTCTCGTGTCTTCAATCGCACGACATCGGCCTGGACAGCAGCGGCTCAGCACGATGTCGGCAACAAAGTGGTACTTGGCTCAGCATTCCGTACCTCATCGACCGTGCTGCATCGCGCCTGCTGCTTCGATGTGGTACGATTGCGTTCATCACAACCTGCTCCGTCAACGGCGGCCTTCAGCACGCTGGGCGCTTGATGTTACTGAGCTCCGCATGTTGTGCATGAGTAAGAGGGCCGGGTTGGGTAATGGTGCAATGACACAGACGGTCCGTGTTTGCATGCGGCTCCGTTCATCGGCGACCAGCAACGCGTGCTTCGCGGCAGTTGGGCAGCTTCTTGACACGCTGTCAGCATCCATACTTATAGAGGTCAAGGTAGAATACTCACTCCGCGACCCTAGACTTGCCGCGGGACTCAACCTTTGGGAGCTCACAGGAACCCTCTCCGTCAGACGTGTGCACCTTCCATCACGGTAACGGCATCCTCCAGATCTACAAGCAACACCAGTTCCCTTTAGCACCGCCTCGTATGATCAGAACGAGGCTCAACTTCGTCACTTTCTTGCTATCTCTGGACGTAACTCTCAGCCTCGTTTCATGCCCCTGGCGATCGGCGATGATACCCGCTGGACCTATGGGCATTTCTTCTCCAAGACCACGCATGTTCTACCGACCGTGTGGAAGGGCAACCTTAAGGCAACGCGACGGAACGAAGTGCGAGGATTCTCGTCGGTTCTTCGGCAGAACCAGTTCGGTTCGGTGCTTGCATGGATTCTGCTAACCTTCGGTCCTTCATAGCGAATCATTGACAAACAATGCTCGAACAAAAGCTACCTTCTTACCATGAGCTCTGTGTACACGGAGCCGTCTCCTACAGGTTGCGATCATGAGCTCGGAATTTCAAATCAGCATCCCGAGCTGTTCTATCGCATACTGTGGAGATCTCACTGCTGTGCAGAGTGCGGGTCTTTCTCCGGGCCGGCTGCCTTGAAAAACATTCGCAGATCGGCTACGAACGACATGTCCCGATCGCAACTGTTTGCCCTGATCAGCACTGTCCAAGATGATCCCCAAGTCGCCAACACAAAGACACTCTAGACCGCTATCGTACAGCTCCCAGGCTTCACGTGATCTCTAGGCGTCTGATTCTGGTAAGTTCCTCCCTGCGAAGCCCTGTCCATGCATGTCCTGGGGACAAGATTCAAACCTGGCCTAGCCATATCGTTCCGTAGCTGAACTCTCCCGCGGACCCAGGACTCTTTTATGCGTTATGAGAGGTTGCTCAGCAGAGTGCGTGTCTATGACCGTCAGTGACACAAGAAGTGATCTTCGATGATGGTGTCACATTTCTGTGCCCTTGGGTCGTTTATGCCTCTGGTCGCCTGCTGACGTCGACTTTACTTCCCCTTCATGATCCTCATAACATCTACAGGAACTGAACACAACAAACTTGACAAGGCATACCGCTCACGATGGCTCGGGCGGAGAGCACCCATCACCACCACGGCGGATCCCTGTTTGTCTCGCCTGACAGTCTCATGCTCAACAATGACTTGAGCGCTGGTCGGAACGATCAAGAACATCCACAATCACACCATCAAAGCGTTTGTGCGCCATTCCGATCTCTGGGCCAAGCTGTCCAAGATCTCACCTCACGCTGACAGCAACCATAGGGGCGGCGCAACAGCGACATGAAAGGCCAATGCTTCCGTTACACTCTGCGTCTGAGTGGTCCATTCCAACGCAGAATTCTTTTCGCCACAACCTACCTCCGACCCCCATCTCGCCATTCAGACCGTTAAACCCTTTGTCCCAGGATGCCAAGGCCGCATTCCCGTGCACAGGAACTGCAGACGACTGCTGGAACCTGGAGTTGTGTCCCAAGCACCGGCAGTGGCCGAAGGTGGAACAGCCACCGACACCTCCAGAAATGATGGACTCGAGACCAATGCCGCATAACCCACGCCGGAGAAGCGCACCTGCATCGGATTTGGAGCCACCACCAGCGAAGATGAAGCGCCACGTTACTGAACCAGAGGAAGCAGATCCAGAAATCTCCGGTCGATTCCATCATTCATCCATGTCCAGGGATACCCGTACGAACGTACCCAGAGGCAGAGTCCCGCATAACCTCGTCGAGCGTCGCTACCGCGACAACCTCAACAACCAAATTGAAGCTCTGCGCCTGACATTGCCCTCATTCCGGGACGCGCAGCCATGTCTCGATGCCATGGAAGATCCCTCCGGGCCAAGAATGCCATCCAAGGCTGTCATCATCTCCACCGCCGCGACTTACATCAAAGATATGGAGAATGAGCGAGCCAGACTACTAGCGGCCAACACCGCGTTACAAGAGCAGGTCAGCAGTCTCAAGAAGCTGGTGGGTTGTGATGACTGCTCGGTGTTGCATTATCTGAACGCTATGCAGATGAATGCGCACGTGGTGGGCGACGCTGGACTGCGTACGCCGAGCTGAACGGATATGGATATGCGGTCAAGATTCCGAATCGACGGCAGCTGAGTACGAGATGAAGCAGCAGCGTCGGCTGCTTGTCCAGATGATCGAAGAAAGACGACGAAAAGATTTACAGCTCGCCGCTGTCTAAAATCTATGTTCATACCTTATATGAGGTTAGCGATGCGTTCAGGTGCAATGGGATGGAATCAAATCGAATGGGAAGACAATACTGTGACTTTTGGATATGGAGCCCTGGGTGGGAACTGAATTTGAAGATAGATGATGATATCCATGAGAATGAACGACTTGAGACAGTCTCAACATCACCGGCACACCTCTGATCGTTGTTCAAGCGTGAGGTCGCATGTCACTGTCTCGGTAATGATGCGAAGCACATGTCCAGAACATCGAAGCCGTTGTGACGGAACAGTCGGAGCTCAACGTCCGGGTCGCAAGAACCGAATCTAGATGTCCTTGGACGAATGGGGCTGTGGCTGCGGTACAGTGTTCCGGAAGGACAGGATCGATGACCAGGGACTTGTGGCAGTCTTTCTGCATCCAGGATGTTTGGTCTGGTAATTGCGGTTGTGTGCAACAGCTCGAAAGTCGAGACCACAGCGGCGGAACACTGTAATGTGAGCAGAACCTCGACGTCAGTCTTGTTTGAGGTGAAACAACACTTCGTGGGGATGTTTGACTGTTCCACCGAACGATTGGAGCGTGCTGCATGAGGCGTTTCTGGTCCATGGGCGAACGTGCTGCTGCAGTCGTCCTACTTGGTTGACTTGACAAGAGGAAGTTATCATGTCAACACGACTGTTGGTTGCAGACACGATTCGAGACCGTATTTCAGTAGTGGGTCAGAAAGGCGAAAAGGAGAGAGTCCAGAGCAGGAGACTGGAGGTAATCTTGATGTACTTCGAGGACTGGAGTTCCCTGCGGAAGCTAAGCCATTGCCGAAGCTCATAGTTCGCCATGATTGGTTCTTGTAGGGTCGGGCGTCTGACAATTGCAACTCTAATAGACAGAAACAGGTGCACTGTTCTCGAACAGGATATGTCCTCGTAGAGCCACGCGCTCAGGCACCAGCCATCATCCTTCTTCGACTCGTTGTACGACCGGAGGGAAAGACGGCGAGGACGACGACGACGACGGTGACGACATCAACGGGGATTGCCGTTTGATGTTTCAAGCACGACACGCAGGAGCTTGGTATACTGAGGCTGATCGGACGTCGCATTGAGACGGAGACGGTGCAGTATTGGCTGCATGCACCTTGGGAGTTCCCTGCATGTGCATCTTGGGAAGCAGGTTCGCGACATCCGGCCGCAGTCGGCTCAGCATCTTCGGCTCTCTGGACGCGGAATCGGTTGTCGGACAAGACACTACAACGACTTGGGGAAGAGCTGTGTTGTTGTCGCTGGTCGTTGGGTCTATGCCTGCGGCGTGATTCGGGCTGATTAGTTCTATCGGCGTGGCGGCAGCTGGAAACAACCACACTCAGTGCAACGGACAAGCACAACGTCACACAAGCATGGCCGCCACGCACAACAGCGGGGCATGGAGCTATGCCGTCCCGTTGGACGAGATGGATGGTAACGTCAGACATCTGCCGCATCGACGGGACACGATGGGCAATGCCGAGAAGGGGGCCGAAAACGTGCGGGAGAAACGACCGAGTGCTTGGGATCTGATGTCCGACTCGGAGACGACCAAGCAGAGGAGGACGTCGATGCGACAGAACAACAGCACCGCCGGCCGGAAACGTTCACGCAATCAGCTACGAGACATGCGCCAGCGGCAAGATGAGAACAACAAGCTACCGGGAGTGGACGACTCGGCGTGGATACACCGGGACAAACTGGCGCAGATCGAGATCCAGGAGATGGCAGAGGCGGGCATAAGTGTCCGCCCTTCTCGACGCTCGGAGAGCGCTGGTCCTAACAATAGTAGGAGCGGGCGCTCGCTCAGTCGCTCCAGCACCCATCGCCCACGAAGTCGCACGAGCCAGACCCGCCAGAATGACATCAGCAACGACGTGGATTATGCCAATGCGTACCCTGCCTACGGCGACGATTCTCCTCGCATACGCGTTCCGACCGTCCATTCAGCAGCAGTTGAAGAGCCAGAGCCAGAGTCTATGCCACAAGAGCACCACCCTCCTGCAGATGCTGACTACAATCCGTACAGAGACGCTGACTTTCGCAATCCAGACGAGGTTGCTCGTGAGCGACAAGCATATAAAGGGCAGATGGCTAGGCCAAGTACGTCTCGCATACCGGTGTCAAGAGTGTCACCAGTACCCGTCCCAAAGGACATTGCAGACAGAGACTCGCCTCTACCTCGGAGTCGTGCAGGCAGCCAGAATTGGGGTTCCAGCTTTGACGAGATGCGCAATGCCCGCAAGATTCGAAGTCCTAGTGTGAGCAGTGCAATCTTGCTGGATTCTGACCCGGAGAAGTCGGAGAAGTCGAAAACGACACCACCCGGGAGCTCTTCGAACAAGAACTCGTCAAACGATGAGTACAGTCCGCCGAAGAGCCGCGTGCCCACGAAAGCAACGCCTGGCTCGAGGAAACCTTCCATCCCGACGGCCACGAGCAACAAACCTGATACATTGCACCAGAACAAGCGGGCAGTGTCTGGTGCAACCGGCCAACGACCTGGATCTAGCTCAGGGCGAGGGCACAAGTCACGGCCGTCTACTGGCCGGAATTCTCCACCAGAAGGCGAAGCGCCTTGGATTGCGAGCATGTACAAGCCAGATCCGCGGTTGCCACCTGAGGAGCAAATGTTGCCAACGCATGCGAAGCGGATGATGCAGGAACAGTGGGAGCGGGAGGGCAAGTCTGGTACTGTGTATGACCGCGACTTCAACCTGTTGAACGACAAACAGCCTCCCAGGCCGAAAGTGCCCGTCTTGGATCCGCAATCCTTATCACCACCTATGCCGAGGAGCCCTTCACCTCAGAAGAATCGGCCATCACCGAACGGGTCGGTAAATGGAGGGCCTTGGCCCCTGAGTCCCACGAAGTCTGACTCCCGGAGCGATGCCGGCAGCGTCCGACCAGGAACCAGTGGCGGCTATAAAATCACGCCTACGATTCCCTCTTCACCGCATATACAGCGCTCCAACGCAGCATCACCAAACCCACCACCAGCAGCACCGACCTTGGGCCACAGCACCACCCCGCGGGTCCCTGATCTGGATGAGAAGGAGGAAGCCAAGCCAAAGAAGGCTTGCTGCTGTGTGGTGATGTAGCCACATTCCCTTCACCACAGACCTTCACCACATTCAAACAGGGATCCCGACACCGCGACGACACACACAACTATTTTCCTTTTGTACATCATCATCGACCTCAACTTTTCGACTGGACCTTGGCCCTGACGTTTGTGCCTTACTTCTACTACTACCGGAGCCTGAATTGGATCGGACATGATCGAGAGCATATTTGTCATTAGCTGTGCTATACCCCACCCACGAGCGCTGAGCCACCTGAAGAGAAGAGATTATCCTGAGCACGACGATTCGGTCGGCGTAGGAGAGTATTCGTTTTGATTTGATAGCGTTCAGCGTCGGCACAGAATATGTCCTTTTTGGTACTTTTGTTTCTGTATTTATTGTACAGCGCTTCCCGGCGCATGGAGAAAAGTAAGCTGGAGGGTGCTACACGGTAGCAGCCCTTTTCTTGGCGATGGAGGAAACGCGGGGAGCAGAAGGTGGAGGGAGAGGGAGGGCATGAGGAGTAAGATGCCAGAGCGAATAGTCTGTAAATAGCGCATCGATACTGAAGGAAGGGGAGAGGGTCGCGAGATCTCTGGATTTTGTGAACAGTCCAGCCAATCTTTACGGATTCGCACCTACCATCAAATGGGAACGGGAAGGTCGAAGAAGAGCACGACTCTAGCCGAAGCCTCAGGCCGGGATATAATCACATGCTACTCAGACTTGGCAAGCCCGAGGCGAGACATGATATATCAAGTGAACCTCAAAGCCGCTCAACAGATCAGCATTGTTATCAAATGGTACAGCGTCAGAGCAGCTCGTCAGCTCAGAACGCCATGTAGTGTAGGCAAGACAGGGCGAGTTTCAGGTCATGTTCGATCTGAGCGCGACCTTCTTCGGTATGAGAGTATCTTTTGTGGCAACACTAGCTGTTTTGCCATCAGGATGGCCAATTTTTCTCGTTTGGCCTCACGGATTGATATCATCACTTTTCAGTGAGAAGGGTCATCACATGCTTGTTTCAAGACCCATCATAAGCTTCATCAATTAGCTGTTGTATGTATATATATATACAACATCGACGCATGTGGATTCTCTTCAATCAGCATTGTCTGTCTCCTGGTCAAGGCGTCGCTGGAGCCACCGAACAGATTCGGACACGTTTACCAGGTTCGTACATGACCTGGACCTGTTCCGTGATCGTGTTCGGCATCGTTGAGGCAGTGTCGATTGGTTTCGCCTTCGGACTACCTTTTTGCTACTGATCCATCGATAGGCCATTTCTCCATCGCTCGTACCACTTCGCGACCTATATATGTCTGGTCCAGTACTTGTTGCCCTTCGATGGTCAGCATTGTCTCAACGGTAAGGCACCGCAGACGATCTCAAATGTGTGTGGTTATGTCTTCTCTTCCCTGAGGTCGCACTCAGCCTTGCGGTCGAGGAGGCAGCGGGCCTGGCTGTTGAGGTAATGTTGATTGGTTTGCCCTTTTTGCTGCATGGTCACGGCTTCAGGCACTTTTGATCAGACTGCTTTTGCAGAACCTATATTTCATCCTAGAAGATACGGTCTTTGACGATAATCAGAACAGTCTCAACGGTCAGGCGCCGCTTGCCGAGTGTCGTCCAGGCTTCACTATCATCCCTCGTCCTAGCGGCTTTGCTACAAACTGTATAATTGAACGCTACACCACTACCAGGACCACCGTCAAGCAATATAAGCCCACAGAGATCTGCTACTGTCGACACACAATATTGTCTCGATGGCACGGCGTCTTCACAGCTTGACTATGATATCGTCTCATGTGCTGAGATAGCTTCGCACCGGCCAGAAGACGTCTTCTTCTGAGGTGCGGTAGACGTGCACTAAGAGACCGTTGGGGCAGTGGTGCTTGTTTTGCAAATTGGGACTCCTTTCGCTTAGGATGAGCAGGGAGCGCTGGTCAGTGGTTGGGCAAGCAACACCCCGCATGGAGATGTAGTATACTCCCATATTTGCCTTCCTTTAACCTCTGGTATAGAGTGTTCTCGGTACCCCTCTCGCTCCACTCCCATCGTGTCTCGTAGCCTCATACCTTCCTCTCCTTCCTCGCCCACTTCTCGCCCTCGATGTACTCTAGTGGTTGACCTTCCGCCCCAACAATCCATTCGGATCTCCCTCCTTCGCAGCAGCCTGTAATTGCGCCGTGGTCATTGTAGAATCCTGCGAACCTCATCAGCTGCTGCTCCCTCCTCATCGCCTCTTCTTCTTAAGAATTGTCTTACCGTATTCGCCAACTTCTCGCTCGCACTCTTCTGATTCCCCACCGCAGCATGGGCTAACGCACTTGCCGGAGCATTCTTCTTCAGTGCTGGATCGAACGTATCGCTGAAGTGGGCGCCCGGACCCGTGACTTGGCCGGGCTCGGGCTCGTTGGTGCGGTTGAGATAGTCGTCGGCGCGCTGTGGAAGGTCAGAAAGAGGGGAGAGAAGGGCGGCTAGACCTCGCTACGCTCCAAGGGGAGAAAGTACCTTGAGGTCGCGCTCATCTTTGGCTGCGGACATGGTTGCTGTGCTTGTCCCGTGAAGATCTGTGGGTGTGAGTGTTGTGAGTGTGTGGGTGTGGGTGAATGTAGTGGCAGTGGTGAAGTTCAATGTTTCGTGTTAGGTAGGCGATAAGGTAAACACAGACAGGCACACGAGGGTCTGCCTCGTCCCTACCATTCAGTTAAGCTCGCTGCAGGATGCTGTCATGGCTACCATGTTTGAGCAGATGCAAGTGTTGCTTCCTCCTTGAAGAAGAAGGAAGGGTCGAGGTTGATCACTTCACTTCTTGTGCGTCCTTGCCTAACATGCTGGAGCTGCATTATGTTGCGGGAAAAAAACCAAATGGCACGTGTATCACATGCTGTGCATTTCGTCGCCAGTATGCAATGGCAAGCATGATTCTCATGGACGTCAGTGGCAGGATATGAAACGACGCGTGTCATGAAGTTCAATATCGCAGCCCAGAAGCAGCAGCGATTATGTCATCTAGTGTTGAGGTAGTGTGCCAGGTAAACCTCTGGGGACGCCAGCGACATGCCCTGCAGCCCTTCTCTGGCCATTGTGATGTAGATTTCTGTCTTTTGTGACCATCCTGTTATTCCTGGACCGGCTCGAATGGGCACATCAAGGATAGACATTGAACTTGATATCCGAATTACTGAATTTGTGCCTTTCGACGGAACAACAGCGTTAAGCCGTATCGTCAGAGCTGGCTTTAACGCCCAATGACTATGAATACCTGCCAAGGTCACGGCACTGGCCAAGTTGTCAGCAATCATTGAGAAAGACCGGACACAAGATGAAAGCCACCTCGAACGAAAATCGTACGGTATGCACAGTCGTTACAGGTATCTACAAAGCGAAGCTATGATTGGGGGCTATCTTGCTGCTTGCGCCGCAAAACGCCATATCCTTCCTTGCCTCGCTGAGCACCTTCCTGTGCCCGTGAAGTCCATCTCCTCGCCGGGAGGTCTTGAACCGTAAGCAACCATGTTTGGCAGAAGCCAGTCGTGTCGTGAAGAAGCAACATATGCGGGAGCCGGCTCGGAGCGCATCGTAGTATGCAGGTGAGAGGAGCACCAACGAAATTCGAGGGCAGTATATCAAAATTCGTCGGCAGTCTCCAGTACGGACTCAAGAAGACCCGTAGGATCCTCGATGAGGTTGGCGCCTGGGAGAGGACCAACGCTACCACCGCGACCTCCTGGAGTGCGGCTGCGGCCACGTCCAGTCGGCGGCGCAAGAGAGCCAGCGCGAGACGTCGGATGGGAGCTGTTGGCAACACCAAGCTTTGATCCTGTAGCAGATGGAGCGCGAGAGCTGCGGCGGGAACCAGCACGAGAGGCCGGACGGGCAGTGGCGGATGTGGCATCTGGGAAGATGGTGTCGGTAGTCGGAAGATCTGGCTCAGTCGTCTGCATGACAGCTTGTGGAGCATAGCCGTTGAGCAGATCAAGCTCCTCCTCGACGATGTCGGTCTGCTCCTCGACAACCACGTCACCGTTGGGTCGCTCGGTTACGATGGTGGTGATGTCCTCCTCAATGATGGCGGTACCGCTGGGTCCTGCGACTTGACGTTCGAGCTCCTCATCAAGGTCGCCGCCGGTGTTTTCGTCGTCATCGAAGCCCTCAATCAGACCATTGATGAAGTGCCACTCCTTCTCCGATACCTTGGACACGCTGAGGCGGGCGGCATTGAACTCCTGCAAGTCTCTGAGTTCGCCATTCTTGAACTGTTGCAGCTCGGCAAGGTAGACAGGCTTGGTCAACTTCTTGCGGAACTCTACACGGACCTGGACCCATCGCTGACGATTCGCTTCTTTGGGCTCGTACCCGGCACTGTTCTCGTCGAAAGCGGTGGTATCGGGCTCTGCATTCGAAACGATCTCCATAATGCCGGTAATGCCAGGCTTACGCCCTTGCTTCCCGCCACTAGCGTAGAAAAATGCCATGTCGCTTGCCCTCATGTTGCGTAAGTTCGCTGCTGCCGATAGGTTGCGAACACCTGCAGGTTCATTAGCTCACAGTCAAACTTACATTAGAGCACAACTTACCATCCCACGGCTCAGGATCTGCCTTGGAACGAAGGTCGTCGATGGTGAAAGTAGTGTTGACAATGCTGCCGTCATTGAGCTCGACATCATGACCGTCCTGCTCAGCCTTCATAAGCCAGTAGTTGATGCCGGATGCCGTCGGCTCACGATCTTGTTCTTCGCTCTCGTCATTTTCATTGGCGCTCTTCTTGGCCTTAGCACTCTTTCCTTTTGGGGCAGCTAGTCCTTTGCGCCTACCCGAAGGACCATCCTTTACGACCGCAGCTGTATCCTCCAGCTCATCCTCCAGCTGCTCGGCTGCTGCAGGATCGTCGGTATCGATCTTGGTCGTTTCACCTCCCTTCGGTGGTCGGCCGCGCTTCCTGGGTGGGGCGGTCTCGTCATCTTGCACAGCTGCAGCTCGTGAAGCATTCGATGGACGTCCGCGCTTCTTGGGTAGG
>LIHB01000027.1:0-43714 GCA_001297265.1 Mycosphaerella arachidis
CTAGTAACCCTAGCCTTAATCTTACTAGTTTACCTCTTAATCTACCTTAGATTCTAAGGGGTATTCTATATATCTAATAAAGAAGGTAGTAGTAGTAGAGTTAGTATTTTATAACGTAGTATTAGCTTAGATAATATAGCCTATAAATCTAGTAGTAATAAGCCTAAGCCTCTAAAGGCTACCTTAATATTCTAAGAAGTAAATATAGCCTTATAGGTAGGCTTAAGCTAAGGTAAGAAGTCTTCCTTAATTAGAAAGTAATACTAGACTATACTAAGCCTTTAGATTTTAGCTAAATATACCTTCTTTAATAGACTAAAATAGCTAATATCTAAAGGCTATAATAAATAAGAAGAGTATATAGGTATATAGAGGGTAATAGTACCTTATTTCTTATAGAATAACTTAAGCTCTAGTATTATATAGCTATTATAGCTATTTAGAATTAAGAGCCTCTTCTAACTAATAGTTCTATACTTAGTATAGTTATTAAAGTACTAAATCTATACTATTCTATAATTATAGGAAGTCTAGCCTTTAGGACTAACTCTAAGCTTCTTGTTTATTAGTAGGTATTTAAACTAGGCTCTATTTATTTCCTTACTAGAGAAGATAATATATAGAGGTACTAACTAGCCTTCTATATTAATATAGGTAATAATAGTCTACTACTATGTTAAATTAAAAACTAAGTTCTTAGGTCGTACCTACACTCTATAGTAGTAATAACTATAGTATTTTTTATAGTTCTAAGCCTAAATCTACTCTCGTTAAAGTTATAAATGTCGTATTATATAATTCTATAGAGAGCTATTATATTCTAAACGAGCTAGAACTACTCTATAATAATCTGTAGATTCTTATTCTTAGCCCTTTAATTTAATAGCCTCCGTAATAGCCGTATTTCTAAGCCTAAGTAACGCTTAATAAAGTTATATATCTATCTTTAGCTAACCTCTTATCTATTCCGTACCTTAGTTATTAATAAAGCCTAGCTTCTAATTATAGCTTATATTAGCAAATAACTACGTAAATCTAGGTCTAGAACCTTCTAATAAATAACCTCCTCTTTAATCTAAGTAAGGGCTCTATTACTATATAGTATACCGGCTTATAGAGGTATTCCTTTAAGTCTATAATTAATAGTAGAATATCTAACTTTATAGGTAGTTATAGCGTAGCGTACGCTTATAAAACGACCTAATAGGTAATTACGAATAGTACTCTAAATATAGTCTTTATTTAGAGGTACTATCGCGTAAAATAGTAGAATAATAGACGCGTTTAGTAGTAGTAGTAGTAGTAGATACGTAATAGAACTCAATGCAAAGACTTATCTAATGCACTAACTTATTAAACACGTTACACGCCAATCCGCCGGGGGTGTTGCGCGGCCTGGCACCCTGGTAATCTGGCGGCCATGTGGTACTGCAGCGGCTGATCTACTCCAATCGCTTAGAATATCTATGAAGGAGCGCGTCCTCGGGCCTTGGCGATGGCTGTGAGGTTATCACCGGCGAGTCTAGAGAGGCTGGGCGGGAGAGGGGTCGCGGCCGCAATACACTTTGGCGCATCAATCTGCTGAGTTGTCCCAGATGGTCGTGAGCAGAGTCTAGAGAGATTATGTTGGGTGGCGTCTGCGAACGATGCGTGGCAAGAGACAAATGTCACCGGCAGGGCCTGATCCCTCGAGCTGGTGATGTCGACGACGTCCTATACACTTGGACATCAGTATAAGTCATCGAGTCGGGTGCTTGTGTTCATCGGACGAATGTACGGACGAACATGACGGCCCGCTCAGTGCGATTGATCGGCGATACGTCGCCTTCAAGACCAGCATGATAATATAGCGTCGACATGATCAACATCCTTACGCGGTGATGCTTCCGAGGGAGTTTCTCTTCTTTTGCCCTGCTCGCCCTGATGCATCGCGTGCATGGCGTGCATATCGTCCGACCCAGGCTTGTGCCGCGCGAAGGATGAGATGAAGTCTCTTGGGTCATGATGCCCACTCCTAGCGCTCTCATCTGACGTGTCCCCAGTCCATATGAGCTTGCATATGTAGGTGTCTCTCGACGTGAACTCACCGACTCCAATCCTTTGCTCAAACCCGACACCCTTGGCTGCGTCCTACGATTGAGAGGATTCTGCACCCCATACTTACAACAGGCGATCGACATCCTGCTTCACATCTACCTCAGTTTGCCACTTCAGCTCCACCATGGACTCCTCAGCCTTCGCTCTCCTCCCCGGAGAGATCAGGAACGGCATTTACGAAATGGTACTGGAACAGCCAAATGGCATACCAGTGTATACTGGCAAAGAAGCGGTTGCAACACGCGGCGATGGCAAGGACCTCGAGAGACTGATACCGGCGATATCAGGACTGCCATCTACCAGTCGTGCGATTCGCGCCGAGACAATGAAGCTCTACTTCAGTCTCAATCCCCTAGTGGTCTACTGCGCGAGAGAAGGAGGACTGGAACGCGCCATACTGCAATCCATCCGCGAACTAGCTCAGTGGTGTCAGATCGTTGGCAGACAACATACGAGCGAGCTGCGGAAAGCGGTGTTTGACCTACGATACCAAGGCTGGATGATCAACACGGGTGTCAGCGTGCTTCAACAATACGCGCCCAAGCTGAAGCAATTCTTTCACCCCTCTGTCCAGTTCGAGGTCAAGTTCCGAGTGCCATATTGGGACATCACTGGTCTAGCTCTACCTGTCACGATCGTGCTCGGTGACCGCACAGCAAGCCTGGAGCGACTGAATGTGGTTGCTGGTCAAAAATTTGATAGACTTCACAAAGTGGGCTCGAGACAAGGATCGGATCAGTGGAACGAGCTCAAGGATTGCGAGCGACGAGTGAGAGAAGCTATCGAGCGCATGCCCGAAACTCAGACATTGCGATCCCCCACGAGGATACTCTGATCACACCACTGCTACAACCATCTAGGCCATCACTTTCCGGCCACATCCATGCTCCGGTGAGGAAAATCAAAAGGACGTGGTGAAGACAACAACACAGTCCAAGGCTCTGCTTGTACCTTCCGGAAGCTGCCATCGCAGCAGGCACAATGCCTACCATGACTGCCACAGATCATAATCCCGCGTCAGACCTTGGGCGAAAAAATGACTGTTCGTCAGCCCACTTCGCGGGAGTGTTGAGACGACACAGTCAGTACGAGATTCAGTGCCATATCAGGCTTGGTAAAAGGCGGAGTCGTCGTTGAAGGCGGAGTGGCGGAATTGTCACATATCACGAAGCCGAACGTCTCGGAGGAGGTACTCGAGACTGGAATTACCGGGGAAGCATTGGAGTACCTCTGCAAAGATAAACCGCGCCTGCGCGCGTAACAGCGCAAAGGGCGCACTAATGCATGTCTTCGTCGTCATCAAACTGATTCATTACTCCTCCATCTACTAGTCTGCTCACTTGCTCACGTGCACCAGACAGAACTCTTGATCATGCATAGCAACCCGACAATGCTGACTACGGACGGAGCCTGCGCGTCGTTCGGAGCGTGTCAGATCAGAATGATACCCCGAATCTCATGGCGCTGCTTGAACGGAAAGCACTTTGACCCACTCGCAGCTGCATCGTCTCCGATCCCGAGGTGGCAAACACCACCGCCTCTGGTGAAGCTGAACACTGCACATCGGCTCTTCGGCATCACCTAGACATATAGAATCGCTTGCACAGAGTAGGGCTACGACTCTAGGCGTCGTCAAGGTAACGAGGCGCAGCTACAAGATGCAAGTCATGACGGGTCGGTCGATCAAGTGCTTTTTGGCATTCCAATTCAATGATGAAGAAGTCTTTGTTGACCGAGCATCTCGCGCAAAACATAAACTTTTCTGTCAGTCCTCATTCTGGTCAGGTCGGACCCTGATGAAGACCCTGACACGCATCCGCCAAATTGCCCGCTTTCGCAGATCTCGGGGTGCAGTCCTCCTGGAACATGCATTTCCCGGTCCATCTCCCTACCAACTCCGTAGTTCTCATCAAGGAATACAGGAGCTTCGCTGATCATTCGAACCACAATGTCTCACCTGCCCAATGAGCGCGTGACTCGGCGAGCGAGACGGCCGATACATGGATGCTTTGCGACAGACTTTCATATTATACCCTCTCAGGAGGCACTCATTGAGAGATCACTGAACCGTTTGCTCTTTAGGGATTGTTGATCATGCGGTTTTTTACTCCTTCGACTGGACGTGCAGGTCTGATTGTTCTTGCTAACATGGATACATTTTCAACGATTAGCTCACCAGCTGTTTGCCTACTTGCCATCGCATGACCTGAAGGTCACGCTCCATCACAATCCTTCTAGCGAGAGGCAAGACTCTCGTCGCGATCATGCCCGACCGCACTGCTGGATACCAGAATTCGGTCGATATGGACACCTCCATCTTCGCGAAGTTATCCGGCGAACTTCGCAATCGCATCTACGAGTATGCTCTGCAAGAAGGGAACGAAGAACACGAATCGATCGATTTGGAGCAAGGCTGGTTCGATTGCCCATTTCATCGTTGTAGAGTCATGAACGAGGCTCGCACAGGTTTTGTTCATCCTTTGGACCCACTGCGAGTCACAGGTCTGCCCTTCGCGTCGAAGGCTATACGAAGCGAATCGTTGCGACTGTACTACCATCTCAACAGCTTCTACTTCGAGACGGACTATCTCAAGAGCAAGCATAAAGATCGAATCATGCAGCGCTTGATGGAGTGGGTGCATCGCGTTGGGCTGGAGCAAGCACGAGAGATCAGAGATGTTATTATCAGTCTATCCTCATTGAAGGGTAGTCCACCGATACCTTTGGCGATCGACTGGAATCATATGAAGATGATACGGTCTGTATTCTCACCACAAGGCAAAGTCAAAATACGCTTTTACCTGGAGGGCAACGGGTCGGCGACATTCGTCCTTGGCTCGAAGGAGAACATGCTCGAGCAGCTTGACAGGATGGCTGAGGGATGGGCACTGCTCTGGAGAAGGTCCCGGAAGTACGAACAGTGGGAAGCCTGGGCAGTCGCTGAGAGGTACAAGCAAGAGGTAGCTGAACTGTTCAAAGACATGCCTGAGCTGATCTGAGGCTTGATGCCATGACACCTGCAGAGGTTGATATGGAAATGCCCAGCTTTTAATCGTACTGTTATCAGCTTGGCAATAGATCATAATGCAGATAGGAAGTGCCTACTGAACTTTATAGTGAGGCACATCGGCGCATCATAGCCTTATCGCATGGTACTATGCTGGACATAGTTTGATACGATTTCGTGATAACCTCTGAAGACTGGTCGAGCACGATATCGCCCGCGCCATTCCCCTTCTGGCAGAATCTTGCTGCTGCCGATCTCCAGCACTCTTCTGACACCAGCTATTGACGACCTCACGCTTCACTATCAGTTCAGATGTGCTGAAGGAACTTTTAGCAGCCTTGGCCGGGATTGATGAGTGGTCAGGGAAGAGCATGGTCATCCGCGATCGCGGCAAGACGCCTGCGCCCCACCAGCCCTCCATACAACTCCACCTGCAGCACGAGGTGGGTAGCTGCATACCTTGCAGCAGGATAAGTATTGGAGCTCTCTTGCCTGCTGGAGATCTTCTGAGATCACATTGACGCGTGTGTGCATTCCATTGAATTCCAATCGTATCACCGTCGCAGACAATCACTGCCCCAATTGACCCAGCACCAAACACACAGACCAATACAGTAATCATGGCAGCACAAGGAACCTCCAGCGGGCACCCCATCACGGTCCTTACAGTAGGTCGTACCAAATGAAAAGCAACGCTCTCTGTCCACTGACAGCTTTTCCTCCACAGCAAGACCTCGCCCCAAAGCTCCCAGCCCACAGCTCCCTCCTCTTCGCCCAAAAGAAGAACAAGAACCTCTCCTTCGAGACCATCGCGAAGGAACTTGGCCGTGACGAAGTCGCAACCGCCGCGATCTTCTACGGCCAAGCCAAAGCCTCCGACGAAGACATCTCCAAGCTCGCAGCCGTCTTGGACATCAATGAGTCCATCCTTCGCGAGACTGAGATCATCGGTCTCCCTGACCGCGGCAAGAGTGTGGATATGCCACCAAGGGAGCCATTGATCTACAGATTGTACGAGATTGTGCAGAACTATGGATACGCGTATAAGGCCGTGATTAACGAGAAGTTTGGAGATGGGATTATGAGTGCGATTAGTTTCTCGACGAAGGTGGAGAAGGAGGTGGACGATAAGGGCGAGTGGGTTAAGATTACTTTGAGGGGAAAGTGGTATGTGAATGTAGTGTTGAAGCTGCGTCTTGATGTGGTTTTGAGCGATTTGCTGATGTTCTCCAGGCTCTCCTTCACTCGATTCTAGAGTGGTGCTAGCAGATGGTCGCAGAGGCCTCATTTGTCTGCTAGTGAATCATAGTGTTAGCAGGCAAACATATGATGTTTCAACGTCACCTTCTGCTTCCTGTCTCCACCAGAGTCGCTTTCCTTGCGCGGGTAGGCCTCGGCCTGAGCACTACCCTGACCCCCATCTGCGCATTCAGGAAGATGATCATCCCATCGGTGCCACCAGCGTAGCCGATCGTGGCTCATGGCCGACATCGATTGTCAGAAGACCATACACGGCAGACACTTAAGTCGCTTATAACTTAGACATCCCTGCTCGTGGGCGGAGCTGTTCCACGGCTACGACGGGTATCTCAATCGGGTGCAGAGCACAGCAGGCCACCATAAGCTAGCCTGGTGCGGACGGTCTTTGAGTCTGTCCGACATCTCACGAGCATATATGCTTCACGAGCGCGGAGGCTCAGACAACCGAGCGCGCGCGCTGCAGGAGTATGTGAAGAGGCAAACGGCGTGGACCTTGCTCCGCAACTGAAAAACGGGCCAACTAACCGCAGCAACGATACGGCCTCAGTATGTCGGCTACTTTGATGCACATATGAGGATACGCTCGGAAACCTTTCCTCGTGCGAGGTATGTGCTCACGTTGCCATCACATCTGCTGAAAGCCAATCTTCGTCTTCCTCATGTTCAGCATCCATAACTCAACTCGACCATTTATACGCATCCAACGGTCCGGAATGGCCCGAAGCTCGCATTCACAGCGTTTGCTTCTTCATACCTGACGCACTCAGACCCCTGAGGTGAAATTCTCATGTGAAGATCCGCCTCAAGCTCAATCCTCACTCCGACCGCACATCATAAATTGCTTGCACTTTTCGCTCTTCACCAACCCTAGACACCAAGACTCGAAGCGAGTCCAGACAACCACACCAACGACGAGACCAACTTGCCACTATGCAAGACTATTGAAGGTGAATGGAACCATAGGGTATTGACACAGCAGGCCGGCGGGCGGCAAGAGCAAACGAAAAGACACGAAATGAAGATGTGGCGCCAAAATGGCAGCAACTGCTGTCAGAGCAAGGACGAGCAGAACATCGAGTATGAACTCCCGCCAGCGCGCCAACCGATCTCATGGAGCCGCCCATCGACCGAGCCGCTGGTTGGCGCCAGAATTGACGAGAAGCGTAAAAGCTTTAAAAAGGCTACTGTTCAAGACGAGGATGAAATCACACCAGTCTCGATCGATCCTATGGAAGGACATTCCAACGTCGGTCGTCCATTGGTGCGCGAGGGCAAATCCAACCTGTCCGAAGTCATGAGGGTCAGCGAAGCCATCCGCAACAAAGGTCACGTACGCTCTCCAAGTGGCATCATCTTGAATCACGAGGATCTCTTGGCGCGACCAGATCGGCCCAGGACTATCGAGGAGAGGCAGGAGGCAATCGCGCGCAAGGTCAGGGAGGAGAACAAGAAGGAGCGGGAGAGAAAGATCGCTGAAGTGATGGAGAAACAGAGGGCCATGGAGGCCAAGAAAGGATGGAAGGGCTGGAGGAGTTGCTGGGGCTGCTTCGGCAAGGCTGACGCGAACGATTGAGCAAGGTAGGTGCGTGGCGCCTCCGATACCGAAGAAGCATGCTAATGTGTCGAAGCAGCGCATTGCACGACGCGTGAACGAAGGGGGATCGCGCTTTACGGACCACTGAGAAGGTAAGCCGCGACACGAGGTCGGTGTGGGAGTGCCGTAGAGGCATGCTAATGTATCGAAACAGTGCACTGTATGACGCGCAAAGGAGGTGGAAGCACACATCGGTCGTTCGCGCAGTACAGGAACTACACGCACTACTCACACTATTGCAAATGCTAGGCTACTGGAGGCTCAGCAGTACGAGCTGCGATGATAGCCTCGAGGTATTCGCTTGGTTGGATCCCCGGCACCCTCAACAGCGAACCCCTGCCCATTGATCTCAATGGTAGGAAATGGTTTGACACCATTGCGTCTTGCTCGCGCCGCTTCATCACACCGAGCCCCGTAGTCGTCGTTTTCAAGCAGCTGAAGCATTTCAGCCTCTGGGCGCCCACTCGCCACCGCAGCATCGATCGGCCCGTGCCTATCAGTAATGTCTGCATCCCTCTCGAAATTCGTTTCTGCACTTTTCAAGAACTCCCCCTACCCTCGCACTCCTTCGTCCACTTCAGGACTCGGTGCCAGGCCCTTCTCTTCCCGATCTTGCTGTTGAAGCTGAAGGCAATGCCGTTGGTTCTTCCTACACGCTCAAGTCGTGTTCAAGTGGCGTTGACCATGTCTTGGCCATTGTTCTGTGCTACGCGGCGTTCCCATGGCCGACCAGAGGAGCATTGGCGTCTAGGTATTAGGGAAGGAATCTGAATTTGAAAGTGTCTCGGCGTCCGCCTTGGTGCGTCCGCTGATATAGTTCACTGCCTCTCTCCAGGGATTTGTGGGCGATGTAACACTGCTTGCTGTCGACACTGTGATGGGAGATGGTTTTGGGCCTTTGATACCCAAGGACATATTGTGTCTGTCCAGACAGTGATTTCGAAGACGACCAATTTCTTTGCTGTTGCGAGTGTCTGTGTTCACGGTCGAGGTGGATTACAGCTATATAACATCGCAGCTGAAGTCGTCAACCTAGAATAGTTAGCATCCTTTAATTCTACTCCTCTGCAACGGAACCGGGACAGCTTCATCGCTTCTACCCCGTTCTCAACAATCGTTCGTGTGAGAACGCGCAATGCCAATGCTATGATGTGAGGAAAGTAGTATCTGCCATTCGAAAGGAGTAGTTAACTTAGAGAGACGTGCTCCATATTGCATATCCCTGTCAGTGGAGCGCCCTTCGCCGGGCTCCACCAGACATCACGCAACCATCAAGAATGACCTTGCTCACGCTCTGCAGCCTTGCGCAGGGAAGTTCCCTCCTGGCAACCAATCGTCCGAGTGATGATGTAGGAAGCAACGCCGCCGTCGTCAAGGAACAGCTGCCATGGAGCTCTCCCACCACATGCCAAACTCAAAGCATAGCTCAACAGTACATTCAAACACAGGTAAGCAAGACTTGATACAACTGACCATCCCACTATCACACAAAATGCCTCCCACAACCCTTCGCATAGCCCTCGACTGGACTCCCAACACCCTCCACAGCGGCCTCTACCTCGCCCAACACCACGGCTACTACCAAAAACACGACCTTTCCGTCGAGCTCCTCCCACCAGATGCGCTATACTCGAAAACGCCCGCAAAACGCCTAGAAGGCAGCGAAGTAGACCTCGCAATCTGTCCCTCTGAATCATGTATAGCATACAATGAATCAGGGAAACTACAGCTGCAGGCGATATACGCGATACTTCAAAAGGATGCATCAGCGATCATAGGACTTGAGGAGAAGTTGGGGAAGATAGGTGATCTGGGTGAGAATAAAAAGTATGGAAGCTACAACGCTCGGTATGAAGACGCCATCGTACAGGAGATGGTCAAGATCGATGGCGGGAATGCACAAGGCGTGCAGATCATGAGGTCGGAGGGGAAGCTGAATATGTTCGACGCCGTGAAGTCAGGTCGGATAGATGCGACCTGGATTTTCGTATCTTGGGAGGGAGTTGAGGCAGACCTTGAGGGGGTCAAGATGAAGACCTTTAAGCTGAAGGATTATGGTGTGCCGTATGGCTACAGTCCTGTCATTGCACGGAACGCGGAAAAGAGTCCCTCTGATGAAGTCCTGACGGCGTTCGTGCAGGCGA
The DNA here is from genome assembly GCA_001297265.1 of Mycosphaerella arachidis. Lineage (NCBI taxonomy): Eukaryota > Fungi > Ascomycota > Dothideomycetes > Mycosphaerellales > Mycosphaerellaceae > Mycosphaerella > Mycosphaerella arachidis. Next base: position 10,103 of record LIHB01000027.1, read on the forward strand.
CACAGGAAGGATATGAACATGCTTTGAAGCATCCAGAGGATGTGGTGGAGCTGCTGAAAGAGGTGTGTTTCCCGAAGAGGGATGAGGATTTCTTGAAGAAGAGTCAGCAGAGTATCAATCAGTACTACTCCATCGGGAGTGGCAAGCTTGGGTCTATGGAGAAGTCGAAATGGTCGGCCTGGCTGAAGTGGCTGAGAGACCGCGAGATGCTGCGTGAGGATTCACATGTGACAGAGGAGAAGATCTTCACCAATGAGTTTGCGGCATGACGGACCAAGCCTTTTCCGTAGTTGTTCTATGGTGCTATGCTCCAAGAACAAGAACAATACTGTCAAGATAGCACCTTGCCGCGAAGGATTTGCGAAGCCTGATGTGGTACCTATCGCGAGAAGATGCTATCTGCTCAATGGCCGATGATCACTCATATCTCGACAGCGCCAAGCACCTCCCTAAGCTGCCCACTGCTTGCCAGGACTGAAGCTCCGGATAGCTGATGGCTTGCGGTCCTCCTTCATGCTCACGTGTGCCTTGCCCTTCGGGATTGAGAGATACTGTGTCACCTCGCCTTTACTATTCTGCACTGGGATAAGCTGTGGGGACACGGATGGGGTCTTGATGGTAGTACCTGCAATGGTGAGGGCGCGAGTTTTGTTCTCGAGCGTGATGAGGCGGTTCTTGAATTCAGTAATAATTTCGAGGATTCCGTCTCGATCATCGAATAGTACGTCGGTGGATGTGTTAGTGGCCATCGAAGGAGGAGGGAGATTTCGTCTGGGGGCTTACTAATCTCCTCGGCCATGGTTTGCGTATCTGGTCCCGAGATAACCTTCTCATCGACGCGCTGGGTCGCGGCTTCCTCCTGCTTGCTGCGTAGGGCATCGAGCTCCTTCTCAATCCTTGTCCCGAGCTCATGTACCTTCTTGGTGCAGGCATCGACCCTGCCCTGTTGCACCTTCATTGTGAGCTTGGACGTGGCAAGACGCTCCTCGACATCCTTGCTGGCAGCTGCCTTCTCCATCTGCGAGAGACGAGCCTCTAGAGCGGCGATGCGCTTCTCCTGCTCGGCGGACTTATTGTCGTGCTTGGCGAGGCGGAACATCTGATCCTGGAAGAGCGACTCGACCTCAGACTCGCGCTGCAACTCGTACATGAACATAGCCTGCACGGTGCTGGCTGGTGGTAAGCGCTTGCTACACACTTCGCCGATGCGCCTCAATTGGGTGGAGGTGAAGGTCTTCGCCTCAACGGTAGGGCCATGGCTGCGGCGGCCAACCTCCTTCCACAAGTCATCGTACCGCTTGTCGTTCTCCTTGTTGTGGTCGTCGCCGAAGCGACTCTCGAAACCTGCGTCCATGTTGAGCAAATGTTGAGAGAATGAAGTGGCAAGGTAAGTGCAAAGCCGTACTGTACGGGCAGTTGCAAGGGTGTTCGGCAGCGTACATTAGCGTAACGGGTCTCGCCAAAGAGGAAAGAGTGGGACATGTGAAAGAGAACGCTGAGCTTCAGATGACAATCCCTCCATCACGATTGATTGATAACGGCAGAGTCGTCTACTGGACAATGCATCATTCTCTTGGAATCTCACATCCAGAGATTTGCTTGACCCATGTCAGGTCCAAACAGGAGTTCAGTATCATTCTTCGCCTGCGCTTGTGCCCTGCACAATACTGACATGGTATGTCTCATTAGTGAGCCGCTTGAACTCGAACTCGAGAGCAATCTCTACCTGCCACTTCCTCTCAACTTCCTCCATGACCGCGCCCTCATCGTTAGTCCCGTGCCACTTCTCTTTCGCACGAGGGATATGTCTTTCCGAGCCTCGCGTGAACTGCCCTGAGCGCCACGACATCGGATAGCGCGAGCTCGTACAACCGAGAAGACCCTTCATCCCTGATACGTGACCGCAATTGGCGCGTCCGATAGTCTGGAGCCACTTCCCCCATGTTGTTGAAGCGGAGCTCACTCAATGGTGGCAATACCGATCTTGGTAGATTAGTAGTAGTAGTGAAGGAGCGCGTTGCGTAAAGAATTACATGTGCGGGTAATAGGAGGTTGCTGGTATTCTGCAGCCTGGAAGCGTCGCGAGCGAGGCGTGCAGGTTGCGCTGCCGTGTGATTTTGGTGAAGAGACCACGCTGAGAATCTTCACGGTCAGGATTGGAGCATCGTCGATCCCGAGCTTGCCGGTCTTGGACCACAGCTCTCCTGGGAGGTCGAGGAGGCCGGTGCGCTATTTACTGTTCAGCATCTAGTCTGTCAGATGGCAAACATGGTGGATCAGCTACCGTTGACTACTCTTCGGGGGTGGTCGCGCTTTCTTTGCTACTGGTGAATGCCCTGGTGGCGGTGGTGTTTTGCTCAATGGACTTGTTGTGCAGTATAGGCATCGAAGCTCAAGATGTATACACGAATGGGACACTCTTTGCGGAGCTTGCCGAAATACTCGCATTATCACATGCTTTTGGGTTGGACACCTCAACTGAAGCCCTTGTCTTATCAGAACCAATTCCTGCAGCCTACGTCCCCAGCCCTATATGCCCGATACGCCCAGATTCACCTCCTTCTGCGCAGCATCAACACTAACCCTCTCCCTCCCCGCAGTGACCAGAGCAGCAATCACACCCGACACAATACACACCAGCGCAAGCACAGACAGCGAAATGATGATAACTCTGCGCCGATGCCGATGTTGAAGCCTCTTTTGCCACACCTTGCTCTTCGCAGTAATCTTGATTGTAGTTCTTGGAGCGGTGTCATCATCGGGGTTCGCCGCGCCTGGGGACGGAAAGCCTCTGATGTCCATCTTCTCGAGGTGGGTTAGCCCTTTAGATGCTGTGATGGGGATGGCATTCGCACCAGTGGCTGGACCATGTGGGGGCTTGATATTAGCCTTCTCCAAATCACCTGAAGAGGAAGCCGACGAGGCAGCTAATGGGAGACCTGCCCGAAGATCATGCGGATGAGCTTGATACGTAGCGTTGACATGCACAGGCTCAAGTGTATTGTGACCGGGGCGTTGTGCTGTCCCAGGCGAATGTCGTTCTGCGCATTCGGCTTTGGTATTTGCATCGATGATGCCGCTGATGGCGGAGCTGGTGATCGTTTGAGTGTAGACTGGGAAAGCTGGATTGACTGTAGACTCTTCGCGGTACGTTGGATAGCTTGAAGTGGCGCAGTGAACACCTCGTGGTAATGTGATACCTAGGCCGATTGGAGAAGGACCGCGTATTGGCTGCGGATCGGACGGCCGTGATTTTTGAGCATGCGTAGCGCTCGGCTCGTTCGCGAATGGTGCGCTTGATCCCACATACTCTGAGACCAGAGGCTGCGCGGCGATCCATCCTTTCATGCCAGCTCTCCAGTATGCGTCCTCTTCTGCTTCTGGAAGGACAGGCATTGGCTGTTGTTGACGAGAAGGTGAGCGAATAGCATCGGCAAGTCGATCGAAAGGAGACACGACGTCCATAGTCGCATGTATGCTGGTTCGAAGGTCAAAGGCCGGTGGGACAGCGGCTCCTCCTCGCCCACGTCTGTTGCTGAATGTGGACAGACGCTGATGCCAGTGACGAGATTTCTCGCCTTTGCCCGAGTCGCGTAACAGCAGTCCAGTGGGTGGCCGTGTTGGTAGCTCCATGGTTGAAGCAGAGCTAGTAGTGACCCAACTCTCATGCGACATGATGACGGATGCTTTTGCTTGATGTTCGTCAGATTATTTCACAACAGGTGTATGCTTTGATCGATGAATGAAGTCGGAGGAATTGTCTAGTCATTATGGACAGAGACAGCAAATTGCCACGCTGCAGGTGAATGAAACACGTTGCCAAGACATGTCTTTGGATGAATGAGACTTACGTCCATGTTTCTATGCATTGAGCCGGAGTCCTCAATCTTGCAAGACAGTGATGCAAGACAGTGATGAGTAGGAGAGACAACAGTGGACACAGCCTGTCGCAAAATATGGCGGTTTGGTGGCCTCGCCATCAAGGACTGCCTGGTGGCCGCAGATCGCTCTTTGATATCTTCAAGACACACGTAGATGTTCCAATATGGCATGAACAAGGGCAGTCTAACGCCAGGCGTTGGACAGAATTGCCGGTCCAGACGCGCCTGATTCCTGGTCTATGGTGTATGATTCTGACAGGACACTCATATCGACGCCTGAGCTCGACTCCACTGCTCGTCGTCCGCTCGTAGATTCGTCTTTAGGAATTCAACAATTCGTGCTTGGTCCTCATCCGACTTCGGTATATCATGGCCACCCTCATGTAATAGCACATCGGATTCATTGCAAACACGAATGAAAGCCTCACTGCGCTCACTGCGAACAAGGACATCTTGCTTCCCAATCACATGCAGCATAGGTATATCTATCCCTGACTCGTATAGTCCATCGTATTGAGGGAAGCGGGCTCTAAATCCAGAGAATATCACGCCGGCCATTGGAGGGGAGAGTGTGGCAGGGAGGTGTTTCCGCAGAGGATGATTGGACAACTTGTCCTGCATGAGAGCACATAGCATTCCGGCGAAGCAAGCACCCTGCGAAAAGCCCCAGACGGCATGTATAGGGCCGTGCTCTTGGATGTAGTTGGTGATGAAGTCCAAGGACTTCTCCAGACCGTAGAAGCCACCAGTCTCCTTGTTGTTCCAATTTCCCTCCCGAGCGAACCACCAGGCGCGATGGCCGGAAGAGCTCAGACCGTTGACAAGGTCTGACCAGGCTTGATTTGCAGGTTTGCCCAAATCCATCTGCTCCGCGTCCACAACATGCGGTCCATCGGGGAAGAGAAAATCGTACTGCGGTAGGCCTTTGGTAATGCGGCGCACCTGATGTGCGTGCACATGGCCATTTGATGTGAAGCCATGCAGACACAGCACGCGTAGCTTGCTCGTCATGGTTGGATGAGAGTGAGCATGTGGTGTATGTGCACACGACGTCCTTGAACGTGGCAGGCATCTTGGATGTGTCATGCCGCAGATCAGCCGGTTCGTTCCTTCTGCTTCATCAACGCCGATATCGCATTGATGTCTCGTTGTGGGGAACGGAAGATTGGTGCTGTCTGCGAAAGACTCTCAAGCGACGCGACTGCGACGAGATGACCATGAAGAACGAGGAGCGGCGGCCACTGCTTGGTGAGCAGACTGGTCAAGATTTCGCAGAAACAGCACAAGGTAACAACGAGAAGACTTCAAGATGGAGCAGCATACTCCCCAAAATTGAGGTCACCGACCCTCGCTTTCGGTTTCTGCCACTCGTCGGGTGTCTCACGGTTCTGGTCAATGAGGGAGAGTACTTCTTCAAGCAGATTGGCTATTTCAGAGCCATCGAAGCGTTGTATTGCATAGAATACTATGGCGTCCACGATCCAGCTGTGGCCCATCTGGGCAAAGGCATTCCTGAAAACATGTGCAAGCTCGATTCGATCCAAAAGAAAGTGGCAACTGCGAACGGCATCGTTATGCTTGTCCGCATGACATCGGCGTTCATTGGGACTATGATCGTGGGCTACCTTGCTGACAAGTATGGACGCCGTTTGGCATTAATCTTGCATAAGGTCGGAACTATCATCTACACATTGGTTGTGGCTTCGACATGTATGAGAGATTGGCCCTACTGTCTCCCAACATTACATGCTGACATTCGCAGATCTTGGTTATCCTTACGTCCCAATATGGGTCAGTTTCTGCGGTGGTCTGGGAGGCCTCATCGGTGCCAACTTCGATCTGAATCTGGCTGTTCTCCTAGCAGCGTATAATGATGCTTTGAGCTCGAGCACCCAGGTTGCTACCTACTTCTTCATCACCACCTCGATGCAGTATGTCGGCCAGGTCTTCTTTCCTCTTCTTGCAGGGAAGGCGATAAACCTGGATGGCCAGGGAGGTACCTCGGAAGTGTCGCTATTCATCTCTTTGGGTATGGCTCTCGCTGGCCTCGTGACGGCCGTGCTTTTCTTTCCGGAGACCATGAAGAAGGCAGAGCGGATCGGTGGCACAGAATCCGATGAGACTGATGAACCTTCCAAGCAAAGAGGAGTCAGAGCCATTGTGACTGCCAAGGTGAAGTCGCTGCGTGAAGGCTTCCAGCAAAGCGTGCAGGGCATTGGATCAATGAACGTGATATTGCTGATCGTCGCCATGTTTCTCGCGACGACAGCGATCAAGGCAGTCGACTGGCTTGGTTTGATTCAGTACCCAGTCATCAAATTTGGATGGAGGTACAATCAGGTATATTGTGCAGTATTCTGATAACGAGCCATACTTGGTGGGCTGACAGTTCTCATTAGTCGACCTTCGCGATGGCAATACAAGCCGTGGTCTACATTTTCACTTACTTCGTCCTGCTCCCGACTTACAACAAGATCGGCGCACGCTACGGCTTCTCCCCCTCCTCGACTTCACTGCTGATCATGTTGGTGTCAGTGACACTCCTGATAGCCGGATCTATCTTCCTCGGACTTTCTGCGACAGCGCCACACTTCATCGCGGCAACTTGCATCTACACCTTGGGCGCTGGAATGCCAGCAGTCATGCAGGCCTACATCGCCAACTTGGTTCAGAAGAGCTCTCTCGGACGGCTTCTTGCTATCGTGTCACTGTTCCAAGTGGGAGGCAAGATTGCTGCCAGTGCATTGGGGCCGGTCATTATCAATGCCGGCATCGATTCTGGAAAAGAGGATCTGAAGGGAGCCATCTTCTTCTTCGCGGCCATTGTGTTTGCATTCTCAGCATCGGCTCTGGGAGTGGTGGCGCTAAGAGCTGGCGTAACAAAAGATCGGGCCGGAGATGCGAGTGTAGTTGGCGATGCGTAGCAAGTCCGTAGCATAATATAGAGTGGGGAGTTCATGAGCGACACCATACCGTACCAGTCTCCATGCGATACCATCAATATTTGACGAGTGGTCCCTGTTTATTGACTGAGCAGTGACGTGCAGTCCGCGTGTTCATGCGCCCAACTTTGATTGGTCACCAGCTGCACGAGCTCTCACGGCGGGGCCGATCGGCGTTGAACGAAAGTTTGGATCTGGTCTCGTACTGACAGGCAAGCTATGCCTCCTGTGTTGCCGTGCCATTGCGTGAACCTCGTCCTCAGCAAGAGGCAGCACTCGCACTGTCCATACCATCTCATTGCGAAGACTTGTCACGATGAGGTACGGACGCACGCTCGAGCTGTCGCGCTACCCGCCATGGGCAGACAACTACATCGACTACGCTAAGCTTAAGAAGCTATTGCGCGAGGACGATTCCGTTCCGAGCTCGCCGACCGCCGAAACAACTCCCAGCAAGAACGAGAGGTGGACGGATGAGGATGAGAGCAGATTCGTGGACGAGCTGGTCAACGTGCAGCTGGAGAAGGTGCACGAGTTCCACAAGGACACGTACGAGAAGCTGCGGGACCGGACGGCGAAATGCGAGGCGAAGCTCGATACGATAGCAGTCGCGGAGGCTAGCGAAAACGACAACATCGACAACGGCCAGGCCAACGGCGAGAACGGTAATAGCAGCAGTCACAACCAAGACGGCAAAGACTTTCCCTCAAACAACGGCAACGGCAACGGCAAGAAGCCTGTGCTCAGCGAGGTCGAGAGGAAGAACATCCTGAAGGAGGTCCTGTCTGAGCTCGACCAGATCACTCAGGAGACGAACGAACTAGAGAAGTACAGTCGTATCAACTATGCTGGCTTCTTGAAGGCAGCGAAGAAGCACGATCGTAAGCGAGGTGGATCCTACCGCGTGCGCCCATTGCTGCAGGTGCGGTTATCTGCCTTGCCTTTCAACAAAGAAGACTATGGCCCTCTTCTCTTCCGCTTGAGTGCCATGTATAGTTTCGTGCGCACGCGGTTGGACGAGTCAGGCGACAAGCCAAAGGCATTGGAAGATCAGCAGGGCAAGGAAGAGTACACTAGCCACAAGTTCTGGGTGCATCCCGAGAACCTGCTCGAGGTCAAGACCTTGATCCTGCGCCATCTTCCCGTACTGGTTTACAACCCACAGACGTCCAAGGTCGCTGATGGTCACCAGCCAGACCCGTCGATCACCAGCATTTACTTCGACAACCCCGCTTTTGAGCTCTACTCCAACAAAGTTGACAAGAACGCTGGATCATCGCTTCGCCTGAGATGGTACGGTCAGTTGAATGCCAAGCCGCAGATCTGGGTTGAGAAGAAGACGGTCAAAGAAGACAACACAAGCAGCGAGGATCGCTTTACCACCAAGGACAAGTACGTCCAGGGTTACATCAACAACGAGTATCACATGGAGAAGCAGATCCAAAAGCTTGAGAATCGTGCCGGTGCTGAGAGCAACGAAGCTAAGAGCTTCAAATCTTCAGTGGAAGAGATTCAAGCCTTCATCAAGAAGTACGAGCTGCAGCCTGTGTTACGTGCAAACTATACGCGCACCGCTTTCCAGGTTCCCGGCGACGATCGCGTGCGCATCAGTCTTGACACCGACCTTGCTTTCATTCGCGAAGACGCGATCGACTCCGACCGTCCATGCAGGGACCCAGAAACTTGGCATCGCACCGACATAGACAACAGTGAGCTAGAGTACCCGTTCTCATCAATCCGAAAGGGCGAGATCAGCCGCTTCCCATTCGCGCTTCTCGAAATCAAACTGCATAGTACGCCAGGTAAAAGGAGCGCGGAGTGGATCCAGGATCTGATGAACAGCCATCTGGTGAAGGGTTCTCCCAAGTTCAGCAAGTTCGTACATGGTGTTGCCCAGCTGTTCGAGGACTATGTGAACACTTTCCCGTTCTGGCTCAGTGAGATGGAGACCGACATTCGCCGAGACCCGCAACAGGCCTTTGAGGAGGAACAAGCCAAGAAGCAGAAGGCGCGAGACGACGAGTTTGCGGTGGGTAGCCTCCTGCGGAATTCATCGACGTTCTCGCCTTCACAGAAACCAGCCGGCATACTCTCACCTGTCGGGTCGCCGAACTTACCGAGCACAATTATCCAGCGTAGCCCGGCATCGCAACGAAAGGATGCTGCGCTCACGCCGAGGCAACAGCAGGCTACGGCGGACCCGACTCAAATGCAGGAAACTACAGGCGAAATTGACGATGATGACAGTGGAACACATATGCACAGTACAGAGCTCAACAGAGCTTCTGGTGGCTTGAAGTCTCTGTTCCCAACCTTCAGCACTTCCAAGTATGGCGCATTCAAGCGCGGGAATAGGACAAAGCTTCCACCTGGCGTTGTCGAGCCCAAAAACTGGATCAAAGATCAAGGAACCAACAAGGTCGAGGGCAAAGTGTGGCTCGCCAACCAGCGGACGTTTATCAAGTGGCAGCACGTCTCCATCCTGTTGGCCTCGCTTTCTCTCGGTCTCTTCAACGCCGCCGGCCCCGATAACACTGTGGGAAAGGTGCTCGGTATTGTGTATACTTTAATTGCGGTCTTCGCTGCGGCTTGGGGCTACTTTACGTACATGTGGCGGACGAATCTGATCCAAAGACGAAGCGGAAAGGACTTCGACGCGGTTGCTGGTCCGGTCATCGTCTGCGTCGGTCTGATTGTGGCGCTTATACTCAACTTTGCATTTAAGGTGAGCAGGAAAATCCAAACATGAGGAGAACGCCGACTAACACGCTCGTAGTACACAGCTGTCATGCAAGAACGACGACGTCAAGACGCCCACCCAGGAGCCGGCATCAACCAGACCCAATTCTTGAGCGTGCATGGAGATTTATGAGATGCTTGATGGACATCATAGTGTATACAAATAGTGGGCATGTAGTGATACATCCAGGTCGATAAAGAAGTGTATCTCGAAACACGATCGCGCGGGTAGATCGTGACATAGCGACAGCCCGTTTAAAGCAGTTCACAAGCAGCCGCCGTACTGGACTGGATTTTTCGCGGTCGGATGAGTGACCAGCTGGTAGTTGGGCGATCAAGCGAGCGCATTGTTTCGCGAGCTCGGCCAAGCCTTTATCTACGTCCTGGATACGTATGGAATAGATGGAGCCTTTCCGGAAATTCCGCAGCAACCAGAACTTGACGCTCACAAGTTACAACCTTTGCAGGGCTCGGACCAGAACCAACAAGGCTAGCAGACTCGCTCATGCCGATGGCGGTTTACAGTGCGATTCTCGCACTTCAACCTACTACTACAACCCGCTAATCTCATTCGGCTTCTTCCACGGACGCCGTCTGGGCACGGCCTAGGACATCGCCAGAAGATGCGACAACACCACAGAAGTGGCATCGCCATCAGGCTCTCAGCATCAAACGGACGCCAGCACAATGGAGTCTATTGGTCAGAAATCAACACTGTCCAAGCGCGTTTCATATTGCGTGCTGAAGCGAAGCCTTTGGCGCTTCGGTATCTCACGAGGTGTATCGAGAACAGCCGCTTGATTGTGTTCCCGCATAAGTGTATTAGGTCTGTGCTACCTCTCCGCACCCAGGCGCAAAGAGACCCACCTCGCTTCGACGTTGCCGCTCTCTCGAAACGTTTTACTCACGCCTACGACTTGCCTTTCATTTACGGCCATGGGACGAACGCTTGAACCGCAATATGCGCAAAGTAGTGACATGCAGTGATGGCGGTCTGTAAGACCTCCTCGCGTGGCAGTGGCGTGCTTGGCTATACGCAACAGTGGCCATTCGTATTGTCAGCGCTTCAATGGTCCGAGGATTGTCGGTATATAGGCCTTCTCTGCCCTGCGGTTGAACACTTCCTCTCAAGCCAGTCTTCCGTCTTTTGCTTGCTGTGCAGTGCATCTTTTGGTCTAGCACCCTCTCACGCTCGCTCTAGTATCCTGGTGATACGGTCCATTCATTGATTCTACCTTTCAAACAGTTTGCGCATACATCGACAGAACCGACCGCTGAATCCTCGCTTTCGACTCCCCGGGCAAACAACAGCCATGTCTATCCTCCGCACCACCGTAGGCCTTGCCTCCTTGGCGGCCTCCGTATCCGCCCACGGCTTCGTCCAGGGGATCGTCGCCGATGGCACTTACTATCAAGGCTACAACCCAAGTTTCCAGTACCAACAGACACAACCGTCAGTGCCGGGATGGAGTGACCCAGAGAACTTGGCAAACGGCTACATTGCACCTTCTGCCCTCGCAGACCCCGACATTATCTGCCATCTGTCTGCGACCCCAGGTACCGCGTCTGCCACTGTCGCCGCTGGTGGCAAGGTTGAGCTTCAATGGAACACTTGGTGAGTAAGCCCAAAGAGTGCACATGGTCGCGGCCGAGCTGTCAAGTCCTCGACTTGCCAAGCTGCCTCGAACAGCGACACCATCGCACGTCAGCGAAGCCCTAAAGGGCGGTACGGGGAGAGACATTGCTAGCTCGGCTGTGACAGCATGACTCTGTGCTCTGTCCACGAATATCTACTAACTTCCCAATCATTGTAGGCCTGAATCGCACCACGGCCCAGTCCTCGACTACCTCGCACCAGTCTCTGCTGAGAACTGGTCCGACGTGGACAAGACCGCTCTCTCATTCGTCAAGATCAGTGAAGGCGGTCTCATAGACGGCTCTTCTGCTCCCGGTACTTGGGCCTCCGACCAGCTCATTGCCAACAACAACTCTTGGGTCGTCAACATTCCGGAGTCTGTCGCTTCAGGAAAGTACGTCCTCCGCCATGAGATCATTGCTCTCCACTCAGCTGGCCAAGAGGATGGTGCTCAGATGTACCCACAGTGCGTCAACTTGGAGATCACTGGTAGCGGTACCACTAGCATTGAGGGGGGCGAGGCCGCTACTTCGTTCTACAAGGAGGACGATGCCGGCATTTTGGTCAACATCTACACCACTGGCTATCAATATCAGATCCCTGGCCCAACTCTTTGGAGTGGTGCTGCCGTAGCTGCGAGCCAGACTGTTATCGCCATTACTGCAACTGCTGCGGCCTCGAGCGTAGCATCAAGCGCCAGCGCTGTCGCCACATCTGCTCCAGCTCTCACCTCCGCAGCATCAAGCACATCTGTCGCTGCTCAGAAGGAGCGGGAGGCACAAGAGACTGCAGAGTCAAGCGTCTTCTCTGGCTCTCCAACCACAGCTACTGCAGATGCCGGCGCCACAACAGCGACAACCTCGAGTACAACCGTCTACGTCACAGCCACCGATGCCGTGACTGTCACCGGCGCAGCACCCTACTCCGCCATCGCTGAGCTGGCATCCGCCATCCCATCCGAGGCTCTTACCTCCACACTCCCAGCATACTCCGCCGCACCACTTCCAACTGGCGGCTACTCTGGCAGCGAGAATGGCACCATCCAATGGGGTGATCTTCCGTCCAAGCCACTGCCGGAAGGCTGGTGTCTTAAGGATCTGCTCCAGTGGGTTGCATACCTCCTCAAGCAAAGCTGGACCAAGGGTGACCAGCGCAACCATGCGCGCGACTTCAAGGAGGCGAGCGATGTCAAGCTTTTCAAGAGTTTTGCCAAGGCTATGCTTTAGATCAAAGATGGTGCATGAGAGGATTACAGTACGTACGTGAACGAGTTTCGACTATTTCGGTTTAAATTTCTTGTACTTGTATATTATATCATGACAAATTTCTGTACGCACGGCAAGCAAGCAGTACGAGAGGATGTACTTGACGGATGTCAAAATCATGAGGTTCGATCAAAACATTCTGCCCACTCGAGCTTATCACATACGTCTTCATGCAGGATGCATTGTAGCGAGGATCAAGCTTAACCGCATTGCGAGAGCACGGCTCCCGTTTACCCACGACACAATTACAACCAAAACGGGAACCCTGATTTCCAACCCAAGATGCGTCAACAAGATCACATCATCATTCAAAAGGCCACAATCGGGAAATACTTCAAAAAGGTCGAGGACTTTGTCTCTGAACCTAGCCGCCCCCTATCGCTTCCACCGGAACTACGCCTCATCATCTACGAACGCCCCTTCTCGTCGTTCACCACTTTAGCTTACCAACCATCTCTCCTCAAGATCAGCCAACTGCTCCGCAAGGAAGCCACCAAGTCCTATCAGAAGCATTTTGAAGCGATATGGAACGGCCAACACTTACGGGCTTGCTGGATCATGGCAAAATACAGCGTCCTATGCCCACGTGTGTTATGTGAGGCCGAAATGAAAACTCGAGTACAGGCTGCCAGATCGGCAGTCAAAAAGTTGTGTCGGGAGTTGAGGCTGGACGGCGGAGAGCTGGACCCAAAGGCCTTGAGGCTTGAGATCAATATGAACGGCTTGGCGATCAAGATCCTGCGTAGCCTGCCTAGGTGAGTCAGGTGTGGAGGGATTACATGGGTTGCCTTGATACTGCTTGAGTCAGCGTGAGATGTGAGATATGATGTGCTGGGTGGAGTAAGCTTCAAACATGCCCGTCCACTGCATGGAGTTTACAAGTCATGATATACCACAAGTACCACTTGATCTCGTTCACGACTTTGCGAGGGGCTCGTCAAATGCTCCTGCTATCAGAAGATACATGCATAATCAGGTTAGTGCGGATGAATTCCTCTGAGTTGCAAGCTTCCTATGTTATCGACGTCAACTTTTCCACAAGTTATGAAAGTTCACCTCCATTTTCAGCACTTCAACCCTTGACACCTGGCCAAGAATGATACACTTGTTCCTGTCATTTCACCCTGTACCTAACACTCATGGGTAAAGTGTAGTCGCTATGCAAACTTGTAACGCTCAGAACTAAATTTCATCGACTTCCTCGTCCTCGGCACTCTTAGCTTTCGCTCTCGTCGTGCCGTTACTGTCCAGCGTGTCCAAAGCGATGCCGTGCTTTTGGCTCATGCCGATGGCTTGTCGTCCCGTTTCGGAAGATTCGAGGAACTCTCGTAGCTTCTCTTTGAAGATTTCGAGGCCCTGGGTACTGGCGGCATTGGTCATGCGGAGCATCGGACCCCAAAGGTTGAGGGTGTACGTGACGTAGGCACCAGCAGCTAGTAGGATGAGGAAGATGAAGTAGACGGGGTTGCGGAGGACTGTGAAACATGTTAGTAGATAGTATCGTGAGCTTCGTGGTTGATGTAGACTCGCCTGCGACGATCTCATTCCATCCCAGCGCCAAGAGCAAGCCGTAAAAGTACAATGGCACTTGTGTCATGCCACCAATAGCACTGCGCTTTGCCTCGACATAAACACCATCTGCGGTCTTCTTGAATCTTGTCTCGAGATCTTGCTGTCTGACGTCTGTGATCATCGTTGTCTCCTCATCCAGGGTCTTGCCTTCGTCTTCGTCAATGCCTCCGATTGGTGTCAGGTCTTCTTCATCAGCCGATGTGACGGTACTCGGAGGCTCTCCAATCCAGGCGTCCAGTGGCGGTGGCGCAGAAGTTGTCGACAGTCTGAATTTCGACAGTAACGGTATAAGCGTCAGTGTACTTTGCCGTGCGCGAGTGTACAGGCCTTCGATATCATCTGTGGGCCTCCATATCCTCGGCACACCTTCCTCATCATATCGGAACTTATCCTCGAAGTTTTCACGAAGCTTGAGCAGGAGGTTGCCTTCCATCAGCTCTTCATCGATCTTGTCCCGTAGAGCTCCCCACGACTTCCGCCGCAGGCGCCAGAGACCGACCTCAACCTCGTCAGGGCTTGCATCGAAGCTTCGTGCTCGCTGCGTAAAGCGAGTCTCGGCGTGCGATACAGTATCGGTGAAGACATTCCAGATGCGATCCCAAAGATCCTTCTCGGTCTTGGGCTTCTCACCTTCTGCTGGTGCTCCAGATCCGCCCCTACCAGATCCGAGCTTATTGAACTCCACACCAACACTCTCTGCGAGTCTGCTGCGCACCCATCTCTCGCTTCTTGTCGCGAGTCGTCGCATCTCATCCTGTCGTAGTCGGGCGCTGACCTCGTCGAGATCCTTCTTGTACAGGTTCAGCTGTTGCTTATAATCGCTCCACGGGGTCCCGACAACCAATGATGCTGTCGCTTCCGCTTCGTACTTCTCAAGGGCTCTCTTCTTCTCCGTCTGTACGATCTGATGAAAGTCGTAGTTGGAACCCTTCTTTTGCCCTGCCTTGACCTGGCTGCTGACGGCTTCCGAGAAGTCATTGACGCCGCTCTTGTGTGCTGCACTCAGCTGTCCGAGGAACAATGTCTTGAGCCTTCCATCAATCTTGGATGCCAGCTCAGCTTGCTTCGCCCTGAATACACCTTTGTGATATCTGCTGGCCTCCTCTTCAAAGCTGCCAAGTGCTGTCTTCCTAGCAGTAATCATTGCCTTGCCCAGTTCTGCGATGACGACGGGCTGGCCAGATGTAATCGCATTTCCTTGTCGCTCTTCCAAAGGCGCAATCACCTCGTCAAACAGTACCAGAACCTCCTTCGAGATCTCATCGCATCGGAACTGGGCTAACAGTTCTTGCTGTGTCGGCAGGTCTAGATCCTTGTTGCTGTCAATCTGCTCCCACACACCAGCCGCGTACATCGGGAAGCCATCGGCAGGTATACGACGATGGTACTCTGGGAGCAAGATCGCCTCTGACCCATCCTCAAGACCAGCCCTCTTAGGGTCTTTGTACCCTTCCCTGAACCTCGTCCCGAGTCTCGCGACCTCCTGCTCGAACTTCTCCGGCTGAAGGATCTTGTGCGGCAGCGCAACAAACGCAAAATCAAAGTAGTCCTCGATCTTGCTCTTCTCCAAACCCGGCGGCTTGCTCAGACTCGCCCATATCCTCGACAGGTCCTGCACCAGCGTGTTCTGGAGGTTCTCCAATGGCGTAGTTCCCAGGTGGTCTCTGATGACGAAGAACAGTAGCGTTCTCGCTACACTCTTCGAGTCCTTCAAGAACAACTGCAGGTTCACTTCGAACACCGTCTTCAACAACCCCATGTTGGCTCCCTGGTACAGTCCGACCTGATGCTCCCAGATGTTCACGATGAGCACCTCACTCGTCGCCAGCGCGAACAGTGCACTCTTCCTCTCGAAGTCCTGATCCTCTCCTCGCTCCCGTCCATCCGTACCCTCCACATCCATGACCAGGATGTTCTCCGCCATCTTGCTGCCCTCATTCTTGTTCTTGCTCATCCAGATGCCCTTCGTCGTCTGCCGTCGCTCCTGCTCACTCATGACGCCGAACTGCGTCCCAAAGAGATAGTTTAGCAGCGTACTCTTTCCAGTACTCTGACTTCCGAAGACGGATATGAGGTGGTAGTTGAAGCCCGCGCGGATGATCCCTTGCAGCTGGAGGTACTTGGGCAGATTCGGGTTGAAATTCTTGTCCTCGTCGATGATCTGGACGCCATGTTCGAAGTCCTTGTCGTTGACATCGTCGCCAGTGCCGCCGAAGTGGCCATTCATGATGACCGAGGGAGCGGTCGTTTGACGGGTGCCGGGGGTTGGTCGAGAGCTGGTCGAAGTACTCCCGTTGGACTGGTGGGGAGGAGAAGCCATCACGGCAGCGACGCGGATTTCTTGGTACCCGTCACGCGATTATGATGTACTTGTGTCCCTAATCAGGTGGGCAGCCGCATGGCATGGGATGCTTTAAGCGAGATGCGATTGGGGAAAGGGCCACTTGGCGAATATGACGTAGGCATTGACAAATTTATGAGCGGCAACATGGTTTGTTTATATTTTATGTTTCAGCCATGACCATGCACAGCCTGCATTGACTTCACTGTCGTCGTTCGTGCGCATGTGATCAGGACTCGACTCTCCAAGACATGCTTCACCTGTGTCATATCCTCGTAATGTTCATCCATCCCTCTCGTGCAGCGACTTTTCCAGTCTCGCACGATTTACGCCTTGTACACCATGCTTGAACGCTACTCAAAAGTAAATCACGCGGGAATGCTCCTTCACAACAAAACCATGGCAGCTCCTTAAGCTGTGTCTGGATCTGGCAGCCACATCATCACTTCCTTATCCGCACTTGCAATAAGGTTGTGCCGTGGGTTATACGCAACCACCTTCGCGGCTTTGGTACTTGGCAGCTCAACGGTGGGATCCAGCACCTGGGTGTTCTTGTCGCCTTCTGCCTCAACATCCCATACCGACAAGCCAGTAGCCGTGCCGTTGCCGCCCAACACGTATCGGCCATCTGGCGAGAAAGACGCAGAGCTCTGAATATACGAAGGCGTGTTGTCGTTGGGTAGTGACGAAGGCAGAGTGCCGCCAGGCGCGTAATGCTGACGATCAGGGCCACTTGGTCGCTGCAAGTAATGCAAAAGCTTGCCGTCGAAAGCATCCAGGAGATAGTGACCAGGTCCGTTTGTGCTGATCAGCATGTACTTGCCATTGTTGCTGAACTCCATGCCGGTCCATCCTTCGCAAGGCCTCTGCCCTCTATTTGTAAACGTGTTCTCGGTATCTTGCAAGTCGAAGTGTGTGAACGGTGGCTTGTCGTAGTTGCGGAGGTCGTAGAGACACACTGTTTGTGCTTCTGGACTTGCGACGGCGATGACACTAGCACTCGCATCGTATGCAGCAAAGTATGGCTGGTGGAAGTTGAGCTGTCCTTGCGCGTTTGGCGAGCGACAGTCCCACAGTTTGACAGTGTTGTCCAAGCTGGCAGTCATGAACTGGTCGTTGCTCGGACTGACTGCCAAGCTCGTCACTCTTCCTGTGTGGCCTTTGAAGTATCGGATGAAGCTATTATCGTGCATGGAAAGATATCGAATCCCATCATCGATCTTGGTGGAGGCGTAAAGAATGGAGGTGCTGTGGTGTGTGAAACGAGCCAGGGCACTGCCATATTTCTGTGACTTGAGCTCTTTGGCGTGTGCGCCGGCTTTTGTGTTGAAGAGTTGTATGGTATCGTCGGTACGCGAGAGGAGGAGGAACTCGCCGCTATCGTCGAAGTCGATGGAGGTGTATGCGGAGGCTGATGGCGCTTTGAACAGTCTGGTCGGGCGAAAGGTAGAGATGATATCTGACACCTTAGCTACGTTGTTAGGAGCCTGTGCCTCGGTGACCATTGTGGCGTGTCAATCAATGTAACTGTACTCCAGCAGTCAAGTTGATGGAAGGAGTGTAAAGACACGCGCCAAACGCGCATGTGAAAGTAGCAGATGGTGCCTGAGAGCCAAGCTCAGATGCCGATGCCAACCGCTACAGTCCAGCTTTCCCGAACGGCAGGCAGGGGTCATCTCCGCGATCGGCGCAAAGGAACACCGCGCAATACAGCATTTGACGTCGTGCTAGAATTACTAACCATCGGATACTGGTAATGATTATTATCACGACTGGACGTGTGCTGTTAGCTCGTTACTGACCTCGTGTCTCACACCCTCAGCATCCATCCCAAGTCAGTCTTTACCGGGCCAGAAACATAGCCGGTGTAACTGTAGGCTGGGAGATATCAATCACTTGAACGCCGGTCCGTCGCGTGTGCTGAGTGAGGGAGGGCCAGCGCTGAGGCAAGCTTCGAGCAGGAGGCGGTGGGAAGTCGTGACCATGAGCACGACTATAGGGAGCTTCATAGCGGGCGGCATCGCAGCGTGTGGTGCGGTGACGGTCACGCACTCGTTCGAGACGATCAAGATCCGGTTACAGCTGCAAGGAGAGCTGAAAGCACGGAAAGATGCGCCGCGCCTGTACAAAGGAGTGCTGCACGGCGTGCGTGTCGTGTATATGAACGAGGGCTTCAAGGGACTGCTGAGAGGGCTGGGATGTGCTGTAGGTCGAGCCGTGGCTTGCTCCCTCGATATATGCAGGTCCTGAACTGACATGGCGGCCTCAGTACGTCTACCAAATGACATTGAACGGCTGCCGTCTTGGCTTCTACGACTCGATACGAACGTCCCTCAACTCGATCGCCCTACATCGATCGCCCACACACATGAAGGATCCACACGTCCAGGCGATGCAGAGTCTGCCCATCAACATTGCCTCAGGCGCATCCTCTGGCATCCTCGGCGCATTTCTGGGCTCGCCCTTCTTCCTCGTCAAGACAAGACTGCAATCATACTCCCCCTTCCTGCCCGTAGGGACGCAACATCAATATCGTAACGCGCTCGACGGCATGAAGCAGATCTACGGCGCCGAGGGCATAAAAGGACTGTGGAGAGGTGTCGGTCCTGCCATGGTCCGGACAGGATTTGGCTCGTCAGTGCAGCTGCCCACCTACTTCTTCGCGAAACGTCTGCTGCAACGGAACTTCGACATCAAAGATGGCGCACCTCTGCATCTCATGTCCTCGACAGCATCCGGCTTCGTCGTCTGCGTGGTGATGCACCCTCCTGATACTGTCATGAGCCGCATGTACAACCAGACTGGAAACCTCTACAGTGGAGCACTCGACTGCTTATTCAAGACCGTCAAATCGGAGGGTGTCTTCGCCGTCTACAAGGGCTTCTTCGCCCACTTGGCCAGGATTCTACCACACACCATCTTGACATTATCTTTGGCCGAGCAGACCCAAAAGCTTATGAGGAAGTTCGAGGACCGGGTACTACCAAGCCACATCAAGGAGAAGATATGATCTCGACGACATGGTGCATATAATGTACCACCGACGACTTCTTGGACATGCTGTGATACCACCACCTGCGCGCTGCAACCGCCGCACTGTATATATCACCCAATAGATGCATGCCGGCAGGCGCGTCCACACGAGCACAAACCCTACTGTAACACTGCGGCTGCAAAAAGAAATGTGAGTCGTCATGATGCCACCTTTTGCTGGGATGTCTGGAAATGATACATCCTAGCAAGGCTTGAGTCTGGACCGCCCGAGGATCCGGCGATGATATTGCAATCAATTGGCGCTTATACGGGAAACCACGCGGCTTGCACTTTCGCATTTAACAACTGTGTACAGCCTCGCTCTTGAACCGTCCTGCGTCGAACGCTCTGTCCATTGATCAAGCAGTGGGAACGTTGCAGATGTTGCGAAACGTGGACACCCTGACAATCGCAACATCAAGTACATGGATAAGTCGATCCTGAGCCGGCTTCCAGCCGAGCTTCGTCTTGCAATCTTCGAACACGTCTATCCTCCGGGTGATCTCGATGTCATCTTCGTCTGGGGCAGACGCACGCCCTTCACCACTCGCTGGCCTCGCCCGGGCAATAGTCATTTGGCACTTCTGTCAACATGCCATCAACTCCGGTCCGAAGCCATGCCAGTTCTGCTTGCGCACACGCGACTTGTCATAAAAACGGTCATTCTCGATCAGAATACGAAGTTGGCGTCAATCAGCAATGCGAAGTGGTCAGTACAAGGCGCGGAATCGAAGCGTCGGATTGCGCCGCGCAAGCTGCCTAGACGTTCCCGCACATGCTAATGTGAGCTTCATAGGCAAGACATCGACCCGCCTCTCGAAATCGTCCGCTCCTGGTCCCACCTGTCTCCTGATGTCGCTTCGAAGATCACAATCCATCTCGGCGAATGGTTCACCTGGTCCCAACGAGCACCACCCGAGGCAGTCGCAGAGCTAGTCCGCCTCACGCAGAGCGAAGTGAAAGGAACGAAAGCCGACCTATCGATAGGTATCCGCGCAGACTCCTCGGCTTTCTGCAATGAGGCGACAAGATTCAATGTTGTCTTCCCATCGATTTCAAATCTCCCACAAGCCAAATTTTATGTGCAGGAGGCGATGAGCGGGAGGGAGAGAGTGGTTGATCCTTTCTTTGACCGAGAAAGGATGCTTAGGGATTTGAGGTTGGCGAGGGCGAAGTTTGAGAGGTTGTTTGAGATCTTGGAGAAGGAAATGGTGGGTGTGGATGTGGGTGTGGTGGGAGAAAAGCTTTGACGAGGTCACTCACCTGCAGCTACACTTTACATGAAATCCGTGTCTTGGATAACGAGGCAAGTCTATCGTACCGCAGAAACGACAGCTAACTTACGACACCCTCACGCGAATATCATGCCCCAAGCGCTGTTGACCAAATTCGATTCCGCCGGCAGCGCTTCGACTCTCCAAGAACTTGACTAGGACTCGAACCTGCGAAAGCGTCGCTGCTTTGCGTGGCGCAAGACGTGAACTCGAAGGCCAGCGCGTCGCTAAAAAACGATCGAGTATGGACAGAGTATAGCCCATATCAGCACCGTAGCAGATTTCCCCTCTGTACTCTCAGAGGCTTCAGAGCGGCAGGGACTTTACGCTACTGGTCATTATCATGTCCGCGTCCACGCATAAGGATCTTTCCGAAGGTCCCTCAACGAATCGAACGCTGCTCTTCCTTTCACAAGCCACCTCTCTCGAAGTGGTGCTGCCAACGAGTGACGCTCTAGCCTGGTGTGGGAAGAGAAACCAGGTTGTCCGTGCGAGCCTCGACAGTCTTTTGTGGTGGATGTGCTAGCCGCTGCACCACAGGGCATCGATTCTCGAATTACGGAACATTGTTTTGAAGAGTATGTATGCATTAGCGACATCTGTGGTAGGTAAGGTGGGTCAAATGAGGCTGTATCGGCATGTGACAATCCAAGGTTAGAAGTGCTGGTCTATATGTGTTTGACATGTGACAGACTCCGATAACAGCCGGAGCAGAACTTTCAAGTCGCGCATGGATCCTTGAGGTGCTGGAACACTAACAACCTCAAAGCTGCCACCACCATCATGCCACAAGACACTGGTATCGCAAGGGCGACCTTCCAAACGTATGATAAACACTGTTGACGACATCCATCCGCAAATCGACGTAAGTCTCCAGCCCATCGGCCTCCTCGACCTCGCAGCAGAACTTCGGTCCAAGATCGGAAAGCTCGCCATCGTCGAGGCGCCAGACCTCGGTTCAGACGACATCCAGTTCAAACACCTCGAAATACCCGGCGGAATGCCACGCCTTCGACCGTCTTTAGGCGAGCGGAAACCGTCCAGGTCATTACCAACAACCACCGAACGCGCGGACTTGCAGCACCCTCCTCTACGAGCCCTTACCATGCTACTACTCTGTCAGAATCGACATCACAATCGGTAGATCCTACGCACGTTTCCAGAACAATGGGTGAATGGCTTCGAGCCATTGGGCCTGAACATAGGAGCCATGTGCGTGGCCTGATCGTCGAATATTGTAAGCAGCTCCCCGCGTGGTAGGCTCCTACGCCGAGACCGTCGGCCCTCTCGTGGAATGGGACGAAGGATGACGGGAACGTCAGGCAAGCAGGTGAGCGGGAGTGGGGCTTTCAGATCGAGTTGGGAGCGGAGAGTGGCGATCGAGACACATCATGGACGAAGCATCCCAGTACTCTAAGCTAATCCGACTTGCTCGCTCGGAGGTAGCAGGGTCCCAACCACAATGGCAGTTCTGGCAATGAGGTATGCTGCAGAGAAGCATTGGGTCGTTCAGCCATTCAGCGTCGGCTTGAGCAGATAGACAACGGTGACAGGCCGGTCGGTTGTGTTCACCTACCTCGCAGCTTTTACATATGACAGAGCTATAGGTACTACTGTGAAAATTGCCGAGAGTTTGCTGTGGTGATCGATGGAAATCGGGAGACTCACGTTGTATGGATGGAATCTACTTGTCCTTCATCAAGCGCTATGGCGCAAAGGTACAAAATGCCTCATCACCTCTTGACCGACGCCAAGCCATCAGTGCAAGTGTCCTCTATCAGCAAGGACTTGACATCATAACATGCCTCTTCCCCGACCCTTGGTGTTCCTCCTCCCACGGACTCTAACCACGCAGGTCCAAGTCCTGGGACATGTCCACCGCCTCTCTAACCTTGTCCTCCTTCTTCGCCACAGTGAACTGCGTCACAAGCTCCTTCAGCTCCCCATCCACGACCTCCCTTGCCTTCCCAAGCGCTGTCAAGAAGATCTCAACCGCCTCCTGGTCACTCTCCGTCTTGACCTCAGGCTCGCGGAACCGCTTGTCGAAGTTTGTCAGAATCTTCTTCAAGCCGCCATGCACGATCTTATTGCAGTCGGTCGCCCACTGTTCCAGGTACACCTCGAGCCGACCCTTTGCCAGAGCACCCATGCGACGGAAGACGTTGTCGGTGTTGGTGGTCTTGTCTTCTCGCTTGCTGCTGAAGGAGTTCTGCATGGAGGCTAGGCGAAGCTTACGCATGCTCACTTTAGGGCCTTTCTTCTTGGTGCTCTTGCTCTTGCGCTTCCCTTTTGGTGATGTGCCTTGGTCTGGGTTGGAGTTTGTGCTGCTCAAGGCGTCGACGTAGACTTTCACCATAGCTGCTCCGATGAGATGGCGCTTGACTGGTAGCCTTGCCTCGCTGTTCTCGTCGTCGTCGTCGTCATCGTCTTCTACCATGAAGTTTGGCTCGTCTTCATCATCGTTTGCGACCTCGTAGAGGGTCGAAGGAGCCAGTGTCATGTTGTGGCGGGTACGATCGATGAATTCCTGAAGCTTGCGAAACTTGACATCCATTTGTTGCTGGACTTCGGCCAGGGTACCTTTGATGAAGCCTTCGAATGATCCCAAGTTGACAATCTTGCCTTCTGTGAGGTTGGTCTGCAGCTTCGTAAGCTTGGTTCTCAAGTTGGTGTGGAAGGTCTGCACGACGCTACGATACTTGTCGCCAAACTGATCAAATGCCTCAACCATCCCGCCTTCAATAATCTCGAAGATCTTGCGATTGAAGTGGAACGGCTTCTCGACCCTCTTGCGCTTCCAAAAGCCTCGCCGGTTGCAAATGGCCAGGAATGTACCAGCATGCATCCTCGCCCACTCACCACCCTTGGTGACTAGCATAAGAGCCTCAGCGCACCACTGGTCCATGTACTTCTCGATCGTAGCCGTGACCGTGCTCTCGTAATCTGCAAGTATGTCGTTCTGTACCTCTGTTGCTGTGTCTTGGCCTTGACTCACTGTCTTCGCGATAATCCTGCGCAAGATATCCTGCCTCTCGAGTGGTGTTTTGGTCAGGACGCTGTAAGCTCCATTGAGCAGCAATGGTAGCTTCTGCAAGCAGAGGTGTTCCAACCGCTCAGACTTGCCCATAGCTGCAGCCGTGAGTAGGTGTCGTCGCAGAGCCGGGATACCCGTTGCCTCGAGGTTCAGGAAAGGTACTTTGTCATGTTGCGGCGTGAGGTGCAGCTGATATTGCTCGTTCGAGATGGGGAATACCTTGAGCTCAGGCGCCCACTTTCCCTTGTCAATGGTCTTCAGCATCGACGCTGCGTCCCTCTTGAGCTGCTCGCATCGGACCTTGATGTGAGCTTGGAGAACCGCATTTTCGGCAGCTGTGTATGCTGTCTTTAGTAAATCGCAGCGGGTGACAACAGCCATGAAACGCGCAGACTCTCCCTTGCGCTTTGCTTCTGCTTGCTCTCGTTCTGCAGATTTTAGCTGAGATCCTACCTCGTCTCGTTGAGTCTCGGCGACGATGATGTCCTCGAGATCTTCTTTGACCAGTTCATCACACTCTTCTTCCTTGAACTTGGCCATCGTATCGATCTTGGGTAGCACAAGCACGATGCTGTCGATCTTGCCGGCATCGATACAGGTCCTGAGATGTTGCTTGAGCTCTTTACTGACCTCTAAGCGATCGTCGTGGGCAGCGAACACTAGGACCGTGCCGGCTTGCTTCAAGGCCCGGATGGCGTTCTCGACGACGCACTGGTTCTTGTCTCCAACTCCGGGCAGATCAGCAGGAATTACTCCATCTCTGAGCACATCAAACTTGAAGAAGATCTCGACTTTAGTGATGAATGGCCAGGGTGATGCCTCCAGGTCCCTCGGCCGTGCTGCTCGCGTACAGCGCTTGAGTTCACGCTGGAACGCTTGCTCATCGAAAGCTTTGATAGTCTCAACATCGTCTACAATCTTTCGCGAATTGAGCAGCTCCTGTACTCTCGGTAGAAGATCCTTCATGAGATGTCTGACCTGCTCATCTAGTGACATCTTGGACTTGACGCACTTCTTGACCGAATCCCGAAAGTACTTCGCCACCATATCCTGAGTCGCAAACTTGTCATCACTGCACAGTGCGTTGTGAAGGCACTCCAAGGCGGTATCATATTTTTGCTCGTAACTGGAGAAGTCTTCTCCAGCGTCACTTTCGTCGTCACTTTCGTCGTCATTGTCCTTGTTCGTCTCGAAGTTGAGGTGGTTGACAATGTGACCACAGAGTCTTAGCAGTTGAACAGAAACGCCTCTCTGGTCGAGATAGTAGACCTTGGCTACATGACCAGGCGGCTGGGTGTCCGGCGCGGCCATGTACACATGCGTGATGTATGTGCCGCGATTCGAGCCCGAGTGTTCGTATGCTATTCGAAGAGCATTGAGGATGGAGTTCATGGTCGAGGATTTGCCCTTTCCGGTCGATCCGAAGAATGCAGCAAGCTCAGCAGATGGGTACGTGTCAGATGGGTTGCGGCAGGCCTCGAGTTCCTCGTATATGGGCATGATGTCTTTCTCTGACCAACCGCGAGCCTTCAGCTGAGCAATGCACGTGATGAGAAAGTTGCAGATGCTGGTGACCTTCTTCTCAACGATTGGGAAAGCAAGATGATATGCAGCAAGTTCTGGATAGCCTTCCCGGAAGCCAAGTGCACCAGCTGTCTCACTGGCTTGGAGATCGGCCGTGTCCAGGAGAAAGGTGGCGAACGGAGTCTCATCTCTTCGAAGCTCGGTAGTCTCCGACTGTGGACTGCTAGATTCGTCGTGCTCTTCAGCATCTCCAGTGTGCGTCGTTGGTGTGTCCGCACGCTCAGTCTTGCGTCGCTTTGACATCTTCTCGCTGGTGAGGCGGATAGCTTCTTGTTCTGCTTGACTGTCGTTACGATCTCCGTGTATAGGCACGAAGAGCGACCCAGATGTCTCTTCTCTCTCGCGCTTGACACCGAAAGACATGCTGTCGCCCAGTGTTGCTATTGAGCCTGGTGATGTTTGCTCGCTGTCCGCCATGATGTCTGGCTTAGTTGGCGGTAGGGAAGGCGGTGGTATGGAGGAGGTGTTGGTATTGGTTTTGGTGGGTATGGTGTTGTTGTGTTTGTTGTCGAGGGTGTCGAAGTAAAGGCTAGAAATGAGATAAAGAGCCTGAAGTAGATGTTGCACCGCGGACCGATCAGCAGTGACTCCAAACATGTGAATGCGAACAGTGGAGCGAAGCCTTTGCAGTAGGCAGCTGTCAGCATGTGAATGCCCCGATATTTGGAGTGAAGCTGAGAGCTGGGCAACGCGAAAATCTGGTCCATTCACCTAGACGCGAGAAGGCACCATGGCACTGAAGAATCCAGACACGTGCGCTCTTGAATCGCATTAGCTATCCCGCATGTGTCGTCGTTATGCGAGCTTATGATCGTGCTCGCCTAAGAGCATCTTTGCGTACACTCAGACAGTCCGAATGGCGGGATTTCGAAACCATATTGAAAAGTCTGCCGAGTCCTCAATATCCTACATGGCATACATTACGCTCTCTTCAGGCCATCCTTCCGGAAAGCTCGTGCTCGGAGGTAAGGTGTAGTAAGCGCTGGACACGCCAGGCTCTGCGCAGTCGAGTGCACATTGATCATACAGCTTGCAGTAACACTGCTAGACATCAGGCTCGCCCCAGCATGTGATGCACTCTACCGGACTGCAATTGAGCACATCTGTCAACACGGCGGCACACTACTAGGCCTTGTCAGCTCCCGGTATGAAGCACGGAAGCTATCAATGTATTCGCTGGAGTCTGGACTCCTCCTGTGTATGGATAGAATGGCTGAAGTCGCGATGATTGCAACGACTGAAATCCTTCTGCTTGCAGCCGCGACTTGATCTTGGCCAACATATCAGACCTGATGTTTTCGTAGTGTCATTTGGCTCCGAATCAGATTATGCGTTAGCCACCTGAACATCTGACCCAAGCAGAGGCTGAAGCACTACCCAAGGATGTCTGTGCGCTATTCAGTGAATCTCCTAGGCAAACGCACGGTGGTTCTCCTGGAGCGAGCCATCCTGCTAGCTGGCGACGGGATCGTAGACGTAAGCTTTCGGCGTCCGTCCCTCGATGCTCACGGCAAATGGCTGCTTCCTAGATCAGCAGCATAACGATTTGCTTCAAAGGACAATATCGTTGGTGACGCACAAGGCCTGTCCAGGGGTCTGGAATATCAGACGATGCCTGGTATAACATCGTACTGCTGAGAAAGGCTCCAATCTCCCGAGCTCCCCTCTTGAGGAAACTCGAAACTTGGGGAAGGCGAAAATAGTTTTGACAGCTCTCTAATTCTGTAACATCCCTTGCCCCACGTCAGTAATGTTGTCATGTTCAGCCAGAGTTTCCAGTCCAAGGCTGTGCTGAGACGGTGTCTTGGCGCGTTATGAGGGCAACATCGGCTTGAGGACATATGCTCATGATGATGATGATGATGATGATGATGTGTTGGGAGTGATATGGGTGATATCTCAGCGGAGTGGCTGGGAGGGAGTCGATGATGTTAGTAGAGAGCAGAGGAAAGTGGCGCCTGCACGACAGTGCTCCGATCCTTGCAGCAAGGACCATTTAGCGAGCTCGTTCCCCGTTCGTGATTGGTCATAGCGCAGCGCGAGTGCTATATTTCCACCTGGCATATCGCTCCTCCCTCCCGCTTTGCGCAGGTGGTGGTGGTGGTAGGCGCCTCGCGATGCGCAGCCTGCGCGGTGGCACGACCGCTTTGCACTTCGTCCTGGCATTTGCGCATGAACTATCACCACCACGCCACTATTGCTGTCTGGTATCGATTTCTGGTTCGAGATTCACCACGGAATCCTCATCATTGACTTCGCTAGCGGCCGCTGTAATTTAAGAAGCGTGCAGCGCGCGCCACTCGTCGGCCCAAGCAAGCGGGAGAGCTGCCAACCTGTTTCATCATCATCGAGGTTGGGTTGGCCGGGAACCTGCTGGGCCTCCATTTTCCCCAAAGACCGCACTCGCTGGTTGTTCGCACGCCGCACGACAACCTGATCGGAGCGTCTCTGCACGCCCGGACGACGTACATTCATCCACGACACCACATAGTAATCCGCCTAATACCGCCGATCTCACCGCAAATACCCCTCGAGCGAGCGTCGAGCCAGCCTTCCGGCCCAGGAGCCGCATGCCGAACGGATCCAGCACACCCGACAGCTGTACACCCTCTCAGCGAGGTAGCGCGTAGCGACCACCATGTCGCAGTACGGGAAATGGCACGACTTCTGTCGCGACAGTGGCAGTGGATATGCAACGATCCCAGTGTGCAACCTATTTTTCGAGTCGCGAGCAGCGCCAGATCCGACACCGGGCTTCTATGGAGGTTGTGAGCTCATGGGCATAAGCTCGGGCGGAGAAGTAAAAGTAGCCAACCTTGGTAAGGACCAGCACATGTGAAGCCGGACCAGAGATCTTTATTGATGTGCGCTTAGGATCAATACTGGTTGCATTCCTTGCGATACTGATCTCTGCCTTCCTGCTATGGAAATCGGATCGGAAGAAGGCTGCTGTCGGCCGAAGGTGCGAAAGATCCTACCGGTAGCAGCACATCAAGAGGAGATGCTAACGAGACCTTTAGGGAGATGCAAATATTCCTCATTGGTTTTGTCATAATCATGATATGCGAGATCTTCACAGTCGGCGGCTTTCCTCTTGATAGCGCAGTACGGAGGGCATTTTCGGCAGCACACATCGCGGCAGTAGTTGCAACATTATGGATCCTCATGATGAACGGCGCGGTCGGCTACCAACTCATCGACGATGGCACACCACTTTCTCTCGCCCTCGTATTCGGTTCGGCGGTATGCCTATTCATTGGTACTGGATACATTGCACTCGATACTGGCTTCAACTGGACTGGCTACTTTGAGGACACGCGATCCGCCCCTAATCAAGCATACGCACTGTACACATTGTACCAGCTCGTACCGATTGTCTTCCTGTTCGTGTACTTTGTGCTGCAAACGGTGCTGGTTCTCAGAGTGCTGGGAGAAGTTAGACCAATGTGTAAGTCGTGTCAAGTCGTCGACGAACAAGTTGCAGCCGCTGACATACATGTAGACTTCTTGGTCGCAGCAACGCTTCTCTTCGTCATCGGACAGATCTTCCAGTACGTTGTCAGCGTGCACATCTGCAACGGGACCAACGGGAAAATCAACGGCGGCTTCTTCGAGACTCTTTTCACGCTCTTGTCGGTAATAATGATCTGGGTCTTCTGGTCCAGTATTACAGAAGACGACTGGCCCATGCCACCGTCGACTGGCAGTACATACACTTAGCATTGTTTTTTTGGTTTTGGGAGGTTGTTCTGTTGGTTTCGACGAAGGACAATGCATTCGGACGGTACTTCCGACAGAACTGTGTTTGCTGTGCCGTCAGAGGCGGTTCATGAACGCGCTTGATGTGCTCGCAATGCAGGACAGCAAGGAGTCTGGCGATGTGGACTCCGACGAGTGATGCATGCATAGCGATATACGAGATACCATTGTCTGTTTCAGTAGCGGGTAATCGAACACATGTGAATCATGTCAGACATCTTATTTCGTCCTTAAGCACATGCAAGAACCTCGACCGACCAGCGAGCACGTTCTTCCCGTTTGCGTTGCCACGGTGAGTGTAAAGTGACACCCGGACCAATACGCGAAACTACTGGGACGGACCCACTATACATTGCCCGCTGTTTCCTCATGCTCACACCATCGTCAACAAACCAACTCACTCGCCATGGTATAGACCATCCGCGCTCGAAGCTGTGTTGACGCGCCAGTCACCCTCTTACACAATGTTTCAAGAGGAGTCCGACGAAGATTCGATTGCTACTGATTCCACAGCACTGAGTGAGCGTCGGGATGATTATCCTGTCGAAAGGATTCTATGCGAACAATGGAACCCTCGAGATCAATGTACTGAGTACCTGATCAAGTGGGAGGGCTATCCGCTCGAAGTCGCCAACTATGAACACGCAACAAATTTCATTGGTGACGCGATTCTCCCCGAGTGGGAAGAACGAAAAGCACGCATCGAGCAGGGTTTGGAGCAGCCCTTCAACGAGGACGAGTGGTACGAGGCTGTTGGGGTTGCCGAAGCTGCAAAGGCTGCTCGGCACTTTCGTCGCAGAAACAAGAAACGAAGGCGAGGTAAACCTGTCTACCCAGACGAGACTGAAGACAATCAAGGCGGAGACGAGTCGTCTGGGGAGGACGAACCTCTCGCAAACAGGAGACTTCGCAATGAAGCGCCGAAAGCATCCCCACCTAAAAAGAAAGTCAAGCAACCTGGGGTCCAGAAGAAAGGTGTTGCCCAGAAGATCACCAAGAGGCGTGCTCGCTCTGCACCATCTATCAGCGAGTCCAAGTCTGCGAGTGAAGACTCTCGCGAGTCCCTGCTGGAAGAGGTGAAGCTCTCCGGCCCAACCAGAAAGTCAACCGCCAGAGCTGCTGGATCACCTTGCGCAACAGCCAACGCTTCGGCCCATAAAAAGCCATCCATGAGCAAGAGGCCACCGGCCGTGAACGAGCCTGTCGAGTCACATGATCGAAGGCTCTTGCAGGGTACCCAGCATAGAAACACGCAGTCTCTAGAGCAGAGGAAGAAGCCAGACATGCCAACCAAGGCTGTCGTCTCGAGCGTTGCGAGGAAGAGCGGTCCGAGAACCGGCACTGAGACAGTGCTCGCAAAATCTGCCAAAGCACCGAGTAAGGATATCTGCGCCAACTGGACGGCGGATAAAAAGCCTAGAGAACGACCGCGCGTATCTGGCCAAACGCCAAAAGATTCAGATGGAAGCAAGTTTACGAACCTTGCGATGCAGAACAGATGTCAGAAGTATAGCCGCAATGAGAAAGCTCCGGATGTGAGTGCTCTGACAATGCTGGACCCCAAGACGGGCAAGCCAAAACCTCCACCACTCAACACTGGTACTAACGGTGGCGCATCGCAAGCCTCTGCTTTCCCAGCGCAACCGAAACCATTGCCGGCGAGTGATCCCAGGAGAGACAATAGCTTCAACATGGTACAAGCTTGTCAGACTTCTGCGAGTGTCTCGCGAGTTGGCATGCATGAAACAGCATGCCATTACTGGCTGAGGTTGTAGATACTCAGCAGCAGACTGCAAATTCGCTCACTACGACACCGGGACACACGCCGGACCACCCGGAACGTACGGAAAAGGATCTGCAACGTATACACCGCCAACAGAGTCCACGCTTCAAACCTGCTGGTGGTGGCGGCAACCGCAGGGGTGCTCTAAGTCGGACGAAGAATGCCAATTCGCGCACAAGGATACTGGACTCTATGCTCCGCGCCCGGCCACCTCTAAGCAAGGCACCATGGCTAGCGCGCAGCAAAGTGGCTCTGGTGTGTCGGCAGACATTCACCTACCGCCTCCACCGGCGATGCCATCTATGCCATCTTCGCGGAAAGTCTCGCAGAAGCAAACAACATGCTGGTACTGGCTCCAGCCGCGTGGTTGCAATAAGCCGGATAATGTCTGTGAGTTCGCGCATTGGGACACAGGCGTTCATGCTGGGCCTCCCGGGTCCTATCGAGAGGCCTTCGAGGCTAGAGAGCGACAACCTAATCAGGTTCTGATCTCACGTCCGCCACCTCCTGCGCAGCCTGTTTCCGACGCTCCTGTGCTACAGCTCGCTAGCAGTGCAAGGGCAGTCAATCCAACGGCGTCCGCGGCTTTGCTAATATGCTTAAGCGATACGCGTGACCCGCTGATGCTCTCGGCGAAGCTCGAGGTTATGAATCTATCTGAAGTTGAGAAACTCGCTGGAAGTGGACCTACTTTAAGAGCAACAAGGATTGTGATGGCGGACGACTTCAAGAACATCATCTCAGGTGACTTGAGCAGTAGCCGGACATTCTTTGGTGGCATACACATCAACCCCGTGAACAGGTCCGATGCTGAAGCCGTGACCGAAATGCTGAACAGGCACGATAGTGCCCTAGTCGCAGCTGTTCCAGGTCGCGACGTGTGCGCCATAATCTGGCCTTGCAGAGCAGAGAGATGGAAGTATCTCGAGGACGGCTCCGTCGCACTTTCGGATGAGTCAGTGTTGCATTTTCGAATGTTTCCCAGCCTGCCCGGCTTTGCTGAGGCTGAAACCATTGATACCAGTGCAGATAAGTCGACCGAACAGAAACACCACGCCGTGAGTCTTGGAGAATTACTTGGAGGTCTCGACGCCGAGAAGCTCCATCCGAAAAAGGACGGTAACAAGCCAAGCGATCGTGCAGTATTCCTGATGTTTCCACAGACCCATACCGCCGAGATACAAGTATGCGCGGCGTACTTTCAGGGCGCAGGACTGAAGGTATACCATTCGGAAACTCCTGGTGCTTGGGACCACTTCCACCGGACGCATGCCAATGCCTGCTCGATAGTGCTCCATCCAGACGTTCCCATCTGGGAGATAGCAGGACTACATGACGTCCTGACGATGACAATTGCCAAGTTCTTCACTCTCGGAATCAACCGCACAGTGGCAGAACTTGAAGATCGCGAGCCGAGCTATGGTTGCGATCGCATGTTCCCACATGGCAACGTTGCCTTCATCACAGACGACGTCTTTGTGCACCACCCTGAGAAAGCAACCGAAGTTATCAAAGCTTTTCTGGAAGCCAACAGGCACAAGCCAGAAGGAGGCGAGAACAATCGCATTGCAACTCGGCCTGGGGTGAAAGCATGGGCGTTGGGCCTTGCCATGGAGAAGACTGCCCAACGCGGTAGGCAAGACGAGCGCTGGATGCAGCTTTACGATATCATCTGCAGACTTTGCCCTCCAGAAGATGAGGATCCTCTCGATGAAGAAGGAAATCCGTGCCCAACGTCGAACCTCATTTCTATTCCACCAGAACATCTGCCAAGCTTCGACGGGATGTGGGAGAAGGATGAGGCTGCCTCCACTGATTACATCGTGAACTGGTTCGCAGGCTGGGCGATTCTCAATGCCAGCAAGTACAGACGCTTCGTCGTCTGCAACGAGCCAAAAGACAGCCGCGTCACAACCACAAAGGACAAATCCGGCAAGATGGTGTCTCAAGTCGAAGCGGATCCGCGAGGCTGGGCAAGAAAGTATAAGCACCTCGGTGTGGCGCTCCCGAGTAGAGTCGCGGGTATGCTCAATAGTAAGTGGAAGAAGTGAGCGGAGGAGCACCTATATTAGATAGAGTCAAGCGAGTGTGCAGTCTCGCGTAGATAGAGCATTTCTAAAAGGTACTCCCTTCGCCTCCAGTGCCGGGCCAGTCTATATTCTTAACCCACGATGATAGGTCGAAGCCGTCCAGAAGATCTCCGCTAAAAAGGTCTGCGTCAACACTCATGTTGTTGTCGAGCATTACGGATTGTGAGGCGGACAAAGCCGGTGTCGCCAGTGGTCCCGAAACGGGATTGTTCTCGCTGGCAGATACAGGTTTCTGTGGTGTCACATTGGACGCTGCAGCTGCGGCGGGAGCCGCTGGCATGTCGAGAACCTCGTCTAGGGCACGCGTGATGGCTTTCGAAGCTTGCATGCCGATGGTGTAGTTCCGCTCGCTAAAGTCGCAGATGCTCTCGAGGTGGGAGACGAAGACTGAAAGCCGGCGGATAAGACTGATCCGAGGGTAGAAGTCAGGTGCGCGTTGGGCACGGTCGCATATCAAGCACGGACACTATATCTTATTCGATGTTGTTTAACGAGGTGTCTTACTACAACTACTGCACCGATTAGCTTTATATTTAGACTATATTATATTTAAATTATGTTCTATCGACTATATAAGTCTTATTGTTGTAGCTACCGTAGTAGGTTAATAGCGCGACCTCGTCGCGTTTTAAGCTAGATTAGACTATCCGGCTTTTTAACCTTATTATCTACCTTAATA
>LIHB01000027.1:50047-284567 GCA_001297265.1 Mycosphaerella arachidis
GCGCTTAGATAGGGTATTAAGATAGTCTATAAGAGTGCGCTCTTACTAGTCGTTAAGAATGCGCTGTTCTTCGTGCTTTAAGGTGGATTTTTTAGTAAGCTTGTTCTAGCGCTTACTAAGTACCGAGCGCTTAATACTAAACTTCCTAGCGGCCGTAGCGATATTAGGCTTATCTTGCTAATTTAAATGAGCTATCGCATAGTTATATACGTCTATTATGTAGTAAGATATAAAGGTGAGAAGAATAGCTAAGAAAACGCGTCGCGTGCCTAATGTGCGACCGTGCGCGACGCGCACATGACTTCTAGTGCTTGGCTTTCGTTGCCGCGCGCTCGGATTGGAGGGCGTAAGCTAGGATGACTGCGCTGGGGAGACCATATGCCAAGACCTGTTGCTCGGTCAGCTTCATTTTAAGGGTTAAAAGAGCGGATAGATGATGCTCACGATATATGGAAAGTCATGGCGTAGGAAGATGGCCTTGTTCAGCCAGTTTCCAATCTGGAGAACGGTTGCAACAGTCTCAACCGATATTCTCAGCAGCGCTGGCCAGGCATCAGGGTCTGTGTCTTCAAGTAGTCGTTGGATGTGGAAGCAGCTCTGAAGATAGTTCAAACGCGTGACTGGCAACATCAGACAAGCAGGTGGAGGTAAATGTATTCCATTGGTCCGGATTGTACTTGAGATGTAGCGGCAGTGAGTCGTACGTCAGATGACAGCGTCGTGCAAGGTTCCTAAACCTCGTCAGCTAAAGTCCTCCGTGCCAACGTACACGGTAGCTCACTTGAGCGCAGCATTGTTTTCGCGAG
This sequence comes from Mycosphaerella arachidis, assembly GCA_001297265.1. Taxonomy (NCBI): domain Eukaryota; kingdom Fungi; phylum Ascomycota; class Dothideomycetes; order Mycosphaerellales; family Mycosphaerellaceae; genus Mycosphaerella; species Mycosphaerella arachidis. Next base: position 50,854 of record LIHB01000027.1, read on the forward strand.
TTCGGGGTAAGAACGGATACTCCAGTATGTCCTCTCGAAGAATGCCAAGTTGGAATCGTAACCTCTGCCAAGTCGCCGGTACGTACTGTTTCTCTGGACTCCTCGCACGAGCTGCAGCGAGCTCATCTGGCTCGGAAAGCAGTTCCTGATCAGTCAATTCCAAGGGCATCTTGCAATCCGAATAGCGGCGTAAGATGCGCGGTGGCAAATCGAGCAGGGTGGCAATGAATTTGTCCAGCTGATAGGCAGCCACAAATGCTTTCCGTCTACACTCCGCCAGGAAGAATGGTGTCTTGCTTGTGTTCTTAGCCTCGTGGTGGAAGCCAGCAGCAAAGATGTCCGTTGTGACGTCGCCGAGCTTGCGCCAGACGATCGGACCTATGAAGCCAGAAGGATTAGCTTGCTATTCGTACCGTGTCAGAGACTGTGCGTACTGGATTCTCCCTCTGTATGCGTGGTTAGGCGCATATTCTCGAAGGATAGCCATAGCATGACATCGTTGATCTCAGGAGAGATATCCCTTACGAGATGAAGACAGGTTGTGCTTCCTCGATACATCGCCCTTACAAAATGCGTACGTTTCTCGTCGTCACGTGCTAATCCAAGAAGACACGCAGTCGCTGACGTAGTAAACAGTAGGCCAATATTCTCAAGTCGCATGTTCTCACCGCTGTACATAGCAAGGAAGCTAGCAAGATCGTCAGGCATTTCAGTCGGCGCGCTCGTTGCTCTAAGCACGCTCTGAGGCACCTGTAAGAAGCCTTCGTCGTTGCCATAGGTCTCGTCGGCAGAAGCAAAGATAGTAATGAGGTCTGCGAGCGAGTCCATAAACGACATCGAGATGGGTTGAGGTACCAAGGACGCCTGTGCGTGAGTGGCGTATTCTTCAACCAGTATCTGCATGAAACGAAAGTGCTTGAGTAATGTAAGCACTTCCTTGATCACTAGTCTTTTGTCTTCTGCCTCGTTGTCACGAGCGCGCGGGACATTCCAGTAAAGTGACTGTTGCCCATGCGCTTTGGAACTCGCGATCCATGAGCTTGGCCACGCAAACCCATAAGTCTGACTTGTGGTAGTCTCACTAGGTCTGGATGGTTAAATGTGTACATTGATCTCAGGGAATTCTTGAATGCCACGATCCGGTTCACCGGCCGTGGTTGAACGATGAAGTGGCTGTGCGTTGCAGACATGGGACCCTGCAACACTGGAGCCGTTACCTACACATGAAGTGGCGTCAGTTGTGGTACTGAAAGGTATGTGGCATTCATCCAGCGACTAGTGCTGGGCGGGAAGCGAGGCGTGGCAATATGAAAGCTGATGACAGCTGCCTTCTGTAACGTACCGCGAGACTTTGTCAGGGGCGCTGGGCGATAGAAGCATTGAGGTCTCAAGCCCCGGCGTTGGCAACGTCCACAGGTCGGTCGCTGCGATGGATTACTACGAGTGTTCAACGTCTATGCATTCTGCTCGGCACACCTGGTGATCACATCGAATCTTGCCCTTGCGACACGGCTCGCACGACGCCGCTTTCCCGTTTCGTCGACTCTGAGAGGACATAACGACCCGTCTGAGCGCAGAGATTGCTCTGACCCATGTCAGTGCTCAACGGACTGCGCTCAGAAGCGTGGCAAGATTATTCAAACTCAGCTCGTTGAGGTGCGGCATTGCGAGATGACGAGTGCCGACCATTGGTCCGAGGTCCACGTTCGAGGATACCATCGATGTCCAGGTGTTGGGAAATAGGCTATGATCTCGCGCAGTTTTTGGCAATAGCTGGGGGGACTCGATCTTGAGGCATAGTATGAATGCATAGCTGGCGTACATCTTCCGCCGCAGTATACCCGCTCCGTCTGGACCAGGACGATGTCCCTCCAGAGCAAATTCTAGCCGTACTAGACGCAATGTTGCGAACAATGTGCAAGCCTCCATTCGGATATGCGCGAAGCACCACGAACGTGGGGAGGCGTTCATTGCGTCTAGGGCCAGGTCGGTCTCGCCACAAGATTGATCTATAGACTTACACGCTGCCGAAGCACGAAGTCGTGCTCCAGGAAGCGACAACGAACTCGGCACCATGCACCACTCGATGACAGATGGGGGCCAAGATCACAGTCTTGCAGTGAGACTTGATCTGAAAAATTCAGATTCTCATGTTCTGGGCATGCCAAGCGACATACAAAAGATCTCGAGGGCCATCGGCTTCGAAGTCCGGGTATCTTGGAATCTGTGTTCACCCAGTCGAAAAGTGTCAACATGGCAGTCTAGAATTCTGAGGAGGCTGTGTCCGGGAAGAGAAGGTGTTCATATCACTGGGATGAAGCCTGGTCACCCTCGCACTGCTCACTTCCGCTTCTTCCCAAGCAGCTCCGCCCTCTTCTGCTTCGCCAACTCCCATCGATACCACCCTGCGTCCTCCAAGCTCTCGTTCACCACCAGATCCCTGAATCTCAACCACTTCACCGGCGGTAGCTCCAAGATCTTGTCCACCACGCCGTACCATCTCGCTGCACTCGTCACAACAAACCACCCAACCGCACAGTTTACGCCCAGGGCAACGCCAATATAGACCTGCCTCGGCGTATGATAGTTCAGATATATTCTGCTTTGGGCAACGGCAGCCGCGCTGACCAGACTCAACGCGCCAAGTCCCAGACGCTGCCAGAGAGGAATGGGAAGATGCGTGTTCGAGGCGTGTGGGTGGTTGTGCGGATCGTGTCGGACGAGGAGGAAGAGAGTCAGGAAAGTGGAAAAGTAGGCGACGAATTGGGCGTGAGAAGAGGGCATGCCATAGCCTTTACCTAGCATTTCTGTATGGCACCATAGTATCAGCGTCTACACGCCAGGTCCACGCTGTCGACTATAAGTCACTTACGTGTCGGCCTCTCCTCTTTAATATATCTCTTCAATGTCCAATTCAGCGCCTCGCATCCCAGCTGTCCGACAAACATGAGCAGGATCTCAATTTCGCGGGTGCCCCATATCAGTGAGACGTACGCGATCATGAGAGCTTGCGGGACAAGGGCAAGGTGGGCGGATATATACGAAAGAGGGTCGGCGGGATTGTATCGAACGTGGGTCAGCGACAGACTGGCGAGCGGTGGGTCGTCCATATTTGCAATAGGTACAAATGTGTACAATATAGATGTTGGCAGGAAGAAGTGGGAGCTTGTGACGAAAGTGTAAGCTTGATCGAGGCGCTCGGGCCAGCGAGATCGAGCTCATGCAGGAACGGTTCCACGTGCACCACATCCTGCTGTGTATCACTACAGCATTTTGGCTGTTCGAGCGCCATGTGTACGACCCCGGCGTATGCTTGTCAATGAGGGATTTATGACATTAGGTGCGATTCAAAGAAGGCATTCAATATCATCTTTCCATTCTCCTTGAGCTCCGCTCGCCGTTCTGCTGGGCTTGCGGGAGCAAGGTATCGCTTGCGCGCTGTTGCGGTGTTGTGCCACTCAAGAATACAATTGCGAACACGAAAGCGTGCTGAGACGCCTCGCCAAAGAACAGCTTTTCTCCCTTCCACCTCAGAAGCACAGTACTCAGAACAATGTCACAATACCGTGCTTGCTATGTCTCCACCCGGCCCTTGATCCACCTGGAAAGACTGCTAGCGCGCAACCCTCCCATTCCATATAGTGACGCCTCTGCCGCATTCGAGCTGCGCTCGTGAGGAAGCGCCGGTCACTCCGCGAAACGCCCGCTTGCCAATACTCAAGTGGTAAAAGATCAAATAAAATCGTCAATAATGTTGCGCCTGAGCGTCAGATTGGTTGAAGCTTAGATGGTGCGCCACATTCGGTTATTAGGTATACGACGTGGTTATAATATGCCTGAATCCTTGAGTGCATTCTGCAATATCGTCTCTTTGACCGCGGCAAAGACAAGGCGGATGTTTGATGTGTCCGTTGCTTGTGTGAGGCTAACAACAATGTCAGATGTTGATGCACGGCCATAATCCGAATTGACTTACTGGGGATAGAGATTGAGGTGTGCTCGATTCACCTGGTTGAATCTCCAAAGAAGATACTTTGCCGCGCGATTTACATCGTTGCCACCCGAGTAGTCAGGAAAGTAGTTGCCCAGAGGCGACTTGGCGAGCTTGGCCCGGAACAGGTCGACCTTGTTCAGGAACAGGATGATCGATGTTCGCATGAACCATCTTGAGTTCACTACTGAGTCGAACAAAACCAGTGATTCCATCATGCGGTTCTGTCTGTGGTCAGTATGGACAGACGTGCGACTGATGAAAATGACGTACTTGACTGCTCTCTTCTAGGAGCACTTGGTCGTATTCGCTGAGTGCCACGCAAAAGATGATCGAGGTCACGTTTTCGAAGCAGTGAATCCATTTCTTTCTCTCGCTGCGTTGGCCTCCAACGTCGAACATGCTGTGTTGTGTTAGATCTGTACCCTTCTCTGAAGACGACAAACATACTGTATGCTGAGCTGGCCCATTTGGAACCGTGTCTCGTATATACCCGTCGTCTTTGTTCGCGCTCGTAGCACATCGGCCTCTGTGGGTATGTAGGTGGGTGCCGCTAATCTCGTCACTTCGTCGAAGAAACTGTGCGCATTAGCATAGCTAGAGCGCAGCCGGGATGGCTGTGACATACTATGGCGCCGAGTCCATGAGGTAGAACTCGTTTTGGTGGTCGAAGACCTTTGGTATGCACTTATCCTGCCAAATACTCGCAATGGCTTCTCCTACCCTTGTGTCTAGTGATTGTTGTGGATCGGGATCCACCACGTATTCCATAATGAAGTCGCTGTATTCGCGGTTGGCGGAGTCTTCGACCTCGATCTCGAATTGTCGCATCGCGCCGATCAGGGCTTTGGCGCAGTCTATCAGGTTCTTGTAGATGGTGTGCCGATACAACGCCAGCTCGTCTTTTGTGTAGCCATTCTGGTGTATGATCTTCATCTGCTTCACGATTGTGCTCTTCCCACTCTCGCCAGAACCTGCGCTCGTCTGTTAGCAATCTCGCCCATACACAGCGCCGGGTTCGCTTGCATACCCAGCAGCAGGATCTTGCATTCTCGCCGTAGCTTCTTCGAGTCTTCCTCCAGCGTGCGGTCAATCATCTGACTGCGCTTCTTCTGATCGCCGTCCTCATTGCTGCCGCTGCTCATGCAAGCGCCCATCTTGATCGGGATGGCCCGACTGCTCCAGCGAGCTCCGGCGACTGCGCTGTGAACCACAAACCGCCGCTTCTCGTGGGCTCAGCCACGCCAGTATCGGCGAAAGGGACAGGCACTCAATCTCGGTGCGGCAGGGACAATTGGTGCTCGGCGCGTCGGTGGTAGGGGTGGCTGCTTGCAAGCTGGCGAGCAACGGAATGTTGCAGCGGGATCTCGTGGCCGCGTTCGAGTCGTACAAAGGCCTTTGTGCGATGCGTCCTTTCCTGATCGGGGAGCAAAAGTGATTGACCGGCGTATGCAGCAACACAGCAGACAGCTGGGCGGTTCGCTATGAGCCGAGCGTAGCCTGACGTCGTGACAGGATGCAGGTGAGGGTTAGTAGATGATGGCACCGGGCGCAGCTAAGGCGGGGCGCAGGTGGGTGTTGGTGCCAGATGCTGGAGGCGGAGATAGATGGAGGTCGCGGGCGTGGTGTCGCTAGCTCGCACAAGATGGCGGTTTACCGCCGTGGACCGCGAGGTGGACAAAAAGCAGCGCTGCGGTAACAGGTGTTCGCGCTATGCTATGCAAAGCTAGTAGCCGTTATTGTTGGAGCTCCGATCCAAGTTCAGGTTCAGGTTCCAGCAAGACATCGACACGCCACAGTCTCGTCCAGGTCCAGGCCACGGCCGCACGACTCACGAGTCTCGCGGTAGAGAGGACAAGGCGACGGGTAGCAGGGAAGCACGGCGTCTGGCAAAGAGGTAGGCACCACACGTTGGAATTCAGGACAATGCCTGTTGTTCTCGGCGCACGAAGCGTGGATACAGGCGGGGAGCACCAAGGAAATGCGATGTTGGTACTGGGCCACAGAGCGATTTGAGAAGCTTGCTGACTGGCATTGCAGATCGATGGCTCAATCCACACTTCACTGACTGGCCAGACACGGGTGAACGGTACCTTATCAGCCACAGACATGACATGCTATTAGCGACACGTCTTGACTTTACAGTATGTCGTCTATCCCTGACATGGAGCCGAAATTATAAATATCGCTGAGACTATTCCACGATGCGGTTCACCTCATTGTACAATTTCAGACAAGTCCGTCCTTGATCAGCCACTGCGAAGTACCTAGGTATACGAGCTTCAATGTCCCGCCCTCTACAGAAAGACCGCATTCCACTGGTTGTCGCACTCGTGGTCCTGACAACGTCGAGGCTCTGCAAGCGACGAATGGATTATGTGAGCGCAGGATTGTCGGATTGTACGATTTGGTGATCTGATGTTCGAATAGTCCGGGCGATCGATAGCTTAGGACATAGCGCCGCATGAGTGGTATACCATAACGCACCCGAATTGTGCGATCAGGACAACAGAAGATCATCGAACACGTGGCGTATGTCAATGTGCGCCTCATGCTCAGGCAGGTTTGCGCCGCTTCAGCAGAACACGTCGCTGCTGAAAGCAGTCCGTACCTTTGCCATGGGCGAGGGATGAGAAATCGAGCCGTCAACCTCAGAAAGTTGCCCGATGTTCGTATTCGCCATTGATCGAATATCCGGGCGACTTTCGCGGCTTCAAAAGATACTTTAGTACCACAGAGTTTGGTATGGCCATATATAAGCAGTTCTGCCCATCTGCTTGGCAAGTGAGGTCAATATGCCTTTATCTGGATCTCCGATAATGCATCTTGACCTCGCTGTCGGGTGAAAATTCCGCAGGGAAGCAATAGGACTCGCTTGGTGAGGAACAGGAATGACCAATTTTGAATGTAGCCATCATCCATGTCCAACATGGACCCGAGCACGTGTGAGAGACTTCGTCCAGGTATATTATCCAGGTATTTTATCCAGGTCTGCCGAAGTTGTCGGCGTTGACTCGGTTCCAGCCAGCGACCCATATGTACACCACGTTTGAGACTTTGAGTATCTTCGACTGTGGCTTTGCATGATGGGGGTTCGGCAACTGCAGGGACTTAGAACGAACACACTCTTCGCTTCCAGTCGTCTTTGTGATGACATCACTGCTGGTGACGTCGTCGTCGGACTAATAGCATATGTTCAAGCATCGTTGGACGCGCTGCCCGGAGTTCTGTCAGTAGGCTGAACCGCGGAGCAGCAAGCAAAAAGTAGCCTGACGGCGTTCCAGCTTCTCTTTGTGGCATTTTTCACAAGCACGATGACGATCGATGCCGATAAGGCGGTAGCGCGTTGGAGCCCCGTGTGCCGAAGGAAGGCAGTTTCTGGGTTACGGAAACAAGTCCGAAAGGTGTCATTGCCCTTCCAACGCTGGACAAGGCTGCATGTGGGCTGTGCTTGAGCTCAGGTCAATTTGCTTGTGACGAGGGCTCGCCGAGCCGACCATCGTTTGTTGCGTCTTCACCTCCCGGGCAACGAAAGAGCAGGCAGGAGGCACGGAAGTAGCATTTGCGCATCAGGCACAAATCAACCCGGGCCGTTAGTATCGTCGATCTCCACGCGCCGCCGAAATCGCGAATCCATTCACCATTGTGAAGAGTTCACCGATCTTGCCCTCCAACTCGCCTTCGCCTTCACCTAGGAAACACATCATTCTGCAGACAGACCGGCAGCCACCACCCGTGACATCGAAAAATACCTGCAGAGATCACCGGCTTCGCACAGCTGCATACTTTCCACACGTCGCAGCGCCACGCTAGCGAACAAAACACTCTCTCCTCGCTAAGTGGGGTTTCGAACTGCGTCCTTGCCCTCCACCGCAAAACCTCGTACCTCACCCTCCACCCCTACCAACCTCACCACACCGCTCCCACGACCACCGCCGTCTCGCGCGCCGAACGAACACATCATGGCGGAATTTGTGCGTGCCCAGATCTTCGGAACCACCTTCGAGATCACCAGCAGGTGCGTGGCAAGAACATCAGAGACGGCGCTGCCGCATGGCGGGCGATCACACAGGACATGATGAGCTGACCGTAGTGCAGATACACTGATCTGCAGCCAGTGGGCATGGGCGCCTTCGGGCTTGTCTGGTATGTGTGGGAGAACAGCTGCGACGGGCGGAACCAGGGACTCACACAAACAACAGCTCGGCGAAAGATCAGCTCACTGGACAAGCAGTCGCTGTTAAGAAGATCATGAAGCCATTCTCGACACCCGTCCTATCGAAGCGAACATACCGAGAACTGAAGCTCCTAAAGCACCTCAAGCACGAGAACGTATGTAGCGCATGCCAATACCCCGCTGGAGCACGCTGCTAATCGCGGTACAGGTCATCAGCCTGAGCGACATCTTCATATCTCCTCTGGAGGATATGTACGTCGGTGAGTCGATCCCTGACACAAACTTGGCTTATTCTCTTCTCACAGTTATTTTGTGACCGAACTGCTCGGGACCGATCTACACCGGCTCCTGACCTCGCGACCGCTCGAGAAGCAATTCATCCAATACTTCCTGTACCAGATCCTTGTAGGTGCAGTGTCCGAGTCAGTACACTTCCGTCGAAGCTGACCACCTTCAGCGCGGCCTCAAGTACGTCCACTCGGCCGGTGTCGTGCACCGTGACCTCAAGCCATCGAACATCCTCGTCAACGAGAACTGCGATCTAAAGATTTGCGACTTCGGTCTGGCCCGCATTCAGGACCCTCAGATGACTGGATATGTCTCGACACGCTACTACCGCGCACCGGAAATCATGCTCACATGGCAAAAGTACGACGTGGAAGTGGACATTTGGAGTGCAGGATGCATCTTTGCAGAGATGCTGGAGGGCAAGCCACTGTTCCCGGGCAAGGACCACGTCAACCAGTTTTCGATCATAACGGAGCTATTGGGCACACCACCAGATGATGTTATTTCCACCATCTGCAGTGAGAACGTAAGGGGATGAAAACCAAGAGCATGGCAAGAACAAGCTGACAAGCGTGATACAGACTCTGCGATTCGTGCAATCTCTGCCAAAGCGCGAACGCCAACCACTCAAGAACAAGTTCAAGAACGCAGATCCACAAGGTGGGGCACCACAAATATACGTAAAATCAATCCTTCACTGACCATCACTAGCAATTGAGCTTCTGGAACGCATGCTTGTTTTCGACCCACGGAAACGTGTCAAGGCTGGCGAAGCCCTTGCTGACCCATACCTCTCGCCATACCACGATCCGACTGATGAGCCAGAAGCCGAGGAGAAGTTCGACTGGTCTTTCAACGATGCCGACCTGCCAGTTGACACATGGAAGATCATGATGTACGTTCTGTTGAATGATTCTCTCAGCTACACTTACTGACAGTCCTTACAGGTACTCGGAGATCCTTGACTACCACAACGTCGATTCGGCCGACGGAGCAGCTGGTGGCGTACCTGAGAATGGCCTCGCGGCATAATTCGATCCTTGACCCATGCACAGTGGGAACAGCTCAATCGGTGGTGGTTGGCGTCAGAGAAAGGAAGGATTACATACCCCAATCGGGCGTCTCTTTCGGTGGCGAGTTGTGGCATTCAGAGTTGCAAGGAGGAGACGAAGTACATGATGTGCGATGCATTGGCATCTAGAACAATGCTTTTTGGATGCGGCTGGGTCGACCATGAGCAAAGCGGTGCAGACGAATACGTCGTCGCACGCAGCAAGAGACCAATGCTCTGCTACGGCAGACAGATCATCGCGAATTTCGAAGCAATGATAATTGCAACTTCGATAAGCAAGCAATAACGAGTTACCAACATGATGTTCCTCTTTCAGATGTGTTGTATTGCATGTGATGTGCAGCTGGGTTTACCTTTCCTCGGCTTTGAAGCTCGAGCCGAAGCCGGGGCCATTGAACCACTTTGAGCCGCTTGGGCTATGTCACCATTTTGGAAGCACGACCACGACCAAGCATACAGCGTGGTCTGCAACGATGGTAGCACCACTACGGAATGGTCTGCTGCGGCAGGCAGCGACATGTCTTCGCCAACAACGACCCACTTCCATACGACCCGTCTCCCGCGATGCGCTCCGAAAACTGGCCTCTACGCTCGCAGTCCTGGAACAACGGGAAGGCAAACTGAACATGGGCTCCCTCGCGTCAATCTCCGCCGCTCAGAAGCTCGGAGGCAGCATTCATGGCTTCGTCGCTGGACCCAACATTAAGAGCGTCGCGAACGAAGCAGCCAAAATCGATGGATTGGAGAAGGTGATATATGTCGACAACGCAGACTACGAGAAGGGACTTCCTGAGAACTGGGCACCACTACTCGTGGAAAACATCAAGAAGGGAGGCTACAGTCATGTCATGGCAGGCCACACCGCCTTTGGCAAGAACTTGATGCCTCGCGTGGCGGCTCTCATGGACGTACAGCAGATTAGCGATATCACGGACATTGAGGGCGAGGATACGTTCGTGAGGCCTATTTATGCCGGCAATGCGATCTTGACGGTGCAGAGTAGTGATGCTACGAAGATCATCACGGTCAGAGGCACTGCGTTCCCCGCCGGTGCTGCGGAGGGCGGTAGCGCGAGTCTTGAGGAGGGAGTTGATCCCAAGGCGGCTTGTCCTGTGGAGTGGGTTAGTGAGGATTTGGCGAAGAGTGATCGCCCGGATCTTGCGACTGCCGAGAAGGTCGTGAGTGGTGGGCGAGGCCTGAAGTCGAAGGAGGAGTTCGACAAGATTATGCCACCACTCGCTGATGCGCTTGGTGCTGCTATTGGAGCCAGTCGTGCGGCGGTGGACTCTGGTTTCGCGGACAACAGTCTGCAGGTTGGACAGACGGGAAAGAACGTCGCGCCGCAGTTGTATCTTTGCGCGGGGATTTCTGGGGCTATCCAGCATTTGGCCGGTATGAAGGATTCGAAGGTTATCGCTGCAATTAACAAGGACCCGGATGCGCCGATATTCCAGGTGGCGGACGTTGGTCTAGTTGGAGATTTGTTTGAAAAGGTGCCGGAGCTTACTGAGAAGCTCAAGAAGGCGTAGAAGACGCATTGGACCTTGTACAGTCTGCTGAGGCGTTAAGGGGCGTACGTGCATCGAGGAGGATTTCTGCAATATGTAGCTCCAGTATACCACGAAGGAACTAGCACTGCATGGTCGACCTGGTGTATGAAGCCCAAGCAGTCTCCCTCTCAAGCAGCTTTACATGTGTCTACTACACATCTATACATCCCAAAACAGTCCAGATCCAGTAGCATGCACCGCATGGTGGGTGTTCTGCAGCCCAGTAGCTCGGAAAGCTACCACACAAAGCTCGCAAGGGAATCCCTGACTATGCGTTGTCTTTTTGTACTTCTGCCATTGATCTGCAACATCACACCACAGTGCATTTTCGTGACTGCGAGTCTGCACTGTTCGAGTATGGACTCCTCAATAAACAGCTGCCATCCTTCCTGATCATCCCCTCGCCCACGTAAACGCTGACAATGGCCGATCCATCCACCTCCTTCCAACCGCTCGTCTGCGTCGTCGACTTTCACCACCTTCGAGGCCCCGAAATCGAGCACTGGATCGGCGCAGAAGGCAGCGACCCCACTGCCGAGAATGACTGGGGCCTCATCCCCTACATGGCTCTCCCCGACGGCGCCCACCAGAGTGACGAGGAATTCAGCTATTTCAGTCTCGTGCACAAAGCGAGAGCGGGTCAAGACGTGGAGCCCAGCAGTGTCTTCGGGATAAGCTGCATGCACCAGATCGATAGCTCTGAGCTCCTGCATCGACCTGCGGATGTGACGAGGAGCGCAGTGCAGAAGGCGGTGGTGGCGATTACGGACAAGCCGCAGCATTTCAGTGCGCTCAGAGAGAAGCTAAGTGCGGTGACGAGGGCGTGGTTTGCACAGAGGGACTTTAGGGATGTGGAGATCTTGCAGGTGGGTTAGTGGGCACGGGGTTGGACTTCTGAGAGAGATGGACAATGGCTGATGCTGCAGTATAGCGCTTTCAGGAGAGTATGGCGATGGAAGACAGCAGGCATGAACACGAGAGCGATCAGTACTTTGGGCTGAGCTTGCGGGAGCTGCTGCATACCTTCAGATTTCAGATATTGATCTTGTTGAAGTGCTTGTTGTTGCAGCAGAAGGTGCGGACATTGTCGGTGGGATTACGGAGAGATCATACTGACATGCTCAGATTCTCTTCTTTGGATCGAACTGCGAGCGAATATGTCAAGTTCAGTTCTCTCTGATATCGCTAATACCCGGCCTGGTTCGAAGTCTTCAGGACTGTGCCGATCCTGCCATGGACAAGGATGCAGAGACCAGGAAAAGATCGGACTCTGTTCGCACCAGCGACAGGACATCTCTGCTTGCCTATGTTGGTCTGCCACTCCAGCTGTTTGGGAAAGGCTCATTATTCGGCCCATACACACCCTTGCAACAGCTGGACATGATCACAGATGCAGAGACAAAGAGCTACGTAGTAGGGAGCACTAACAGCTTGCTCCTCTCGCAGAAGGAGAAGTACTGCGATCTGCTGGTGAACCTGGACGAAGACTCTGTCACGATACTCAGCCCAGCAATCAAGTCTGCCCTGGCACTTTCCGTGGCTGATCGCCGCTGGATCGACTTTCTAACACAGAATGTGAACGATACTTGGGACGAGAGCGATCCCTCAAGACCCAACACACATGGCTATGCAGGAAGTGAAGAATTCATCAGACTGCAGTTCGAAGAATATTTGATAGCTTTGCTATCAGCTACAAAGTACCATCAGTACATCATCTCGCACAAAGATGGCGATCCGAAGACCTTGCTGGCTGATGTGGAAGGAGATCCGTCCCATGAGTTCTCGAACTCTTTTGTGGAGGCGTGGCAGCGGACTGAGAACTACAAGTTGTGGAACAGAACGACGGACAGCATGCTCTTTGATATTGTGGAGCCTCGACATCCTATGGCTGGTGGTCTGACAATAGATGATGTACAAAGACGGCTCGCAGCACAAGTTGCGGATCTGCATCTTGATGAACGATTCAGCCAGACGAAAGAAGTGGTTGGCAAGAGACTAGCAGATGGCCGGGTGCAAGTTACGACCGCTTTCAACAAAGTCTGGGCAGATATAGAAGTCATGCGTGAGGCACAAAGAAAGCGAGCTGAGGAAGCTAGAGCAGCAGCGCCGCCGGAAGACAAAGCTTCGCAACCTGGATCTCGACCGAATATGCAAGCTGCACAGGCTAGTGTCGCTGCAGCTAGTCAGAGGGCGAGTGCTTACTTGAGCTCTTGGGGATCCTGGGCCTATGAGAAGCGAAAGGGAGCTTGGGGTAGAAGCGCCTCAGCCACTGCGTCCGAGAACAGTACGACGAATGATCGACCCAAGGTTACGACAGTCAGCGAGTTGAAGGTTGACAAAAGGCCTGCATCATGACGAGCTGTCTGAAGTGTACAGGCTTCTCCTGTCTGAGAATTTCGCCTGCTTATGGCTATGTCGACCGCTACCCAGGTCGCGCAACGCCAAGCGGCATACCATCATGCCTGGGAGCTGCCTTACCAGGACGACGGAACGCGGGACGCATCGCTACAGATTAAGATCTACCGTACGCTGCTGATGCATAGACTCATCAGCGGCCACCACAACAGCTTGCGATCGCACAGGATCTGCCCAATGCTTCGAGAGATCATAGTCACCGCGGATGGCGTCCAGCACATAATGCTGCTCGAGGTCACAAAGCTCCTGGTGGCCAGATTCGTCCGCCATGGACAGCATCTCATGCCCCTGCCGCTCAACACGATGAATCTTTAGCTCTGACGTCTTGGTATGGCCATTGACATTAGCAGACGAGCCCGCCGCGCCTTCTCTGCCAGTCATCGAAAAAGACCCCCTCGGACCTATCACATCCTACACGAAGTAGCCGTTTCTGAGATCATCGGAGCCCATACAGCTTCGTACCACCCACCACTTCCATCCTCGAACAACACCTGCAGATGTCTCTATTCACCTACCCTTGCGCATTTTCCTCCCTGAGCCTTCTTATGCCGTGCCCCTCGCATGACCAGCTTCGAATCTGTAATCTGCAACATCATGTCGATGTAATGCACATCGCAATCAACCACAGGACTGGAGCTCTTTATCAACTTCTTTTGGACGACCTCTCCCACGCCGCGCCGCGAGATTGTTGGTCTACGTTCATGCGGAAAACAAACGGAGGTCCCAATTCTCTCGCTCGATGAATGAACTCTTGCCAACTGGGATGATGGATGATGTCACAGGATGTAGCCCACCACTAGTTTCTTCCCTGTCCGCCTAGCGACGTCTGGACTCTTCAATACTGGGCGAGAGAGGTTTCTCGATGAAAACGTGGGGCCCGTTCTCCACGGCGGCGATGGTATACCCTGCGTGGGTATCGACGTGGGTACAGATGGATATTAGGTCTGGTTTGAGAGCCAGGATTTCTTCAAAGTGGTGGGATGAAATTTATAGGCTTTGAGCCCGAACGGAAGGTCCATTGGCTTTGAGCGATTGGTGAGGGCGAGAATGGCGAAGTTCGAATTTTAGTGGTACAGTAGGAGAGGGCGTGGCTGCGGCCCATTTGGCCTAGACCGATCACAACGACTGTGGGTCTGCATTGCGAGCTTGTGCTTGGAAATCCGGTCAAGCGCTTCAGATGCTGGACGGCACTTGTGTCAGCCTGTAGTGGCAGCGCCATGTCAGGTCTTCATGAGTGGCTTCGACGCTTGAAAGAGGCGAATTGCTTTCTACGATGTAATGTGCGGCCTCGCTTCTGTTCCCTGACGATGACGAAGTAGCAATAGACGAAGCTCAAGCTCAGCTGTTCCTGCAGCTAACTCCCCAGTAAATCTTTAGCGCTGACAGCTGAGCAGATGGTAGCAGTCTGCGATTAAACTCGCTCGGAAGCTGTACACATACATCGCAATCTGTCTCTATCCTAGCCAGCGCAGCTCAACTCGCCAGCTTCCATATCCTACAACAAATCGATCTTCCCACGCAATGCATCGTTCCCGGATCCTAACCCACATGCTCCACAATCTCGCTAATCAGCTTTCCGGCCTTTACGTACGTCCTGATCTGCTCCGGCAAGGGCACCTCCTTACTATCATCCTCCTCTCCCTCGGGCGGTAGCACCACATTGATGGAGCTTGATTTGCTCGTGTACACCTCGGTCGCCCAACTCTGTGCTCCGAGGTATATCTGCGCGCCATCAACCTGGTCGAGTTGGATTGTGGGTACAGTACCGGTGACCTGAAGCGCAAAGTTCGGGCACTTGATCACGTCAACTGACGATACTAGAGTGTCCACGAGAATCTGCGTCCGCGGGCAGTTGTCGATCGAGATGGCGTTCGCCTTGCCTCGGATGACGATGGTGGTGTTCTTGCATTTTGTGATGAGAAGGGACTGTGTCAAACTGACGTCGATCTCAATCGGTGCGGAGGGCGAGTCGAAGTTTTCGATAAGCCACTTGTTGCCATCTAGCTCTTTCTTACCCTCCTTCTTCTGTGAAGCTGTGCTGTTTTGGCGCATGCTCGGTGGCTTGGGCTTGACGCCTGGTCCGGGGCTCTTGGACCTGTTTATCTCCGAGGGCACTTCGGAAGAAGCGCGTAATGATGGGTTCTTATGTGTCATCTGGCTCTTGTCGACCTTCTTTAGTCCTGCTGTTACTGACTCGCCTCTGTTTAGCTGCTCGAAAACTGCGCCCATGTCGCCGCCTGCTGCTGCCTTAGGTGCTCCTCCGCTTGGCATTGGGGGAGGCGGAGGTGGATTGTCGAAGGTGGGAAGTGGTGGAGGAGGAGGCGGCGGCGGTGGTGCTCCTCCTAATGTGGGTGCTGGCCCAGCTGGTGCGCCGTTTGTGGTTGGTTGAGAGTCGACTTCGCGCATGGCTTCTGACGCGTCTTTGCCGCCTGAGTTCCAGGTAAGACCTTGTGGGTAGTGTTTCTGGATGTACGACTTCAGAGCTTCGAGGAGGGCGTAGTAGGATCGCACGAACTTGACATGTGCTTGATCGCTGCCGTCTTGTCAGTGAGTGCCCATATGCTGGCTGCTCACAAGCAATACTCACCCTTCCTTATGGGCCTTCAGCACACGATTGCCGTACATCTGTGCGCCGCCAATCATGTCCGCCACCACATCGGCTGGCTTGCCGTCCATAACCAGCCATTGCAGCGTGGTGATGCCTTCTGCGACCATTGACAGATGCTCCTTCACTGCGGAGCCTCTGTTGTTGTCCTTGATGTCGCCCGCTATGCTCATGTCTTGCTGGAGGTCCTTCAACAGATCCATGAACGTCGATGACTGCGGGTCTGGTCGCTTTGCCTTGGTGGTGATCAACAAGTACTTCCTTTGGTCTGCGAAGGCCTTGGCCACCGCTGCTGCCTGCTCTCGAACCAGCGGGTCTAGTCCTTTGGCCGAGTCGGTAAACGTCTTGACCTCTTTGGCGATCATGTCGTCCATGTCGGTGATGGACGCGGGCAGCGTCGCCGAGGCAGCTCCCACTGTCTGCGGGCTGCTCGTCTGCGTGATGCTGGGCAGTGTCGCTTCGCTCGACGAGGCCTTCGTGGCGGCCGCGCTGGCGCCTGAGGCTGGCACTGAGGACGAGCCATGGCCGGCCGAGGGCTCAAAGGCAGACGAGGCAATGTCCTCCAGTCGACTGGTGGCCGCTTCTAGTCTATGCAGCAGTAATGTCAGTGGATTCTCGGGCGGTATAATAGTGACGGGGCTCCCGGGGCTCAAGCGGTTGTTGTCCGTCATGGTCGGTGGTGAGGGTGAGCATATCTGTATCGGTGTGGCAGAGGAGATGGACGAACCTCCGCAAAAGAGTCCCAAGACTGTTCATGTTGTTACCCGCAGATGCAGCCATGGTCAGCTGGGGACAGTCCGTTCGACCAACCACTTGCTGTCTTGCCCGCCCCGATATGCGCTTCCTCGCCGCAGCTGCTGTCTCGTATGTTCCGCGGCGACAGCTATTTCCCCACGGACAACGAAAACGAGACAATAGCCTCGATTCTACCGAGCGATGCTTATTAGTAGGGATGGAACAGATAGATGTACTGTACCCGTACCTCGCCAACCTAGAACTACAGTCCTACTCTCCCGCGACTAACTAACTACCTCCGCTACGCCCGGGGCTGAATCACACGCGCTACAGCCGTATTTAGCGTTCGCCGGCGTAGCGCAGCACATGGATCATGAATCGCCATCAGACTTCACCTGAACCACGACATCACCATCACCCTCTCCAACATCTGCGCTGTCAGCAGCATGGACACCAGCAGTCATGATGGAGGCATAGACTTCGTCACGCTGGGCATGTTCATCATCGGTAAGGACTATCTCACAGCTCTCTCCCACTTTCCTCATCAGCAGTAGAAGCAGTAGCATTGAAACAGATTAACCCTCCATCATCTACATTTCGTCAATCCCTATATTTCAGTCATGTCCGAACATTCATCTGACATCCCCCCCAGACGACATTTACCCACCCCCAACATCCTCCTCCCAAACCCCTCACCTCAACATCACAGGCGGCGCGGGGACCTACTCCGCCATCGGTGCCCGTCTCTTCTCTCCTCCCCCAACATCTCTCTCCGTCGGCTGGATCGTGGACGCAGGCACAGACTTCCCACCCGAGCTCTTGACCACGATCCGGTCCTGGGAAACCGGCGCTTTGATCCGTCCCCGCGATGCTCTCACCACCAAAGGCTGGAATGGCTACTCCGGCAACGAGTCTCGCGCTTTCAAGTACCTGACTGAGAAGAAACGGCTCACGGCGGATGATCTGACTACTGAATTGTTAGGAAGCAGGAGTTTCCATTTGATTTGCAGTCCTGCACGGTGTATTGATCAGGTTAATGGCATTCTGGGTAGGAGGGAAGTCGAGCTGGCACCTGGCGCGGCGAGGCCTATCTTTGTTTGGGAGCCTGTGCCGGATCTTTGCGTGCCTGAGGAACTAAAGAACACGTATGAGGCGTTGCGGTATGTCGATGTAGTGAGTCCGAACCACGAAGAGTTGGCGAACTTGTTTGGGGCGAAGCACGGTGAGACGGTGGATCGGCGTCTGGTGGCGGAGCATGCGAAGCAGCTAGTGGAAAGGGGCATTGGGCCTGACGGGAATGGTGCTGTTGTGGTGAGGGTTGGTGCTGAAGGGTGTTTGGTACAGACCAGGATAGTCAAGCGCTGGCTGCCTGCTTACCATCAGGACTCGGGGAAGGTCGTTGACCCTACGGGAGGTGGAAATGGTTTCCTGGGTGGTCTGTCAGTGGGCTTGGTGCGAAAGAATATGGATGCGATCGAGGCCGCAAGATGGGGCAGTGTCGCGGCGAGCTTTTGCATTGAGCAGGTCGGCGTGCCGAGACTCGAGAAGGCGGCCGGTTCTGCAGGGTCAGAGGGGTGGAATGGTGTCAGCGTGCTCGATAGATTAGATGAGTACCAAAAACGTACTGCATGATCACTACTGACATCTCTCCATATCCAACTCGTATCATACATCCGCCTCATTCCAGCTAATTGTGTCACCGTCGCCTCGCCCCTCTGAGCTATATCTCCATCGTTCATGTATCGCTCTCCCAAGGTATCTCACGTGGTAGCAAATTTCCTGCGAAGCTGCGCCTTGGCACCTTCACGCTTGTACAACTCGCTTTCTGGAAGGTACCTCTGCCGCGGGCCGTCCATGATGGCTCTGGCACGGATGACCGCCTGCTGGAGCTTCGCAATAGCTTCCGGGTTCCCCTCCTGCTTCATGTTCGCGTCCTTGTAGCGAACGTCGAAGTCCTTCAGGATCTTGTTGTAGGCCTCTTTGACAATGATGATGCATTCTCTGTTCCAAGTCCTCAGTTTCTCAGATATGTCAGATGCAGCAGAGCCGGCAACGGATCTGAAGATACTCTCGTTGTTGCATCGGCCTGTCAACTTATTCTGAACCAGTGTTAGGCGGTTGCGGTGGACGGTAGCCTTCTTACGGCGTTTGCGTCCCACTCTGGTCGTGCTGTTCGCCAGAGCCACAGGAGGGAGAGATGTTGCACTGCTCAGCACGCACTCTTCATACGTCTCCTCCATGGCCTTCCTGGAATAGGAATGTTCACTGTCCAAGGTGGCGGCGTGGGGGATATGCGCAATGCTGTCTTTCAGAGACTCGAACTTCTCGGCCATGGCGGTGGTAACGCTGCCAGCCACGTTCGTGGTGAACTCGAAGAAAACCTCCAGATCTTGGCCCTGAGAATCGGGAGAACTTTTGATCTTGAGCTTGATTCCCAGGAAGATGTCCCTGACGTCGAGCGCAAAGTCCTTCTCAATGCCTTCGATCTTGTCATCAAATTCGTTGAAAGAGGTGGACAATCTAGAGGAGAAGCGCCTCAGAATTTCCTGGTTGAAGTTGATGTTTCCAAGCTTGCGGTGGCCCTCCCAGTCTCCTTGCCTGCGACAGATGCCCTGGAAGGTGCAAGCATTGATCCTTCCTCGATCTTCAACCTGCTTCTCGGCATCCTTCGACCATGCAAGGTCATGATTCTTCATGAACTTGAGTATGAGCTTCATGAAGGCAGTTTCGACGTCTTCTATCAGCTTCTGGACTGGAGCCTCATGTCTGCCCGAGCCAGTGGTGAGCAGTTGCTGCACTTCTGCCTTTCTCCCAACTTGGACTTTGTCAGAATGCCATCGATGCCGTTGAGAAGACCTGGCAGACGGTGACCGTAAATGTTTCGCAGCGCAGTGAGTTTTCCGCGAGCAGGAATGGCGAAAAGATAGCTACGGAGCTCTGGTATGGAGTCGTCTCAGCGTCGAGGCAAGGTGGCTCTGTCGGCTTGTACCCATCCAGATGTTTCTGGTACTGAGTGTTGGAGATGAAGGTGATTGGCAACTCGGGCGCATATCTTGACTTTTCGATTCTCCTCATTCTCCCCTGGAACCTCTCCTTCATTCTCCGGCAGCGACACTGTATGCTCGCTTGCTTGAATTGGGCTTCAGCTTAGGCCTTATCGATCACAAGCTTCTCCAGCTTCTCATCGAGGTCTGCGAACAAGTTGCGATTTGCGTTGCGTGCTTTCTTCTTTGCAGCTTCTTCGGCCTCAGCGATCTCTTTCGTCAGCTACTTGACGAGACGTTCTGCATCCGCAAGGAAATGTTGGTCGTTCTCGGTCATGCTCTCCCTCTCATCCTCGCTGAGCTTCATTCCATCAATGTGAGTGGCCACAAGTCTTGCGCTGTGCATCTTGCTCTGCGCAACACACTCCTGCAGCAGCTGATCCAGGGGAGAATTTTGATTGATGCGTTTATAGCTAAGGAAGATGAAAACGGTCCCTGCCGATTTGAGATATCTCTTGGTATTCTCCACGACTGCGAGGTGGCTGTCATTGATTTCGGGAGTATCGGCAAGTACCACACCACTGTTGAGCAGACGAGCACCCTGATACACAATCGCTTTACGGATGATTGGCCATGGCGATGCCTCCTTTTGTTGCTTGCCTCCAGCTTTCTGTGGTCTCGAAACAGCCTTGAAGATCTGGTGCAATTCGTTCTCCGACTCAGCATTGTGCTGCTCGACTCCATCCTGGAGTGCCTGCGAGTTAAGGTACCTGGCCGCATACTCCATCAATTCGGTGATGACATTTTCTTCCTTGGTATCAGCACGATCTTCAAAGAATTTGGTGCAGGATTGTATAGATTCGAACTCTTCGTGGTCGCAAAGTAGGTCGGCAAAAAAGGACATGGCAGTATCGTGCTTCTTTTGCAGTGCGCGCTCCTCGTCGGCATCTGCATCGCTTTGATCATCCTCTTCGTCGTCGAAAAGGAAAGCGTTGACGTTCTTGACGTGTGTGGCGATATCTCTCAGGATGTCTTCCTTGGAGTAGAGAGGCACTGAGACCTGGTAGCGCGATGTCTGTGTTGGCGTCATAGAGCGGTACTTGTGCACAACGTAGGTGCTACGGACATTGCCCTTATGCTCAAAAGCAGCTTTCTTCTGGTGCGTGCATGATGGAGTTCCTCGCCGACGACTTGCCGCTACCTGCTGGTCCCAGAACGGCAGCTGTTTCGATCTCCGGGTAGAGCTTTGTCAGGGGTTTAACGCTCCTATGCCAGTGGGTCCGCAGACAGTGGCGATCTCATCAGTCTTGTAGCTCGATCCCTCGAGCAAGGTAAAAATGTCGGTGATGATGTTGTAAGCCTGGCCTACTTCGCCCTCAGCTCTCGGGAAGCTTGGATGGTAGACTACGAGTTGTGGAAGCGTTTCCTGAGAGACTCATAAGGCGGCAGATTGCCTTTGTCGTCTTCTGTGTCCTCATCGTGGGTTGGCTTTACTCGCTTCGGCCCTGTCACTGTGTCAGTGATGCCACTACAGGTACCACACCACATACTGGTCTGGTCGTCGTCATGTGAGTGCTCGTCCTCCGGCACGAACAGTGGACTGTCCTGACGCCGCTTTTTGGGCATATTGACGAGTTTTGTTGATGATCTGTTAGAGTCAGCGGCGCAGTAGTGCGGTCTCGTGGCGCTGAGGTCTATGGTGCTGAGGCGCGATGTTGTGGATAGGTCATGGAGAAGAGTGCGTAGCTTAAGTACGATGCAGCTCCCACCGTTGTGCATATGATGATGCCACAGGCGAAACTGAAGCAACTCATGCTAGCACCCTTGTGAAGTCGGAGTAGCTTCAAGGGATCCAATCACAACACATAGGAACCTAAAAACTCCATAGTGAGGCGGGCCATTGTAACCACATGCTTTTGCACGCAACGAAGATTGAGCAGCTTGTGAGAGTCCATATATGTAGGAACGCATGCCGGAGAGACTCAAGCCAGCGAAGCTCATGGCATCAAGTGAACCTAGGGTCGTGCGGGATCCGGGAAAGAAACGTCTCTCGTCCCAGATTCAGACTCCGCCAGCATGTATTCCGTCCGTGGTCAGGGCCAGCTTGTACTGCGCCAGAGAATGTGCCTGAGCAGTCCTGGTCGGGCTTACAAGGGACGACATTCTCGCCGCACCACGCTGCAAGTACCGCACGAGCAAACATGAATACTACAGCATATAGCCGTTCCAATGACGGTTCTTGGTATGGTCGCTAGAGAGCCAGACGTGTGGACGGATCTTTTCAAGGACTTCCGCGGCAGGCTTTACTCCTCCATAGAAGCGCATGATACCATCAATTGGTACGTACAAATTTCTGCGCTTAGACTGGATCATGATCAGTTCTGTCGGTGGCGAGGGGTAGGTGTGTGAAGGTGAGGAAGATGGCGAACGGCAATGGGAGAAGTCCCGCGGAAGGAGCAGTGCCAAGCGAGATCTCCCTGCACGTTCATTCGCTGGGCACCAAGCTCTTCGACATCACGAAGACCGACAGAGATGTGAAAGTAGAGAATGCTCAGTCATGTCGATGGTTCATTCGACCTTATGCTACGCACTCGTTTGTAGAGGCTGAGTATTACAGCCCGACGCAGACCAATCTTCACTACATGCAGCAAATCTCCTTGAGTGTGCCAGAAAGCACAGCAACTGCAAGGAGACTCAATCGAGCGCCTGCTCCCGGTTACAGAGCACTTCTCGTGTTCGTGTCACGCCGTCCTGGATGACCTTGACCCGCCGTCATACCCGTCCCGTTCCTCAGCCTCCACCACCGCTGCACCAACTTCGATCGTCCGGCTCCCGGTCAAGGTCGCCAATCCAGTAAGGGCCATGCTGTCGATCTGGTACGATATGCAAGATGCGGGTCCTTGGGTCATAAGTCTCGTGAATGTCATTTAGTTGGGGCACTGGCTCTGCACGTGGCCGGGCTGCTTGCAGCGGTAGCAGGTGCGCTCGCCGCTGGCCTCGGATGGGCACTCGCGCGACAGGTGACCGACCTCGCCGCAGTTGTAGCACTTCTGGCCCTGGGTACAGTCGCGGCTCATGTGACCGTAGCCACCGCAAGTGTAGCAAGTCTGCTGGCCACCGCCGCCACCCTGACGACCCCCGTAGCCTCCACCGTAACTGCCGCCGAAGCCGCCCTGCTGGCCGTAGCCACCCTGGGTGCAGTTGCGTGCGATGTGACCGACCTTGCCGCACTGTGACACGTGTTAGGATATCGTATCAGAAGATACTGATTTCTTCACTTACCTTATAGCACTCTTGACCGCCACCGGCGCCGCCTCCGAAACCACCACGCTGCTGACCGCCACCGTTGGGGCACTCACGGCTCATGTGACCAGTCTCGCCGCATGAGTAGCATGCCTGGAATCCTGTTAGCTTAGCATAGGATGCATTCAAATATGTATGCTCGCCTTGTCCTTGGCTGGTTCGGTGCATTCGCGGCTCAAGTGGCCTTGACCACCGCAGTTGTAGCAAGTCTAGAGATGGTCAGCACTGTAAGGATCACCAATTAATGCCAAAACTCACTGGAGTACCCTTTTGTGGGCAGTCTCTTGAAAGATGCGAGGCATCGCCACCTATGTCACACAATTAGCCGCAATTCGCAAGCTTGGCACACAGCACCGTGTAAGCGAGAGCTGATCGAGACGAATTGTGCGATGCGTCCTTTTGTGGCGGAAGGCTTGCTCGGTGCAGCTGAGAACTGATGAAGGTGAAGCCGTGCCACGTGAGAGGCGTGTAGAAAGACTCACAGTTGTAGCACGCACGGCCGCCTTGCTGAGGAGCAGCAGTCTCGTAGGAGTCCATGGTTTTGGTGTGTGGTTGATGTGAGGTAGGTGTGAAGATAATGACAGACCCGGTAGGTCGTTTCGGTGAAGCAGGAGAAAGTCGACGAGTGGTGTCAAATCTGTTCTTGTGTCGAGGAGTGTTTGTTGGCGGAACTGGACATCAGATCAGAAAATAAGAAGTGGAGTGAGTGGGTCAAAGCGGGCGGAAGGCTGGACTTCAGAACGGAGCCTGTCGGTCTTCTTGTTTCTCTTGTGGCAACAGAAGGTTGCAAACGCTTACCTGTCAATCGCGTTGGTTGACTACGAGATTTTTTGTTCTGTGTTTGCGAAAGTGGCCTGGCAACTTTTTCGTTCTTTCCACTTTGCGACACTTTCGGGCCGCAGTGCCGACGGCTCGACCACGTGTCACGAGAACCAATCAGATGCAACTGAATCCCATGTGCTTCACGAGAAGCATACGCAGACAACATGGGAACCATCTCGTCTACGTATCTAGTTCACCTCTAGATCATGTAAAATCATAAACAATCAAAGCCTGTGATCCTTGGTTTCGCTCCTTCAACAACACAACATTCTCATCATCAAATCCAACCCAACCACGAGTCAGCGTAAGCTCAGGTAGATCATCACTGGCGTGTTCTAGTCTGCAACTTGGTGCTGTTGACCTTGTCGATATTGCTCGGCTGATCAGATCAGAGCCGGATTTGGAGGAGGTTCGAGAGCCGTGTCGATCGCGTTCGGGCTTGATTTGTACGCTCAGGTCGCCAGTGGCTAGTCGTTTCCTGGCTGTTGATGAGCCAAATCCTCCTTCCAACTCCCAAACACGAAGCTCGTCCCCTCTCCTACTGACGGACACTGCCTTTCCGCGGCCACTCACGTGGGCTCCAGACACGGAAGAGGTGTGGCCCCATAACCTGCTACCGGCACTTATAGCCAGCGATTCAGCTGTGGAAGCCACCAGGTACAGAGTCAATGTATTATCTGGGTGTGACACCAGTAGATAGGGATGAGTGTAGGATAGCGATGTCGGCTTGGAATGGATATGCTTAAGCTCCAATGAGGCTGACGACCCGGCCGCGGGCGAATATGGTGTCAGATGTTGCATGATCGGCCTGCTACTGAAAGCAAGAGGACGGTAATGCTGATCGATTGCGGATGCCAGGCGCGAGTCGATGAGAGCGCCGTCGGGGTCGACTTTGACCTCCTGCAACCCCACAGTCCAGCCAGAGAGGTATGTCGGGAGGGTATAGGCGACGCAGATAGTGATGGTCAAAGCGGATGTCCTTATAGACACAGAAAGTGGCGGCCAAACTGTGCATGATCTCAAGGAGTGCAGCAATCGAGGAGGGTCCAGTACAGCTACGCCGACTTCCTTCGCAATTGGATCCGCAAATCGATAAAGTGAAAGGAGCTGGGTCGCGGTCATTGTGAGCGCGTATGGCCATGCCAAAGCCGTTGCTGATATTATTCCATTCGAGGAAGCTTCGTGGGCGTACTTGCGTGTGAAGGTGCTGGCGTCCTGGCTGAGTTCGTAGATGCTAAACGACCCATCTTCGAAACCAACGATGCTTCGGGTACTGCCGTTCGATTGTGCTTGCGTGTCGATAGCCAAAGATGTTGGAGGATTGCGCGATGCTGAAGCAGGAAGAGGTAGCTGCGCGAGGAGGTGTCGTCCATCCTTGGTGGACCAGGCGCGCAGACCGTCTGACTCATTGATGGTATATACAACACCATCGTACATCTGCACTAGCATCGGAGGTATCGGGGCCTCTTCTGCCACGGGTATCTCATTGACTGCGCAGCTACCTCTTGACCAGTTGTGTCGAAGCTTGTATTGCTTCTTCCAGTCTGTGCGGCCGCCGCTCTTGACCAGATGATCGTCGTCTAGCCATCTGGATGCTTTCGATGAGTAGTGTAAGCTGTCATTCAGTGCTGGAAGGTCTCTGCGTCCTGGTAACCTGCTTGCTCGAGGACGCACAAAGCGGTTGTAGTAGTGATACTTCCAGAGTTGGCCATCCCCTGCTAGCGTTTGATATTTGCGTGAGAGTCTGTGAACTCAGCAAGGTCCATACAGTCTATGTCCCTTCGTGCGCGCACACATACCTTTGACATACTACGAGCTGGGACACGGGCAAGAACGAGAGGACCTTGAGCAGGAGCTCATCGCTCAGTTTCGAGGAATGGTCCACCGAGGACGGTCTGCTGCGCTTGCTCGATGGGACATCGCATGACTCCTCATCATCTCTTGATCTCTTCACCATGCTATGCGATCAAGAGCCTCAAGCGGTAATGTACAGAAGAAATGTCGTGTATTTGGTTGCACCGCGACGGGCGCTACAGTAGCGTTCAATCACTGACGATGGCACGTGCGCTTTCGGCAGAGCCAGATCCACAAGATGGGGATCGGGCCCAGGTTGCCGGGTTCACGAACGCGTCTAAGGCAACTCTACCCAGACTTTGACATGCAAAGGTCAAGAACACTGCGATTATGAGCGCTGCAAGGCATTAGCAGACGCGCGTGATTATTCGATCTCAAATCTCTTGCAAATACATCTACGCGAGACTCTACTCGCGACGCCTTCGAGATGTGGGTTCTGTGCAATCATGGACACTACCACAGCAGATGATCATCAGACGAAGATCGAGCCGCCTTCATGGGACTATGTAGGCCAGAGACTGTATCGTCTTGACATACTGGAGGCCGAAAACAAATCTTTGCGAACCCAGATCGAAATCCTGACCAAGAAACGGCAAGTTGATGAGAACTACAATGGTGGCAAACATTCGGACGGAGCAGGCGAAGTTGGGAGACACCAGACTGTCTCGAGTACCGCCAGTATCCGAAATGATGAGCCAGATTCCGTCGAAGACTGGAAACGGAAGTATGACGAACTGCAGAAGGAGCACATCGGTCTTCGGGACAGACATGCCAGCTGCGAGCAGGAGATCAAGCTCAAGAATGACAAGCTTCACGAGGCGCGTGAGAGTGTGCGAGCATGGAAAGCGTATGCCGACAGGAGGACTAAGAAGCGAGGAGCCAGAGATACTCGGGATTCGCGACCTCCATCTCATGCTGGCCTCGAAGGCTCTGATGATATGACTGCAACGCCTCGAGCAGTTCCAGTCGTGCAGGCCGACTCTGAACCTGGTCGGGCTGAGAACGATTCTATCGCGCGCTCTGACTCAGTTAAGATCCCATCGAGTCCTCCTAAGCCCAAAGCCGGGCAACTCACAGCTCGGTCCACGCTTTCGCCCACTCGCTCGGTAGCATCGCGGGTGACTTCAAGTCAGACGACAGTGGATGAAACTCAACAAACGTCATCTGCTGCAGCACCAGCAAAGCTCTCGAGCAGTGATAGCGAGCCTGTTCTTGTCTCAACTCGCTCTTTGAAGCGTAAGGCTCTGATGTCGGCTCCTGCTGGACCTGCCTCAAGACGCATCAAGCAGGAGCCGAACTCTCCTGATACACCAATGCACATCAAATCAGAAGAATTTGACAGCCCTCACACCACGCCCACGCTGCCGATTCGCACGGAAATGTCGGATCTTGACAGTGTCGGACCACTCATGATCACCCCACGCCAGCCGCACCGTAATAAGCACTTGCGCTCTCGCGCCACTTCTGAAGAGGCCGCCAGACTTCCTCCCACGCTGACTAGAACTGCATCATCACTTTCTGAGGGTGATACTGGTGCCCAGGATGTGACTGCAGTTGCCAATACAGCTGCAGGTCGTCTCGCTGCTCCACAGGTCCGAGCTCAACTACTAAGAGCGACTGCTTTACACGGCTCAAACCGATCCTCTGGCAATGTACTGCGGCCGATCAGCAACAACATCTCGCCTGCGGCGGGATTGGGGCATGATCGTACGAAGTCAAAAGCCAAGGTCAGACGGACTGGTGCCAAGGACAATGTTAACCTCCTGTCTGAGGCTGGTGACTCCTCACCTGCGAAGTCAAAGCCTGGCACGATTTCAAAGGGCCAGCCTGCGAGGGAAGCAGGAGCCGACCATCGATTGGATGACATGTTAGCAACTCAAGACCCTTCACGTGGTCAAACACCTGACTTGAGACGTGGTGATTGCCCGCAGACAAGAAGCGGTCAAAAGGCACGAGCCTCACCTCATTTGCTGACACCGGTGTCTGTGGTCAAGCGATATTCGCCTGCGAAGCAGAGAAGCCCCGCGGAATTGCCACGTGGAATACAGCAACCCCCACGCAACGTCAGACCAGAGGACGAACATTTGCGCTTGAAGCATGTGAAGGAGCTGAAGCTTGCAGACTTCAAGATCAACCCCAACTACATGGGAACAGAATTCGCGTGGGCGGATACGCTTCGCGGTCGGGACCAGAGGCGTGGGTTGCACACATGCACCAACCCGACCTGCTGCGGCGGAGCGATGCAGAAGGCGATCGAGATGGCGGGTACTGAGCTTTCCGGCAAGACTGACCGTCAAGCCTTGGAGGCCTTCTTAGGCCCCAATTGGGAGGCAGAGATTGGAGCCTACAACATGGAGAAGAGGAAAGAAGTCGTTAAGCAATCCCACATTTTCTGCTTCTCTAACCAGCACGGTAAGCACAAAACAGCATTTCAGAGACTCAGCACGCCACCAGGATTCTGGGACACCGACTTCCCAACCACTCAGGAAGACGAGGCAAACCGCGCGCAAGCGAAGGAAGCAGAGAGACGAGAGATTGAGCAGCGATATCGCGAGGCAATACGTGAAGGCGGACAATGGATGTTTCGCGACGAATAGCTTATGACAGCGACCAGAATGCACAGCACGACAGCATGGCATGTTCGCTCGATACGATGTACAGAACCAAATATCATTGTTGAAATAACATTCTCGGGTATCGTACTCAATTAGAGCTGCCTCGACCGTCATGACGCCGACCTTGGCCTCATCAAGCGAGGCGTTCGTGATAGCACACAAGAAACCAACTTCTATCCATCGTGAGGTCATGTCTCGAAGACAAACAGCGACAAAAACAGCACACACCAACCCATATCGCTCACATAGCGTGCCAGCAGGAGCCAAAGGCTTCTCCCCCGAGCGCCGAACATCTCCCTTCAATCTGGTGCCACCAACGCCCATACCATAATCCGACATCACCACAACACCACTCGTACACTTATTACTTGGCATAAGCACCGCACCACCTCTCAAGATCTTCCAACCTCGACCTTAAAGCATTAACCTCCGTCTTCATCGCTGCGTTCTCCTTTCCCAGCGCGCCAATATGTTCAATCGCGCCATTCAAAATCTCACACTTGCTCGGCTTGACACCCTCACCCATTCCATCACCAAGCTTGCTCGCGCCAGCAGGCCGTTTCGATGCTAGCGATGGGACGTTCTGCCTTAGCTTGTCGAGATGTGCGTTCAGATTCTCGCGATATCGGCGCTCGACGGCAGTGTGTGGGATGCGCTGACGCTTGCGGCCACGAGGCTTTGTAGGGTCGTGGAGGTGTTCGGTCTGGCCTGGAACATACTCATCGTCTTCGTCCTCACTACCAGAGCGTTTGACGGAGGGAGTGCCGCAGGATCCCACAATGGTGCTTCTCCGCGGACGCGGCTCTGGCGCCGTGATGGACCGGATGAGGTTCGGTCGTTCCTCGTTCTTAATCGCGACGGTCTCTGGAGCTTTAGCGTACGAGGGATGAGGACTGATGCCATCGTGGGAGCTTTGTGGGCTCTGTGCCGAAGACGGGATGTGGTCATGAGGAGCAGGAGGTGGGAGACTGAGATGATGACTGGGATTGCTGGTATGGCGCATGTTGTGATAGCCATCTATGGTGTCGTTGGGGAAACCGCCGGTAGCGGTTGAGGGAGTGCCGATTTCCATGTCGGAGCCCCAATTAGAGTCTGGGACGTATGGACCCATTGGTGGGGAGACGAGGCCTCCATTGAAGGACGGTTCGCACTCGCCAGAAAACCTCATGTCCATCTCGTGGACGCCTCCTAGGTTTGAGCCGTGGCCGTCCGGCCAGTAGTGGTGGTTAGTCGCTGGCAGAGACATTTGGTGGTAGTGCTGCCGTCGCCATACGTCGTTCATGCCGTTTGAGGTCCCGTCGTGAAACGGTTGCGTCAAGAAGGACGCCCCTCCTGGTGGATAGAGGGCGGTCATGAGCAGAATTCTCAGAATTGGCTTTCACGAGGGCAAGGATTGTCGTTGCTTGAGGAGGGTTGAAGTGCGGCTTAAAGTCTCATGTGTTCGGGGCTACCAGAAAAGTCGCGAAGGTCGTGAAGGTTCGGTCACATTTCACAAAGGCATGCTTACCATCACTTTTGTACACTGTCCTGTGTGAAGACCATTTACATGATAAAGTTACTACGGGCGCAAGTCAGGGCCCGAATCATCAGCTGGGCTCCAGAAGCCTTGACAGCAGCCAAGCGGAGCAGCAAGTCTGGGCCACACCGGTAGTCTTGAGCTACACAAGACCAGCCTTTCAGCAAGCCTCCGAAGAAAAACCCTACATGATACAACGGTAACGTTTTCAATTGCCCGAAGACTCACAGAAGTACCACAGTTCCGGATTGTCCTTCCTGGCAATATATCAGATTGGGTATAATGTCTGTGTCTGCAGCTGGATAGGCATTCAGGGCCAGAACAGTCTGCAACTCTTTGATTCGTCAGATCTTACACATGGCGGTTCGTACCTCGACACTTCGCTGCTTTCAGCAACGGGGAACACAACTTACGCATTCGCAATTGGTCGGATACAAGTCGGGATCCCGATCATGCAGCCTCGACACGTGGAACTCCGAGCGGTCCTGTGGCTGCACATTCAACGCTACTCCCTCGCCGGGGCGAACCGCACAGCCAAAGCTGAGAGAGTGGCTTGAGATTGCACAGTAGCAGACACCACCCAAGAGAGTGGTAGCAGACTAAGCGTGGCAAGCAAGCACGCTATCAAGCGTCCGCACTTCCCACCGATTTGGTGCCGGATCCTGTAGATTGTGTCGTGCGAAGCGAGTGCGCAGAACGTTCTCCTCGTTTTCCAATCTCGTCAACGTGATGGCTCGGCGCAGCAAGCCATCATGCGGGGCACAGAGACTGAAGCTTGCTGAAAGTGAGAATCGCCTTGGCCTGTGGGGGCGGACGGACGGGCTTCTTCCCAGCTTCACCCCCTCATGAATGGTCGATCGAAATCGAAATCAGGAGTGATCTGCTTTTGGAAAGAATACTGCATGGCACCGCAGTTCGGCCGTACTCCGCTGCACTGCCATCGCCTCGAGATCGCGAGTTGCGCAGGCTGCGAAGGCCAGAAGAGTCCTGCGCAGCAGACCACCGCACGTGACGATGGCCCCTACCAGAAAGAAGGATGGCCTTGAATTGAGAAGCACTTGGGATGCGATCGTGGAAATGGCACAGCATTGCTTGGACTTGCTCTGTTGTCAAGTAGTCATCATGCAAGAGGCAAGTACCCAATGCACTGTCTCGCGTAAGAGCTGAGGCAAAGCAAGTTGATCCCAACGTTTCCTACCACGTCGTCGCGATTCTCTTAGACGTCGATGCTCATCGTTTGGTCTTCTTCGATCAGGACCTTGTGCTCTGATGCCATGGCTTCGATGCTCTCCAGTACCGCCTTCGATGTCTTGCATGCAAAGCCGGCGATCAAATTGTACTCATGTGTCTAACGACAGGTTAGCGAACGCGAATCAGTAACTACCCAATTTCGCCTAGCGAGACTTGCAATAACGCCACCCTAAAGAGCATGTCAGCTGCACGGTCAACGACGACAAACGCCTTTGTGATACTCACCGCATCAAGGACGGCCTTCTTCGCGTCTTCCAACAACTTAGCCGGTGTATCTTTGGGATACGAGACAATGTATGGCTTGAGCGGCTGCTGTTGCTTTGTGGCGAGAGCGAAGACGGCGAACGCCAGGAGAAGGAAGATGTTGACTGTGAACTTCATGATGACTGGATGCAAGTTGTTGTTATTCAGTGCAGCAGCGCCGCGGTATCTCTGAAAGTTATAGATGCTTGTCGGTGGGAAGAAGAGCAGAAAGGCTAGGACAACTATCGTGAATGCGACCAGCAAGGTTTCTACGTCATTAGCTCGCCCGGGTTCGAGACGGAAAGAGCCGGCCGCGTGATCTGCGTAGATGCCGGTAGGATTTGTCAACTTCACACCGCACGACCACCACCCATCTGTACATCAACAGAGCCACCACACATACGTCGAACCGGCCACTGCGCTCAAAACATCATATCAGGTTAGTCCATACTTCAGGGCATTCCAGGACACATCCCCCGCAGCGGGCGGCACCGAGCAACCGGCAAGAGTGCCGACGTGCGCACAGCGGCGTCGCGAGTGCGCGGCATTCGCGAAGCACCCCGAATACCTATCAAGTAGTTCACAAGTTGGTCTGAGACAGGCGGGTGGCATTAATCGGCAGCAGGAGCGGAGATCTTGAGCTGTAATATCAGCGGGCAGAAAGAGCTTAGGACATCTGAAGGCGCTCGGAGCGCAGAGGACTTGCGCGTTGGCTTGTGACAAAGACGGCGCGGCCAAAGAAACGTAGCTAGCAACCAGTCACTACACTGTTGCCATATCGTCCGTCACAAGGACTGCTCTTACATTGATCCGCTCGCAAGGCGGACCCACTGCTCGTGGCAGCAACCACGTCTCTGCAGCACGTGCTGTGGCTGGCTGTTCGGCTGCTCCTCTGTCTTCTGTTGGACTCAATTGCAGCTCCATAGTTAGCTTTTTCTGCGTCGTGAAGTCTTTCATATCCTTCGCGTGAAGTCATCATGTCTTCCAGATCGCCGCGAGGCTCAATGTCAGGTGCTTCATCGTCCGCAGAAGTGGCCGCAGACTTTGAGGATGCATTGAAAGACCTGCAAGGCAACAACAGATACGAGATTAGCAACCTCACCATCATCGCGAAGGAGAATACAGAGCACGCGCAAGCTATCTCGAAAGTCCTCGAGAACCACATCAACACGGTAAGGGGTCAACGCATCACGTGACATTCAGCCGTGGCATCAAAGCATTGACGGGCTAACATCGAAGCAGACTCCAGCAAGCCGCAAATTACCTGCTTTCTACGTGCTAGACAGCATTGTCAAGAATGTGGGAACGCCATACACCGTCTACCTTGGTCGCGACCTATACAGAACATTCATGGATGCCTACACACTGGTGGATGGCACAACGAGAAAAGCGATGGAAGGTCTGATGAAGACGTGGAAAGAACCAGTCCCAGGCTCTATAGATCCGCGCCCTGTATTCCCTCTGGAGACTGTTCGACCGATTGAGAATGCTCTGATCAAAGCCAGGACTGCCGTGCTTCAGAGCAGACAGCCTCAAGTGCCGTACCGAGGTAACGTGCCAACACCGCCCCAGCACAATGGGCAGTTTCCAACGCCGCCGCACCCACTTCCAACTCAGCCATATCAGGCCTATGGTCAACCACAGGTAATCCAAGTCACGCCTTCACGCTTCGAACCTATGCTGACGTCAGATACAGCCAACTCCACAGCAGCCTCATTATGGATACCAACCTCCACCTCAAGCACAACCACAGCCACCCTCTCATGATGTGGAGGGTGTCAAGCGAGATATTCAGGCACTGATACCAATATTTCAACAACTACTTGCTAGCAAACCTAGCGAGGGCCGGTTTCAGGCGCAGCTCGGCGCTCTCCAACAACTGCTCAGCCTTCTACAGAACCGAGCGCTCAGTCCCCCGGAGTTCCAAGCAGTGCGCAATCAAGTCACTACCCTGTCAGCACAAATTCCAGCGCAACAGCCGGCACCTCTCACGCCACAGCCGCCTGCGCCAACTCCTCAGTGGCAACAGCCTGTGGCAGCGCCCGTCGCTCCGCACTATCAATCTCAACAACCAGCTCAATATCCGAACGCTCCGTTTCCATTCTCTATGCCGCCTCAGCTCCCACCTCAAGCTAATGCAGCTCCGCCAGCCATGGCACCGTCCACGCTCAGCAACCTGCAAGCTCTTCTGGCCAGCGTACAGAAGCCGACTACGCCACAGATTCGCGCAACGGTAACAGAGACCCGTAATGCTACCCACTCACAGCTTCATGCTGTTCAGAACCACGCGGCGGCAGCACCGAATGCGAATGGCCCAGCAGATTTGCTGGCTGCATTATCAAAAGCAGGCATCATCAACACAGCACCATCAGCGTCAGCGCCAATACCTTCCGTACCAGTCACTGTCACTGCACCGCCAAATCTCGACTTTCTAAAGTCCCTCCAAAGCATTCTACCACCCGTTCAAGGTGGCACCCCAACACAGATCCCAAATGTACCACCCGTACAGACGATAACTGCAGCCTCTCTCAAAGTCCATCGACCAGAGTTAGTAAATGCACTTTATGATGCACAACCGAATCAGTGTACTCAGTGCGGACGACGTTTCCTTGCCACCGATGAAGGCCGAAAGAAAAAGAGCCGACACCTCGATTGGCACTTTCGGACCAACCAGCGCATAGCTGACCCTAACACCAATCGCGGTCATCATCGAAACTGGTACGTGGATGAGATGGAGTGGATCAAGCACACTGAGTTTGATCCATCTACCACGACTGCAACAGCACAAGACGTGGAGGCGGCGGCTAAAGCCAGGGACGACCCGCAGCAGAAGTCAGTACGGGCACCTGCAGGAATGACGAAAAACACTTGCAACATCTGCCAGGAGGACATGAACAGTCAGTACTCGGATGAGCTTCAGGATTGGATATTCGCCAACGCTACGGTGCACAATGGGAGGATCGTGCATGCGACTTGTTTGGCCGAGATGACGAAGCCTGCTCTAGGTAGTTCAACGGCTGGATCGTTTGCTGCAGCGCTTGCGGGTATCGGTGGTGGCGGATATAGAGAGCGGAGTTCCACTCCAGACTCTCTCAAGAGGAAAGCAGAGACATCGATGGATGGTGGAGGAGCGCGTTTGAAGATGGGCTAGGGTCAAATAATAGACCCTGTTGCGTCTGCTATCATACTTCATTCAGCGAGCTCGGTGTCTGTGGTTATACTGTACTAAAAATGCGATACTAACTGGGTCGCTCCTGCATGAAATAAGACACCAAATCCAGCGCGTGGTCCGTGCACGCATCTTACACCTCGAACCTCTCTTCTTGCCAATCGTGCTTGCCTCAACACGACACAACACCAAGATGTCTGACCCGGAACAACTACCTGATGCAACAGAAGACAGCGCCCCGACGTTGCCAACAACTCAAACATCATCCACGATCTCAAGGAACAGGAAGCGCAAAAAGAAAACTCCAACAAACCAGACTTTGAGCCAATTCTCGATTCGAAAACCAGATTGGGCGTATATACATCTTCAACACATAGCATCACTCGCAAACGGACATCAGCAGAATGGAGCTATCGACAATGCAACAGTGCACCTGCACATCACCGCAGCCTTGAAATCATTCCTCGGGCTGCATGGCAGCGCAATACCATTCGATATACTGAAGCTCGAAGGACCGCAAGTCTGGATTCGTGCCGCGGCCGGAGACAGAGCCGCGATCGTCGCAGCGATCGGAGGCTGGATCAGTAGCAATGGCGAGGGATGGCGCGTCAAAAGCTGGAGTCACTGGAACGCCAATGGACTAGGACGAGATTCAAGTCAGGACTTATTCGAATAGACTGAGGACTCAAGTTGCTTCAATTGGTACTCAAGCTCGAGAGCAAAGCATTACAAAAAAAATCTCTTTCCTTCAACTGCTTCTGGGTCTACCTAGTGTACAAAAAGATTACGTACTATCAAGAAGGAGCCATCTGGAGTCCGCTCAGACCTTTGAGCTGTCACTCCTCACCATGAAGACCGTTCCGCTATGTTCTGAATATGCTGCCCAACGTCGCTGCTCATGCAACAAGAAGGGTATCTCATTGACTGGCACCGTCAACCAGTCCAAGCTGGCGCATTCTCTCGGGATTCATGCCTGCAAAGTTGGCCCGCTTGATCGCCTGCTCAGCCTCATCTCGCTCCGGAGAGCCAGTTGTGGGAGGTGTGGCAATCTGGTGAGGCTCGCCATTCCTCGATTCTGGCCTGCTATGAGCTGACTTGGCGGCGCCTTTAATAGAGAACCCGAGGTCAGCGTCATCGACAGCGCTCATGTCTTCATTCAGGATCGGTTCAGGCTGGTCCAAGTCAGCAGGCGGCGGAGGTGGTGGGGGCGCTTGCATGGGTTCGGTGCGCTGGCGCTTGAGAATAGCTGCCTCCTCGTCTGCGATATTGGCCAGCTCTTCTCGTCTGCGTTTGTTCGTCGCAGGACTGTCGGTAGGGTCGATAGGTGTAGCGTCGAGACCGTCACCAACCTCTGCCATGTCATGGTCGGAAACAGCGTCCTCTTCAAGCATCGGACTGCCGGCCTTGGCTGGTGAGCCATTTGGAGTATTGCTGACTTCCCCTTTCTTGGCCTTGCGTTCCGCCCTCTTTGACTCCGCAGCTGCCTTCTTCTTGATTGCTTTCTCGAAGAAGGTTTGCGCATGTTTCTTGACATCCTTGGCCTTCTTGTCGCTGATCTTGTTAGGGTCTTCGACACGGTTCTTTCTAAAGTCAGAGTCGGTCACCATTTTGCTCAACTCCTTCGCCCACCGCTTGAGATCGTCCTTTTCCAGCTTTCCCTTGTACTTGTTCACCACGTGCATGATGTGTGGCTGTAGCGTGTTCTCGTACCGACGCTTCTGCTTCTCTTCTGGCTCAGTCCGCCATTTGTCTTCCTTGCGCTCTTTCTTTGGAGTGTCGATGGGCGTGGCAGCAGCAGAAGGCTGCTTGGCCTCTTCTTTCTTTGTAGCAACGATGTTCCTGATGAGATCTTGTAGCATTTGTTGATCTGCAACTGCTTTCGGAGGTGGCGGAGGTGGCACAGCTGCGGACTGCATTGTCGGCCGTTGCCAGGTGGTACTACCTGCCTGGTTGTAGTAATAGACAGTGCCATTAGCAGCGGTGGCCTCGAACCAGCCAGGAGGGAGTGCTCCAACCGGGGGAGGAGGTCGGAATCGTGGTCCGGGACGGAAGCCAGCAGCACGCTGTGGTGCGTTGATACGAGGACCAGTGGGTGCTTGTATTCGCTCGGGCGATTTGGACCTCGATCTCGACCTGCTGCGGCGGCGGTCACCGTCGCGTCTGTCAAATCGATCTGCTTTGCGGTCAGGTGCTATAGCATTGGGATCTCTCTTGACGCGCGGGATTCGGTATGCCATCTCCAACTTCGCCCATGCATCAAGCAACGCTTGCGACTCGATCCGGATGAGCTCGTGCTCGTGCTGCAGTAGTGGTTGGAGAGCTTCCTCAATCTTGGCATCCTGGATCTTGTTTCGCGTGAGGCGTGGCATCTTATCCAGAACGTCCAGAACCTGAAGGATGACGTTCTCGTCGTCGTTGAAGTTCGACAGTGTTGTCTTCAGTATGCGATAGCCGTGGAATCGAACCACACGATTCCACACCTTCTCGTCGTTCGCGCGCTGTATTCGAGCAAGCAGCTTGACTGCGATCCACTTCTCCTTGCATTGCATAAGAGAAGACATGACTTTGTTGACGCCTTCTTCGTCGAGCCCCCTAGGCTCGACGTTGTTGACGTACTCCTCGTCATCCTCGCCAACTCTCTTCTTGCGTGGCTTCTTGGCTACGGCCGTGTCCCAAGCGTCTGCATCATCGATACCAAGAGCTTCGATGATGGTGTGAGACAGCTTCGTGCCACGCTCGGTTTGTGTCTTGCCACCAATGTATCCTGTGCAGTTCGGCTCTGCGCAGTAACACGGCTGAGGGTCGGCGCCGTACCGGTCGACGTTGTAGTTGAAGACCAACTCTTCTCCAGCCTGAATGTTGCGCTCGACAAAGATACCCATGCGGAGCTTGTCGTTGACAACCCACTTGTCGACATAGCAGTTCGGATTGCAAGAGTGATTGCAGAAACGACCTAGATTGCCCTTCTTGGTTGCGTCCACAAACTCCCCCTTCGTCAATGACATAAAGTAGAAGTGCTTGATGCCTTCTTCATCGTATTGCTGCATTCGCCGACGGAAGACATTTTCGCCGATGACTTCACCAATGTACTCGAAGACGAAGTCGCCAGGTCGCAGATCCTTGTTAGCACGAAGGCCATAGCCTTTCTTCTCGGTCTTGATCACAGTAACATCGGCATACTGTTTTCGTTGAAAGCGCCGATTCTGGCACTTCGATCCGCAACCACAATCTCCAACGCACTCCATCTTGGTAGCGCGGTTGATACAGTCAGAATCTTCTCCACAGGCATGATTCGAGCGACTTGCAGGATCTATGCACAGCGTTAGAAAGTGGACATGCCATAGGGGATAAGTTGACGGCAAGCATATTTGCACGACTTACCCCACTCCTCTGCGCAATCGCACTCGAGCGCAGGCTCGGTGCTTCCCAAGTATTTGTTGGCATACGTGCATTCCGGCAGCTTCTCGAAGTAAGTGAGGGCCTCTGGTAGTGCGTCCTCGTGGTCCGTGAAGAGTTGTGGTTGGCGTTTTGCTACTTTGTGAGATGTCGTCCGCGCCAGCTTCGGCGGCTTGCCTGGCTCCAGCTTCAGCGTGACCTCGCCTCCCACAGTCTCTCTGTCCTCGGACTTGACGCCAGGCGACTCAGAAGCGCGCTGCTTTTTGGCCGGCGACAGTGAGGAGCGCTTCCTGGCGGTAGGTGTGCCGCTATCGCTTTCCTCGCCGCCAGCAGTGGAGGCGTTGTCGTCGCTGTGCTCCCCCTTTGAGGCGACAGTATCCATGTCTACATCTGCATCTGCCTCTTCCTCTTTCAGATTCATATCGCGCACCTCCGACTCGAGACGGTCGTGTTTCCGCTCGTCATCCGCCATGTTGTGGTGATGGTGGATATTGCAGCGGTGGTGGAAGCCGGTAGCGCTGCGGCCGAAGGTGAAGGTAACAGCGTGACGGAACAAATGTCTAGCTCCACGACCAGAACTGCGCACATGCCCACACCGCCTCACTTCCGCATCCCGGTGCTGAACAGATTCAAGAAGGCTCGGACCAGGCGGGAGGGATAAGTGCAGCTGGTGGTGGATGAGCAGTGTCGTGGCGTGCACTTGGCCGGCAAGGCTCGATGTCCTGCGCGCGTGGCGATGTTCGGGTGGATCTTGAAGCGCACAGCACAGTAAATGATCGCACGTGCAATCCGTAGGGCGGATAGCTCTATTGCTTCACCAATATGAGTACATGTATTGCTACTTCATGGCGCATGAGACCATTTCCATACCGCTTTTCGAATCACGAGGTGCGTGCAGCAGGCTGGAATTGCTGCGATTCAGCTAGGAATGCGGCGCTGGCGACAAAGGAGCGAAATTGACTGTTACGTCTGCCGGCGGAGAGGGTTGTGTAGAAGAGGAATTGCAATTGAAAGCATCTAGGCTTCTTGACTTCGCAGCCGATCATTCAAGTTCGGGAGCTTCCGCGTGGTTCCTTTCCTCGTCTTGTGCCCTCTTCCACCTTCCTGCCTGCTTCGACGCAAGGAAATAGCAATTGTGCTGGTTGGCAGCGACATGAAGGTCGACTTGACTGCGCAATGCGCTTCACAGGTCCTGGAGGGTCTTGCAAATGGCCGTGTTCACACTGGCCCTCGACATAGGTCTCCGCTTGCTGCCTGCACTCGAATGCATCTTCCTGCCAACAATTGCCACGAAACGGAGCGGTAACTACTGTACGTCTTCGCTCGCACGCCATACGAGCCACAAGCTAGATGGGTATATGCATCTAACGACCCAGCTCGACCTTCGCGGCGCTTATACGACTCCGGGAATCATTTAGTGCGGCAAGCGGCATTGCGTTTCCGGCTACGGTTCCATAGCAATGACTCCAGGAGTCGTCCTTCTGCACTCCCGGCACGAACCGCCGGCGGAGACGCCTTCATAATACGAAATTCGTGGACGCGCCGTTCGAGCCACGGCGTAGAACGAGACTCCAGTACTAGGCCACAGACTGCGTCAGGCAAAGCCAAACGATTATATAGCTCTTCGACGGCCGTAGTATTAGGGTTATGGACACTTCGCACCAAGTCAGCCATTGTGAGTCTCG
The DNA here is from genome assembly GCA_001297265.1 of Mycosphaerella arachidis. NCBI lineage: Eukaryota > Fungi > Ascomycota > Dothideomycetes > Mycosphaerellales > Mycosphaerellaceae > Mycosphaerella > Mycosphaerella arachidis. The sequence continues at coordinate 90,525 of LIHB01000027.1, forward strand.
TCAGGGCTTGACACCACGGCTCCTGGACGGCGACACGCCGAAAAGCACAGGCATGTTACAAATGAATGATCCAAGCAGCAATATGGAGCCGCTATCTTGACTGGAGCAGCGGAGCAGTCAGGGACGATATGACCATGGCATTGCGCAATAACAATTGGCTACTTGGCCTGCGACGGTATATGGAAACGATCTTGCTGCTGTGCAGTGATTTATCGCAGAATATTTATTCGCGAAGCTCCACCTGACGAGGCGAAACCGCAGCGTAATCGATAAGTTGGCGGGCTTGGCAGCCATGTGGCGGACTTGTCCGCGACGGGGTTGAATTTCGAAATTTGTATCTCTCCATCTTGCACTTTGCGCACCAACACAGGCAACGATATAGTCGCTTTGAAACAGTGCCTAGGTGAAACGGCGACGTCGAAAATAGGCGCCGCTGCGGCACCCCGACGGCAGTCGATGCGGGCGCATACCCTTCGCGCCTCACATTGAGACGGTTACCGGCTCTCCAGCACTAGAGGTATTTAACTGTCCGACTCAGAACTCCTGATTAATTATATCAGCAGCACCGCGAGCACAGCAATGCAGTACTGGCGTCACCTACCGGCAGTTGTATTCCAAAGCCGGAGCATGTTGCATCTGGATCACGTCGCTCGATGGCAGCCGGATGCTTGATCTCCTATAAGATGCATGCAGTGCATCATCCCGGAGCGCTGACCACAGGCATTAATGCAAGCTGGAAGGCAGACTAAAGCCTCCTGCATGCATGCAGAGATCATGCAAGTACCCCAATCCAGGTTTCATCTCCTACCGCCTCTTTTGCACTGCTGCATTTCTCCTCCTACCTCTGGTTCAAAGACGCTCATTTTCGTGCCCGGTCAGGTGCTGTGTGGTAATGCATCTCTTTCTCTAATCGTTAGGCGCGCCTCTTCATACACTCGTTTGAGAGGCCTCTGCCGGCATATCTCGACCCATTGTACTATCGCTGCTGGGATCTCCTTTGTTGCAAGAAGCTACGACATTCACGACACCTACGCGCTCACCACTAATTACTGAAATACTGTACGACTTCAACGCATGTCTTCTATGAATCTGCTACGCGTTCCCTCTGTTTCGCTCTTCCCTCGGCATGGCAACACCTCCTGAACAACCATGGTCCTCCCACGAAAAGGTATGGTAGCATGGCGATCTTTGTGCTACTGAATATCTGACATGGATCGAAAGAACTACCTGCTAGCTGAGATCATCAAGGCAGCGAATCCTCCGCCCGACGTCCTGCTCAACCTGTTACGGAGTCTGAACATACAGCCTCGATGGGAGGACATTCCACTGCCTCCAGGTAAGCCTTGTGTGAGCATGGCTATCGTGTACCAACAGCAAGCCTCCTCACTGCACATATCGTTGGCTCGATCCGGTGCTGATCCTTTTTCTGCCCACAGGCCGATCGCTAAATTCCTGCCGATTCGCCTTCGATGAGTTGCGGAGATCCCTGTCGATGCAACAGATTGCAGCGCCGCACATATCTACGCCACTGTCGGCGCCGACCAGCCTCAAAAGACCTTTCCAATATGAAGGACCATACTCTGCAGGCCCGAGCGGTCGCGAGATTAGACCTAAGCCTTCACTCGCCGTACCTACCTACTCTCAGCCCTCTCCTACAGAGCCACCTCCGAAACGAAAGCGTGGTCGACCTACAAAGGCAGAAGCGCAGGCAAAGGCTGAAGCTGCGGCTGCACTTGGCGGTGGCGAGTTGGGTCCAGTGCCTACAACGACAGCATCACGACCGTCAACATCGACACCAACGACAATGCCGATCGCAACAATATCTGCGCCGACAGTAGAAGCACTTTTACCGCCTGCCACTCGTATGCCAATCGCTGCCATGCTCACACCGTCTGCTGGCGAGCCAAAGAGCGCAAGCCGATCCAGCTCGTCGTCCGGTAAGAGGCGGCGCGCGAGGTCCACCAAGGACGAGCCAGAAGGCGGTCCCACTGCGCGCACTGGTACTGGGTACGATCCGCCGTATGCGCGAGCGACAGTCACGACCGAAGACAGTCCAGCAAGAACTGCAGTGCTGCGCCACCGTCCAGAGGATTTGACGAACCCTCCACGATCCGCCCCGTCCGAAACAGCGGCTGAATCTACCAGAGAAGCATGATCCACGATGATACACCGAGCCTGGCCGATCGCGTATAATGACCTGATGCATGATGTCAAAGGGAAGGGAACGAACTCACGACGGACTTTACAACAATACCTCAGCACGGCATCGCTACGCTTTGCAGAAGAACAACACGACAACCACGTAATAAACCTACGACCAATGACTCAGACACCTGACCACCACCACCACAACCGCATCCTCCGACACTTTGCGCTAAGCTTACTTCGATATGTATTATACTTACGTTGCCATGACTTGGAAGGATTGGTATGGGAGGCATGAGTCCCTTTGTGATACTCCTTGTGTTACGTGTATGAATAGAGACGGTATCCTATACCTCATAAGTTTTTATGTATTACTAGCTCTAGCACGTTTTTGGCATATCTGACATAAAACGTCAATGTCAACGCTCGATCAGTCACGTGAGGGTCCGAGCTGGCGGATTGTGCTACAGGTACTCTTGGGAAAAGACATTGTCGGACACTGCGATGATAGGATTTTGGAATCCACGAGGTCAGTGCATGTCAAGAGTGATCGCTGCAGGTGCTTAGTCTGCAAGGCGGCTCGCGTGCCTAGTAGATACTGGTCTCCAATGCCTCATGTTTCGCTTCTATACAATGCTTCCCTCAACGCCTTTTCGCCTGGTTAATGCACTTGTACCGTCGTGTCAGGCCTCGCCGTCTTCCCGGCCTGCGAATTCCACTCAACTGGCACTACTATAGTACACGTAAAAGCTGCCCACTTCATGCGGCGTTCAACTTGCTGTCCTTCGACTCCTCTGGCTTACCCTTCTCGAGATGGTTCAGTGCCTGCTTGGCCTTGCCGTTCTTCTTTTCGTACTCCTGGCGCTGCTTGGCAGCTTCCTCACGCTCCTTGATACGTCGCTCTTCGGCCTCAACCATATCCATCCATTGGTCCTCGCCGGCGTAGCGTTCGTGGTGAATCTTCTTCTCAATCATGTGCTTGTGTGTTGGGTCATTTGGATCAAGCACCTTGACAGTCTCCCAGCGACCAGTTCTGTTCATCCTGTCGCCACCCTCAAAAGCCAAAGACACGATGACAGCGGCCAGTGTGAAACCTTGGGCGTACACACGGGCTTGCACAAGCTTCTGCTGCGTTGACTGGTACGGGTTCCTACCCACAATCCCCATCGCAAGAGAGATTGAAGCAACCCATGAACCAAAGACTAAGCTGTAGCGGTTGTCGCTCAACCATTGCATTGTCTTCTCTTTCTGCGATTTGCCGGCATTAAGCTGTTCCTGGAGGGATGCTTGTTCGTCTCTATAGTTCTGCTCCGGATGCCGCGATTGTTCGTAGTGCCGCGAGTATCGATCGGCCGCAATGATTGATGTGAAAGTGCCGGAAGATGCGATCAGGAACGCACGAAATGGCAGTGTGAGTGATCTGAACGCGGGATATCTCATCGTGGCTGCGTAGACGCCCAGTGCGCCGACGGCTGTACCAGCGAGACCACCCAATGCACCGCCATAGACGGTGGCACTATCTTGAAGTCAGTATTGTGTTTTAGTGGAAGTGCTCGCGTGATGCCATACTTGTAGTGCTCCTGCTCTTCCTCTTTCGTTAAGATCTTCATGGTGTATCGTGTTCGCTGTGCAGGAATTCAATGACAGTAGAGGAAAGGAAGAAGGAAAGCGATCGGAGTGTATGTGTTTCCACGGATAGGTCGCGGCTTGATGACGGAATATCAAAAGCAGCAGCTCCAAGCCGTTCACAAGCCGAGAAAAGTTACGTCAAGTTAGCACTCGGAACGCCCGCCGTAACCCAATTCCTTCGGTGGCGCGTATGAACCTTGCAAGCCCTAACGACCCTCGCTTCACTCGCTACGTCTGCTCTGCTTTGACGCGATTCTGGTCGCTGCGTCTGTGTCAGCGGTGCGGAAATGGCAGCTGGCTTGAAGAACATTCGGGTGCAGCCGGACGCATACGATGACGACGAGACTGATGATGTGGAATTCGAGTCGGACCAGGTCGAGAGTGAGGTCAGCGATGTAGCCGAGAAGGACGAAGATATGAGTGAGCAGGATGACGATCGAAATACCGGAGCAGAGGGCTCAAATATCGAGCAGAAAATCGGCAATGTCTCGTTCGGTGCTCTCAAGCAGGCACAAGACGCAATATCGCGAAAAAGGAAGCGCGGTTCAGACACTACGGCCGATCAGGAGGACAAGCTCGAGGCGCTGAGAGAGAGACTTCGCCAGATCAGAGCTCAGAGAGAAGATGTTGCGCGTTCTACGAACCCCGACAAAAGCGCTGGGAAATCGTTGGCGAAGGTGCAGCAGACAGAAGATGATGACAGCGACGACCAGTCAGACGATTCAGATTCGACCCCCTCGGAAGAAGGCGCAGTGAAGTCACGGTCGTCGAAGCATGCACCTATGTCACAATCTTCAAAGCGGCAAGTGACTCGCAAGCGCGTTGTGGTAGATGTGCCAAAGCGTGTTGTGCGTGATCCACGCTTCGATGCCATGCAGCAACGGCATGGCCATCCAGGAAATAGCGACAAGGCATATGCCTTTTTGCAAGAATATCAGAAGGCTGAAATCCAAGAGCTGAAAGGTGCGATGAAGAAGACCAAAAGCGAAGACGACAAAGAGATCCTCAAGCGCAGGGTGATCAGCATGGAGAACAAGCTGAAGGCGAAAGCTGCGAAGGAGCGCGAGCAAGAAATCATACGGAAGCATAGGAAGGAAGAGCGTGACAAGGTGCAGGAGGGCAAGACGCCGTACTATCTCAAGAAGAAGGACATCAAAGAACGCGCGATTGTGGAGAAGTTCAACGATATGAAGAGCAAAGATCGCGAGAAGCTCATCGAGAAGCGGCGGAAGAAGGAAGGTCAGAAGGAGAAGAAGCGTATGCCGCAGGCGAGGCGGATGGTGGAATAAGTATGGCTCGCAATTGCTGTGCTTTTTCCTGCGTCCTGTTGTTCAAGCATCGGATCGTCCGTGCATGATGGTCACGGTGAGCCGTGCCAGAGCGTGTGGTATCGCTTTCACGGGACTGTGTACGTGAATGCCGAGGATACTCACCAGTAAGCGAATTTCTGCGTTTTGCCGTCGCACAGCGCTCTCATCTTTCTCCTGCATGAACTCGAATCTCCCCTTCCCATACCCTTTCTTTTGTCGCGCGCACTTGACAGCCACCACAATGGCAACCACGACCGGCTCTACACCCGACTGCAAGATGCAGGTGTCAGATTGCGCAGACGCCCCAGACAATGCGCAAGCCATCGAGATTCACGTTGCCGTACGCAAGCCCGGTCGGCCATCAAAAAGTGCTCCATCACTTCACTCTTCCTCTTCGTGGCAAGCTTCAGATCCGCAGCCGAAGCGTGGTCGCCCTAGGATTCGTCGACTTCAAAACACACTCGGGCCCGAAGGACGCCACAGAAGAACAGGTAGCGCAGCTGGCGCGATGACTGCTCGAAATGCCATGCGAGCTGCCCGCCCTACTTCGCGTCAAGCACGAGCACTGTCGGATCCTTACAAAGTGCTTCGCCTCCATCGCTGCGAGACTGATACATCCTTGATCCGCACCGCCTACGCTGCGGCGCAGATGAGCTGCAGCGATATGCTGCCCTTCCCGGCGCAACTCGGAGAGGATCCAGGTGCGTATATGGACCTTCTAAAACATGCGATGGGAGGCCTACTGACATGCAGAAGATTCGGCAGGTCACCGCAGGCTGATGATGCTATCTGATGCGAACATGATCTTGGAAGATAGAAGAATGAAAACATTGCTCGACAAATGGTAGGTGGCGGAACTTGGCTTCTAGCACTTGGGGCTCTTTGCTGACTCGAGTCCAGCCTCAATCACCACTACAAGAAGCACCCAGGGTCCGCCGTGGACATTCTTGACATCATAGTGAGCCCTGTGCACGCTCGACCGACAGAACAGGATGTTGAGCAAGCATACAATGCTCGTATGGCCGAGTGGAGCGGACTCGAAACTGTTGCCGAAATTGTTGTGAAGATGCTGAGAGCTGCGAGAGAGACCGTGCTAAGGGACCTGAGGCATGCGCAGGAAGAGGAAGAGAGGTTTAGTCATCGGAAAGACCGTCGTGACTCGTTCATGGAAGATGCTGATGGTTTGGAGAATGACGACGAAGAGTAGCCGCTGTTCTGTCTCAAGGCCGTCTTCGGGCGGAGCTGGTACAGATGGCGCGTTCCCATGGGCCCAACCCTGATGGCCCTTGTTGAAAGCTATCGATAGCTAGCAAGCAAGACATGGTTGGCCCTATTGTCACTTCACTTTCATCGTCCCTTCCAAACAGGGCCGATGCTCGTGCTCAAGCTTGGCTTATCTTGCACAACTTCTGCAGGGACCATCGATCTATAAATGCGGCAGGAACGACATAATGGCTGCAATTGGTGCAACCACGACTCCCTAACATTGCTTGGACCACTCAAAAGACTCTGCACCTTTTCTCACACACAACATCGATACATCCACTGGTACAGTAACATCTAACAATCTCCACACACACACCTACACGGACTTGCGCACCACAACGATGCTTGCAACCAACATCGCCTTACTCCTGGGCTCCGGCATTCTGGGCGGCGCGAGTGGCGCGCTCCTTCCTGCTGATCTGAAGGTTCCTCAGCCCAGCGTCTGTGGCCTTGAGAAGCTCTTCTGCTACCACACAGGCGTCGAAGCGAAGAACGCGACCCGCCTTGAGGCTGCCATTGACTATGCCTGCTCTCAGTGGCATGGCCACCAGTTCCCCAAGTCCGAGGGCGAGGAGGGTATCGCCGAGGACTACTCACCTCGCACCGGCGAGTCTACCGTCTCAATGATGGTCCGCAAGACTGGCAGGTACAACTCACTTTGCGGCTACAGGCTACTCAAGGACACCTGCAAGTACTGGCTGAGCAAGCCTTCCGAGCAGTGCCCAACTCAGCAGGGTGGCAACGTCACCGACCTGTGGTGTGGTCTCGAGTGGACCATCGACCCTGATGACCGTGAACTGGGGAAGCTCGGCAAGGGTGCCCTTCAGAAGATGAACTGCAGTACCAGTACCAGCGAATCCGCCAGCAGCAGCGAGCCTCTCGCAGACAAAATTGCCCTCCGTACCACCAGTGGCAGTAGCATTACATTCTACGATGAATTTGCACTCGAGAAGCGAGAAAATCTTGCACCTCCCGACTCTACCTCATTTTCCACGTCAGATTTCAACGAAGCCAGCTGCTACAATTCTGGTCAAACCTGGTCGTCCGAATGGCTGGTGAAGGGCGCAGACAAGTTCTGCTCTTGGGCGCCGAGCGTTGAAGTTGCGGCCGGGGGCTATCTCAACTATACTCACCACGTCTGTGCCAACGGTCAAGACTTGCGACAGGTCAGCAGTGGCGAAACTATGGTATACGTATTGTACATGCTGACGCGCTCTAGTGGTTCGCCTTCGAAAATCCAGACTCCAAGCCGTACTTGCTCACTTACGCCGCATGTAAGTGCAATTTCATTTCGAGACTCGACTTGAGCTGACATGTCCCTTCAGGCCGAATCTTTACTCAGCCATTCATCGACGACTGCAACCACGCAGACAATGACAACTCGGTCAAGCAAGGTGGGTGGGGAGTTAGAGGCTCCGGCATGAATGGCTATGTCGTCGTTGACGGTAAGCGCTCGTGCTCGTGCTCTGTTCTTGTGAGCGGGCTGGTTGCATCAGCTCCTCAGAAGGAATCGCAGCTCTCGAGGCATCATGGCACGCCGCTTCTTCGGCCTCATACTAACACACTCTTAGGCGATCCAGACACGCACAATCCCGGCAAGGCTGAGATTCCAGTCGAAAACTGCAATGATATGGACTGGGTCAAAGCCGTTCCCAACTTCTACGTCAGCGACAAGCTCTCGGATGCAGGCATGAAGTTTGCCGCCACCCTTGACATGAACTAGACGCGGTTGAGCAAGAGAGACGATGAGAGACCTCAGGCATTCCGCCCAACAAGTAAGGTACAGCTTCGGCGCCATAGCCTTAGAGCAATGCATGAGATAGATGAATGATACCCACATATCCGGGCTCCAGGCCGAGTCCGATCGAGCACTTTCTACCCAACGGCCCATGTCTTATCCCCATATTTCTCTCTCGTCCGTAAAGCCAGAGAGTCCGACTCCACCAAGTGAAGCAACCGACTGCATCAACATTACAACGTTGGCAAGGATTCAGATTGCGGCACAGCCGAGACGGATGAAACAATAGTCCTTTCAACGTTGCTGCACACATACGCAGGAGAGTAGATATGATATTCAAAGGTACTGTAGATCTTTTCAAAGTATCTCCGGTGGAGATCCTCTCACGCTGTCCGCGCCGAGGAAAACTATCTACGCCATGAACCCCAAACCGATCCATTAGAATATCAGTTTCAAACCCCGCTCCGTGGCCGCCATGTGTGGCAACCCCCACTGAATCCTCGAGCAGATCATTAGGGATGATCTCGCCACTCCAAACGCCTCGCTTGCGCTCAATTCCTTGTGACCTAGCCTGGCTGTAAGGCGTCGTTGGTTCAAGTGCTCAATACGCAAGAGAACAAAGTGTTGTGCTGTAAAGGGTGCTCGCCGCCAGTTCGCCATTCGCCATCAATGGAAACCCACAGTAGATCTACTACCCTTAGGATGTAGACTGTGCAAAACCAAGCGGTAAAGTCAAGTGTGCTAAGAATGTTTTGACCCAACGTTGCTGCGCTGTAGAGGGTATAGGTTAGGAGTGAAACAGATCCCAAGCACGTTCGCACAACCTCAGGAATTCCTCCCTCTTCTCTGTACTGCTCATGCCATCTCTCCAATCTGCCTCTCGCTCGTCGCCACGGACGGCGAATGTGGCTCGCTTCGCAGATTGGTTGAAGCCCGATGGCGGGCTGCCGTTGTCGCGCTCGTACTCGTCCCGGCCACGTCTGCGTCCGTTCATAGAAGATGTGCGTGACAGAATGTCAGGCCTTCGTTCCTGCTCGTGTGGGTGGCGATGCGCATGATGTTGCTGTGCTCCAGGTCCAGACTGGCCAGGCATAGGCGATGGTGGTGTTGGCGGCTGAACGCCGCCGTAGTGGACAACCTTGGGTAGAAGGTCATCGCGACCACCTGACATTCCTTGTACTGCCTCTTCAGCAGATCGAAACTCTCTTGAGCGGCCGCTCAGTGGCGGATGTTGACTCTGGGTTTGAGTTTGGTAAGTTGGAGAAGGTACTGTCGGCTGTACATTGGAGTGTGATGAGTGCCCTGGAGAGGTATTGGTAGGGTACCGTGGAGGGTCTAGTCTATCGTTGGCGAAGACGTCTGCGATGGGTGGGAGGCGATTGTTGGTCTGTGTTGCTGGCACATGGTGGATGTGGCTTGTCTGGCTCAAGCCACTAGGACCGTGCTGTGCATGTCGTGAATGAGGGTACTCGCCGGGTCGAAGACCGGTAAATGTTTGGTGCAGAGGTGCAGACTGGATCACTCGATCGCTCTGGAATTGGGCCGCTGAAGGTGCAGCTATTGACAGACCAGGTGGTGGACCCTTCCTTCTCGAGGTGCTGGGAGTCTGCGCGGCTGTTTGAATGCCGAATAAAGTTGTGTCTTGCGACCGTGCTCCATCGCCTGTGTCGTGCGCACTTCCTGGCTTCCCTCCCTTCTGCCTGGCTTCGATGATCTGGCGTTGCTGGTCTCGGACGTCGAGACTGCGCTGCAGCTGCTCCCGCATTGCTGGGTCGTGCGTGGCGAATCCCGGTGACAGACATGCCAGTCCGACATCCTGCATGACGAGGCCGGCAGATTCCCGCGAGGTCAATGGTGCAGAAGGTCGTGCGGTCTGTGGTCCTCGGTTTGTGGACATGCTCGACGACAGGTCAAGTCGCTTCGGTCGGGGACGAGACGATGTAAGAGCGGGCGAGCCTGGCTCCTTCTTTACCTTGATCATGGGTGGAATACCGTTTCGTTGTCTGTGGTATACATGTTAGTGGGTCGTTCCTGCCCCATGAGTTCGGAAGACGCACGAGCTCGGGCTGCTCTTGCCGTTGGACTGCAACTGCTCTATATTTTCTGGTGAGCCATTGCTTCTTGCTCTGTGCGTATGCGGACGCTCTTGTGAGGCGGCGGGCGGGACCGAGGCACTAGTAGGTATGCTTGAGGGCGCGATCGATGCAAAGTGTTGCGGCGAGATCTGTCGCTCGACGGAGGGCGGAAGTGTCGTCGTGGATGCGGCCACGGCGGTAGACATGGTGAGCTACGACGCGAGGTCGAGGTCGAGGTCGAGGCCGGGAGGGAGACCCTCTAATCGGCGTTCGCCAGCAGCGGCGGTGGTGGGATGGGAGCGGGCTCGAAGGGTAGCTCTATCTGGACTTTGCGAGTCGTGCGGCTCAGGCAGACGTCGGCGAGTTATTGGAGAACTCGCTGGATCGGCTCTGCACGTCGTTCAGGGCTCGCCGAGGAGCGTCGCTAGCGGAGAGCTGCTGTCCGAATTGGGAAAATGGAATTCTCGTGCATGCAAACAACGACGATATCGACGTTGCTGCGATAGACCAGACGAAGGTGGGTGGCAGAACGGGGGAAGCGTGTGCGCGCGCAACGTGGAATCACAGAGTTGCAGAGGCGCTGACCGCACAAAAGGAAGAAACACAGGCGCTGACCGCACAAAAGGAAGAAACACAGACAACGATGACACGCTGCGTAGCGTGAGACGAAAGGGCCAGGGAGTGGCATCAAAGTGGATGCGCGTTAAGGGTGCGACAAGACCGAGTGCATCCCTGTCGCTCCACACCGCCTACGCGGCTACTAAGTTGATGATATGTGGCAGGCTGGCTTTGCTCATGAAGTCGAGTGAATGACTGCAGTCCGTGGCATTTCTGTTCTGCTTGTCCACTAAATGAGGTTGTGAAAGACCGGATTCATCTCTGTCTCGTTCTATGTCGATTACAAGGCCGCAGATTCAAGCGCAAACGAGGCTCCGAGCTCAGTTTTAGATGCCTGAGGCTGTCGTGGTACCAGCACGACACATTCACTCACCGGCCGCATACTTCATCCTCTTCGCAAAAACACGGCTCCAGCGTCCGTCTGCTTTTGCACACCCAGTCCCGAGCGAGACGTAGGCGCCTTTGTGAAACATTCCAAAGCCCAGCACGCCTACCGTCCGAAATCCACGTCCTGCTATCAAAGCCCATGATCCGCACTCTCTTTCCTAGCACGTCGTAGCTCCCTGCTGCTCATCCACAGCACCAGTGGACCATCGAGAGACACTCCCTACCTGTCTTCGTACCAGCTCCATCATCTCTCAGCGAATGCAGCCCCTCGCGACACAGCTCATACTGGACGTTCGAGACCTGAAACATGCCGCTGCTCCACTTGGTCCACTCGCGACGACCTGGCGAACATTCGACGAACATGGACCTTCTTCCACCATGCCCGCATGCGCAGCATCCTTCCACTTGATGTTCCATTACCAACACCTCCCATCATCAGCTGTTCATCCGACCCGTAATGAGAGTTTCATCGACCAACGGCAGCCTGTAAGTCTGCTGCCCGCTGGCGCTGGCGCTGGCGCGAGCAACGGGACAAAACGATCGCTCAGCCCAGCCGTAGCACGAGTCGCTTAAGCTCATCGTCGACGTCCAACCAAGCAAGCCCGGCTGAAACAATATTGCGGGACTATCGAAATGTGCAGATCCATCTACGCCAATGACCACTAATCGTTCGCATCGAAGAGGAAAAAGAGGGTCATTCGCCTCAACGCGCGTGTATCGCGTCTTGTCTGCGTGCCGAAGAAAGTATCCACCATCCAGCTATCTTATTAGCGCAACGTCAGGGTAACGCCAATCTTCAATGCCAATGCCGGGTGGCGAGAAAGGTTGGCGGGTAGCAAGATAGCGGAGAGTTTGACGCACGTTTCATGACTCTTCACCTGACCGGTAGACACATGTTCGACCCAGGAATCTGTGTGGCGGGGATCGGCTCAGTGAAACATTTGAGGAACAACGGCGACAGGATCCTGGGAAGCTTACCTCATGTTGAAACAGTATCGTGAATATCCAAGGTTGTCGACATGCCGGATGAGGTAATGCTTCCCTGAGGAAGAAGCTACCAAGCTTTCGGCGCGGGTCAAACCACTACTATGGGCGCATCTATAGAAGCATTGCAGAACATATGCTTTCTTGACGCCCGCGCCTACAGGAGGTGTTGGTGGCGGTTCACAGCGCTTACATACATATAGGGCAGCAGTAACGCGCATTGCGTGGAGCATAATAAAGCGGTCCTGCACGTCTTTCACGAAAGGGTGTGAATTTTACAGCCACGTTGAGGACACTCCTGCCAATGCGACGAGGAGTTGCTGGGGCGTCTATCTACGACTCACGACGGGCTGCTTTCATGCCCAACGGCGAGGAGGCCGAAGAGAAGATACGTTCTCTTCCAGTACTCATTGGCGCTCTTCCGCATACGCTCATTTGCACTGGCGTCGAGCTCTAGACGCCGCCTTATCTCCTCCGCTGTAGCCTCGAGCTTACCCGATGGAGTCTTGCTCGTTGACAGAACACGCTGGAGGTACAATACGTCGAACAGCATCTGTGTGAGCTTGTTCGTTACCTGTTCCTTCAACGTATTCTGACCACCCGTTTCAGCACTCTCCGTAGGTTCAGCTTGATCGTCGTCATCAGCATGACCATTACTCAAGGACGATTCCCTCCCCTCGCCGATCTCGTCAATCTTGAGCCTGTTCCCGAGCTCGTCGACAAGGTAGATCCTCAAGATAAACACAGCATCTGGACTCCAAAGATCGTTGCCAGCCTCGGCCATTGCATGGTGTAGACTTCTCAGGAAGCGATATGCGTGCGGAGAAGGCTGCAAGGGCAATGGTGGCGATCCGTCCCACAATGTGACCGGGACATGAGACTGGGTCTGCAGCCGCTTCGAGAATTGCTTTATTGGATCGTCGCTGATATGTGTTGCCACGCGGCGATGTAGGGCAGTAACAAACTCTTCCGAAGCTTTAGATGTGGCATGAACTTCCAGATGCTCGCCAAGATTTCGCCTGCGTTGATCAATCTCTCTTACCACACGGAGGAGTACCCGAGGATCTTCAGTCGAATCGAGAGACTTTTCAATATGTCTGTATGCGGCTTCAAAGGCGGATGTTGTATGTTCTCGTAGCTTTGTCTCCAGGTGTTGCGGGTCTTTTTTGCCGAGTATATCATGATAAGAGGTTCCGTCAGGCAGATCGTCAAGGTCTAGATCAAGATCATCGTCCCATCTCGTGGATCGTAAGGACGAGATCATGTCATTGGACTTGGTCAGTTGTTGGGTCCAATCATCGAGAGCGTTAGTGACTTGTAGAACCGCATTGTCCGTGCCGTGTCGTTGCCGTACGACCATCTGTCGGAAGTTGATTGCACCACCCTCGAAGTCCAGATCTTCAGCAGCCAGAGCCCATAGATTCCGTGGTCCACTGCCAGCATTGGCCTGATTGCCATGAAATATGGATTCAGGTAACGAAGCGCACTCGCTGACAAGCTCCTCAAGCCTTGTCAGGAACAACGTCCGGAGCTTATTGATCATCTGACTGTGTTCTTCGTTTCTAAACTTGCCGCTGAGCGCCAGGTACGATGACAAGACCTTGTGCCGATCATCGAGCACCACATGCGCCTCTTTTTGACTCTTGAGAGTGTCCTTCAGTGCTTCCAGCAATCGGTCCTGTGCTTGCTTTGTCCACGACGCCAGCGCATCCCCGACATCGACAGACGTCAATTGATCGTGCCGAACCCAGGGATAGAAATTCCGTACATCGTCCGGGATCCATTGCTCGTAGATGTCCAGATTGAGCTCAAAAGCAGCCCTCACGCTCTCATCCTTTATCAAAGTCACCTTCGAAAGCTGCGACGACGCATCTACAAACCGCCTCGAAAAGACCTCCCTCGCATCCACCAGAGTCTGCCCATAGAGCTCCAACATCTCCAAAATGCCCACATCTGAAGCATTCTCGCCCTGGAACTCCAACTGCTCGAACCGGACTTGCAAGAAGTACCTCAACACATCCCTCGGACTGCTGCTCGAAATCAACGAGTACGCACAAAGCGTCTTCACCATCTCCGCCCGCTCCACATCCACCTTGACCAAAATCCTCCCAACATATCCCATCAACCTCTTCCTCACTCCTACCAACTTCCTCCTCAACTCCTCCAGCACCGCAGGCGGATCCCCTCCCTCAGCAAGACTCTTATGCAACAGCCTCGCCAGAACCAGGACTTTCGCCGCCAGCAAAGCGTCCCCGCCCCTCTTGACAATCCTTCCGGCAAGATTCACACAGCTCTGCAGCACCCTCGTCTGTGCTAGTCTCTTATACTTCTCTTGCTCCCCCACGTTCCGGAGCACTTTCATCCGCTTGTGATTCTCCCCGATGCGTTCCACGGCGCGCGCATTGCATTTCTTGCCAATGTCGGACATCAATCGCTCTGTAGTTTGGATCTGTGCATCCATTTCGATTATGCGCTCAGCCGTGCCCAGGAGGTCGCGGTAGGAGGTCCCGACAAGGGAGCGGAGTTTGTCGCGGTTGGAGTTGACGGTTGTGCGGAGTTGGTGTTCGAGTTTGCGAACGACGGGGAGAGGGTATTGAAAGGCATCTTCCCAGTTTTGGAGGGTGGTCGGATCAGGCTGGGAAGTCATGGTGGTGTTGCTGTGATTGAAGCAATTGACTTTTGAGTGTGGAGGTTCGAGGTTGCGGCAGTGCCAAGTCCAGGGATCGAGCAGTCCGCCGCATTCACATGCTTGTTGATCTGAGTAAGGGTCTACATAAGGACAGGTGAAGCAGGTGCGAGATAGATGCTTCGACAGCTGATCTGATCGTTTGATATCACGACACATGATAGTATGTACATGGTTCTATGCGCCTTTCATTCAGGCCACCCAAACACATCCCCTACACTGACTATACTCCACCTGATACCCACCATTGCAACGACAGTTCCAATGAACTCAACAAGAAGCAATACCACTACAGCCGTCAACATCCTGGGCATAAAGACTCTGTACAACATCAAATGCCGCCTCAACCACGCCGTCTCCGCCACCGTAGCGACAGCTACCGCAGCATAGAACAGCACATGCGTTGCCATGCTACCCGCTACACGTCCTAACAATGCAGGATGTTTCGGCGGGACCTTCCACATCGATATCGTAGGGACCGCAATAGCGCAAAGGATCTGTGGACCGAATGTATTTAGAGTGACGAGTAGTGGGCTCCACGGATATTGGACAGTTTTGAGAGGAATGAAAGCTGATTCCCACTGGATCGTGACAAGCGCAGCTTGGTGACCAGTCTTGAAGAAGTAGAACTGGCCGAGGAGAGCAAGCAGGATGGGACCTAGAGGTGAGCGGCGGAGATTGTTGGCGTCAATGACCTCGAGGATGTTGAAGATGGAAAGCATGCAGAGTGCTAGTGCTCCTTGACCCATAGGCTTCTGCACTAGTAGTAGAGCGAGCAGCCATGCACAGGGCAGGAGCAGATATCGTGTGCCGTGAGTGTTGGCATAGCCATAGATGATAAGCTTCGAGCGAGGTTCACGCTTCTCGTTGATGGTGGTGAGAACAGGTGCGTTGACATCATCGTTGATGGGCTTTGCTGTCGTTAGGGGCTTCTCTTCTATTTCTTCAGTCTTGACTGCAAGTAGAGGTGAAGCAAATAGGTATGTCGCATACCCAGCCGCGAATGCTATGGCAAGCACGACCTGGGCAAGAAGGGTTCGGGTAGTTTTCAGAGTATCTTTCGACAATTCTGGCCACCAGTCGCCATCGTCAGCAGCGTCCAAAGCCCAGAAGCTTGCCACCATGACCAAGCCTAGACGCAGCGCGATCCCGATCCAGATGACGGCAGACCCATGGTAGTTCTTCGTGCGGACGAAAAAGTACTTGATGGCAGTTGGTAGGAGGAGCGCAACAGCGAAGGGTATCGTCAACTGCCACTTTGCTGACGTGGAAGATGTCGCCGAAGCATAGTACGAAGACCTGCAATTCGGCATCTGCTCCTCGCGACATAGTCGTGACAACGAGCTGACACGAGTAGCGACGAGGAAAGACAATGAGTTCACCGCGCCCAGAATCTGGTCTTGAGGATCGGCTTGACCAAGTGACGACGCCAGCATCGCCACCGCAAAGGTAGACAGAATGAAGAGAAGCTGCTCATCTTCCCAGATGGTGAAGGAGTTGGCTGCGAAACCCACACATAATAGGGCTGTGACCAAAGTGCAAAGCCAGCCCCAGAATGTCGTCGGCACTGGAGCCTTGAGGAGTTGTCTCGCGGGCCAGAATCCGAGCAATGTAGTGATAATGCCGCCTACAGCAGTTCCAAAAGCGATCAGAGTAGGCAATGCCAGATTAGGAAGAGCACCGAGCGCGGCTCCTGCGACACCACCAGCGGCGCTCCCCATAAGACCCCAGGTCAGGAGAGGCGATGTCAGAGCAGCGCGGTCACAAGTGTCGTTGACAGCCTGAGCGTACATCACGATGACCGCGAAGGTCCCAACCAATGTAATGATACCCATCGCCATGCTGACCAGATCAAAGCGTGCCCAAAGAGCTTTACAGATCGACAAGTTCTCGGTCTGGTAGTCTCCATATGCCACATAAGTAGCTTCGTTCGTCGACTGCAATCCGGATTTCCCTCCAAAAGCAATGGTCTCCCACTTTTCGTTGGCAGCTTGCCACAGCTTTTCGGCCTGGTGAGTTGCTGATTCGCCCAGTCCTCGAGCCTTTGCGTATTCTCCCTGGTATCTATGGATTTGAGCAGCAGTGAGGCGAGCGACCTCTGCAAGATTGCGATTGTTCGGCTTGGTGATCTCCTTTGATCCATGAAACGCCTCTTCAATCGGTGCACCGAGGTTATTGAACGGTATCGGCAACCCGAGCAGCAAAGACAGCGTTGGCACGAGATCAATCTGTGCAGTCGGCCGTATCTTTGCATGGGCAGGTGGTTCCAGGGTCGCTTCACTCTTCCTCCCAAACACACCAGCTTTCGAGTACATCCACAGCGCTGCCTGAACCTCGTCATCAGACTCGCCTCCATGGTCACCCTTGACGTCCATCCCGTGGTCTCCCATGACCACAAGAAGTGTCTCGTCGTCCAGAGCCTCGATCATACGACGAAACACACCATCCATCTGCTTCAGCTTCTCGGCCATGGCAGGATGATCCGGTCCGTATCGGTGTCCAGCATGATCCACACCTAGGTAGTGTCCAAAGATTAAATCCCAGCGTCCTTTCATGGAAGGCTCCAAGAGTGGAAAGAGGTGCTCATTGACGCCATTGTCCACTGTATGCAAATCCCACACGTTGAAAGAATCGTATGCCCGCGTGAGGTTCGGCTCGAAGTATCTTGGAAAGAGGGAATGCCATGTATCGTCTCCGAGATGTACCACCTTCTTGCCAGCTTTGAAGAGCTGCTCCACCAGATTGTCCTCATCAATGGCTGTTCCTGCGAAGTTCGACCCGGCGTCTATGAAGGTGGGCAGTGTCCCGGTCGTAAGTCCTTTTAGTCGCTGGAGAGTCGTGGTCGGCGGATCGGCGATGAAGGGTCGTAGAAAGGCATTCTGTGGCTCATTGACAGCGGTCTCGTATAGTACAGGCAAAGCATTATGGAAGTAGTGCGCTTGGTCGGTGGTCGATTTGGGTTTGAATGGTACAGTGAAGTCGTAACGGAGCGCGTCGACGACGATGACGACGGCTTTGTCGAACGTCTTGGGATGCCAACATCCTCGCTTTTGCGATCCTGGTGTAAAAGTCCCTGCGCTATGGCTGAGATCGATGGGAGGGATGGCGCATTCGGAACGGTCTTGGAGGACGAGGCGTGAGAGGAGGAAGCCGCTGCAGAAGAGGTAGATGGCGAGCGCGTGGAAGATTCTGTCGAGTGTCAGTGGCGATCGTGAAGCTGAACATTGCCATGTACATACAGTATTAAGAAAAAGAAGGCGACTACAATGCCATGTTGTACACGAAAGTTCAACGAAAGACGCTTGTTTCTTGCCTTGAGATCCGCTGATGCGGTATCAGGCGCGGCATCCACCATGTCAGCTCACAAGGAAAAGTTTATCGTCGCCGCGACATTGTAAACTAAAGAACGAGAAAGTTGTCAAAGAGTGCAGGGAGTTGGAGGATTCGAGCACAAAGTATGAAAGCCGAGGGAGGACTTTCATGTGCCCGCGATATCCCCACCAATGCACATGCATGGACTAACACCACATCTGGAAGATGGTAAGATGAGTTCAGACCGTTTCATCATTCTATGGTACAGTTTGTTGAACGCAGTGACAATCCAATCGCGTCAAAGTCCATTTCATTCCAAGGCAGTGCTGCCTCTCGCAACCGACCACGCGGCTACCTGAGGAAACTTATACACTACGACTATATTGAGTTTCGAGGAGAAAAAGAGAACTGAATCACCAAGTCATTGTCGCTGCTATCAGGGTACCTCTTTCATCGCAGGTCCCGTCATCTCGCGGAAAGAAAAAAAAGGCTAGCATCTGCTGCCTGTAGTCACACATTAAGGGGAAGGATTGCTCTTCCATTCTCCTTCTGCGCCCTGCGTCTAGCGTCATTCCGTCCGTCGTATGATGCTGTCGATGTACTGAGAGGCGCAGATACGAATATGTGTAGTCGTGTGTTGCATCGAATAGAGGCCGGGATCTCTATTCCTGCGGTGCTGAAACAAACTTCGAAGCTTGCGCCGTCGTAGTGCAAAACTGCTGCATGTAGTAGAACTTGAGCTGAAGAAAGAGTTGATGGTCGTTTTCGTCGTAACAGCTTCGCACATTCCGTTTTGGTGTCTGATGTTCATTGCTTCGACGGCGCATTTCTGGCCTTCTCGACAAGGCCACCGATTCGCTCCAGGTCTAAGGACTGAAATCGGTCGACCTCGGTCTGATGATAGGCCGGCAGTGTGTCGTCCACAGGCTCTAGTCCCACTCCGGTGTCTCCGACACGGACGACCACGACCCGCCCAGATTTGCGCTTGCCGGCAGCATCAACCTCTTCCGGGAACGTGATATGAATCTCCGGCAGTGGGCTCTGTGGCGGGCTATGCGAGTTGTCGATCAGGTTCTGCTTCTCTTGGTAGACGTAGACTGATTCCGATGGTCTGGCCATCACGCGGCGGTGTGATGAAAGTGTCGAGGCGTTCGATAGTCGTTTCTCGTCGTACTGAGGCAGTTCCATCTGCTTGCGGGCCAGTCTCCTACGGTGACGAAGGAAGAGGAGGCCAGCGACAAGCAAAAGCGCGGAGATGAGTAGCACTAAGAGCACTACCAACAGGTTCACCATTGTACGATCGGGTCCTGGCGCGGGAGTATCTCGTGCAAAGAGGTTTCGGAACATATCTCAAGGAATGGTGTTGCTCCAGCGGTGCAGTCCTCGCTCGTGGCTTGGATTATTCGTGGAGGTGGGTCGGGTATCGAAGTGTTCGGTCCAGGTGGTTGGATCTTTCCGGCGATAATGATGGACAGAACTATATAGCAACGGAGTCAGTACACATGACAATACACGTGCATGCCTTATTGTGTTCATGAGACCGTGACGGCTGCCGCTCATCACTAGCACCTTTGCAAACACGCGCGGCGCTACTTTCACATACCTGTGATGCCTGCAGGCCACACGGTACCAGCTGCAGTGTAAGAAAGGAGTGAATGGCAGACGAGCAGCTGAAAGAATGAAGCTGCTGTCGCGTCGTCGGTAGAAGGAAGGGACGCTCACAGTTGGAGCAGAGGCGGTATTTTCGTCAACGAGACGTCCTCGACAGCATGTCTCACAAGGAGGAGAGAAGAGAAAGAGTCCGCCGATAGACGTTCGGCGTGTGGCCAGAGCGCCCGGGAGATTGCAGTCGGTCGATCGTCTTCGCTCCAGCGAATCAACAATCTCGTCTTCTTCTTCTGCAACAGTCTGCCACAACAGCAGGGAGCGCGCTGGTCATACAGTATGCAGTCGCTCTTTGATACTGCTGCATGACTTCATGTGTTTGTGTATTGCGCGTACACTTCCGACCCAGAGAACCTGTTGTGGACAGTTGCAACGGTCTACAGTTCGCTCGCCGGTCTCGACCAGAGGCAACATCACCGTTACATGAACGCTGACACACCCGAAGATGAAAAGCGCTGCTTCCAGCTAGACTCACGTCATCCGAAAGGGGCACGATCGATGCATTCTTTACACAGGTAGAACGACGCAGGAGGCAGGATGTTGGCGATTTGGATTTAGGCTCAAGGTACGGATCGTAAGTGAAGCATCCCCGGCCTGGCTTGCATGAGATGCCGATGGCTTCGGTAACATTGTTCCGATCACGACACCATGTACAGGCACGAATGCGGCTTCGACTTGAATCACGGTGGCAGTCCTGTCTCCATGCGAGAGCTTTCGTAGTATACATGGTCAAAGGTCATGATAACGATACAGTACAGCCGGCTGACAGTGCCGAGCACCGTCCACAAGCTTCGTGCAAACAACTCTATCTTACGCATACCATCCTTGGTATATCCAACTTGTGATTCCATTACAACGACGGTGCCGTCCCTCAGCGCTTCTGCGCCTTAGTCGTTGGATCATAATGCTTGAAGTCACGCTTAGCGAAATCACTCTGTGCTCGCCTCCTTGAGCTTCCCTCGTCCTGCCTCTTTTGCTGAGCAAATGCTGGAAGATTGCCTGATGATCCTGACCCGTAAGATGATCTATGATCACTGGCAGGTGCTATAGTAGGTCCGCCGAATTGCCCAGGCGGTGGATTTGGGCCCTGGTGTGGTGTTGATGGCTGCGAGGCATGGCGATAAGCCGGAGGGCCGAGCAAATGTGGCCAGTCCATTGCTCCCCCAGGCAGGCCTGTAGGCAGCATTGGCGGAAAGCCAGGAGGTATTCCATAGGAAGGACCAGGGGAGGGTTGGTAGCCAGGCGCTGGCGGCAGAGGTCCTTGAAGACTTCTCCGATGATGCCAACCAGAGTCATAACCGCTTGAGTAAGGGTATGGATCTCGAGGCATAGGAGACGGCGGCGGAATGGGCGTAAGCCCTGGGAATCCGGGAAGGCTGCCGTACGGGTGTGTTTGGTAATGGTCGTGGTGGGCCACTTGCGGAGGCGCCACAGTAGGAGCGCTCGTGGCGCTTGTTCGAGCAGGAGCTGATGTTTCCGGTGGCCCATTCAGACGAAAGCGCATGATCTGAGGCTTTCCCTCCGGCGGCTCGGCATTGCTTGGTCTTCGTTCCCCTCGTTCCCCTCTTTGCTTGAATAATCTCCTTGACAATCCGTTGCGATCGTTCCTGCTGTTCTTGTGCGTCACCTTCATGCTTTTATGTCGGGACTGGCCCTTTTCTGACTCGCCAGTGTTGCTACTATCTGCAGTCGCTTCAGTGGCGGTTGATTGGCTGACTTCGGATGACGCCCGCGAGCGAGGCCGTTGTAGTAGTTCGCCGATGCTTGCCTTTCGTGGCGAGAACAATTCTGCTCGTTCTTGGCTAAAGCGAGAGTCGGGTGCGCCGGGATTGCTGGGAGGATCAAACGGTGTGCGACTCGAGGAAGGTGGCTTGGGGGGCAAGGTTGGATGAGGTATGAGTCCCTCTCGCTTCTGTTCCTTCACCTGGGTCGAGTTGTCGTTCTCTGCGGACGTGTCGACTCGTGCAATACTCAGTGGTCCTGAGGAGAACTGATGTAATGGACGCTCTACAG
Source organism: Mycosphaerella arachidis (assembly GCA_001297265.1). Classification (NCBI taxonomy): domain Eukaryota; kingdom Fungi; phylum Ascomycota; class Dothideomycetes; order Mycosphaerellales; family Mycosphaerellaceae; genus Mycosphaerella; species Mycosphaerella arachidis. Next base: position 112,353 of record LIHB01000027.1, read on the forward strand.
ACGGCGCAAATCTGGGAGAACGAGCGGTCAGAGGGCGGTGGTATTGCTCCGAGCTTAGATCTCCTCGGTCATTTGCATTTGGCCGCAATGAGTCCTCGCCGCTCATCCTACCGGGAGTAAGCTGCATTGTCTCCGCATTGTGCTGGAAAGACCTTGGTATAGGCGAAGGGGGAACAGATTCGTGCCTGGGTGATGCAGGCTCGGTCGGTTTGACGGGAACGTTTGGCGAGGGCTCTTCTCTTCGATATGTGCCAGCTGGCGACGACAGAAGAAACGAGAGGTCACTACGAGATGGCTCTGCTTTCTGTCGCGGGCTTTCGCTTTGACGATTGAGCGCGCGCTCCACGATATCGTTAGATAGTGTAGACCTTGGCGAGGCCTGAGGTGGTGGTCGGTCAAACGAGATTGGTGGACGTAAGCGCGTCTGCGGTGGGCCCATTCGCTGCGATTGCGGCTGGAAGGGATCTCCCAGAGGATGCTGTGGCGGCTTATTAGGCCTCACGGGATAAGGAAAAGGCTGAATAGCTGGCCTTGTAGCGAGTTTGGCAAGCATTTGCAAATCGTGGGCCTGTTCGTTCGGTATGACAGGAACCACAGGCAGATTATCAATCCTCTCCCGTTCAGTAGCGGCGTCCGCGAGGACCTTGGTGTTCAGGACACTCTGCCTTCGAGCGTTTGCTGCTTGGCGAGCTGTATCGTCCATGACGGTGAAGCCAACAGCACTCTGCGTCTGACCACCGGCTTTGATGTGGTCGCGGAGCGCTTGGAATACCTCAAAGCGAGCTTGCAAATCTTTCATTGCAAGTTCGCCCTCAAGAGCCAGCCGACTTCCAGACTCGTACTCCGAATCAAGCGGACCTGTTCTGACGAAGCGGTATTGCATGCCTTGACGAGCTCGTATAACATTGTCGTCCTCATCGTCAGTCTCATTGCCAGAGTCCCGTGTGCTCATCTGTGCTTTTCTTGCGATCCTCAACATGTCGTACTCCAATCGATCGAGATGCACTTCGCGTAAGTCATTGACTTTCTGCTTGGTCGTTGCGTTTCGCACGCTCGACTCGCCCTCAAAGGTCCTGTGCAAGTTCTGCTTGTTCCATTTGTACTGCGCCTCAATCTGAGCTTTCCGCCTGGCAAGAATATCATCAAGCTGCTTTTGGACGCCGTCACTTTCACCAGTACCCTGATACTCAGGAACCTCTTCATGGAGATGAGGGTTGTTATCAAGCTCTTCTGTGGTTTTAAGCGCGATCTCTGCTAATATCGGCTTCAATGAACGCGTGATAGCTCGGAAGGCAGACTTGAGCTGCAACTGTCGCCGCAAAGTTGCTTCGACTCTTGGATCCGGATGATCTGCACGCCGCCTGCCGGCTATGCGTCGACGCGGACCAAGTCTAGTATGATCCTCGTCCACATCGTCGCCCTCCTCGATCTCGTCGGCCTCAACTAGATCTTCGGCATCATCGACATCCTCTGCTTCTTCCACGACCGCAGACTTCGTGACTTTAGCACTGAGGGGCTCGATCACCTTTGAAGAAAATACGTCATCTTGCATCGAGGTTTCGGATATTGGAGACACTGGCTGGAATCCCAGTGGTGTTGCTGCCGGTGTGATTTCTGTCGACTGCGCCACTCCTCCATAGTCTTCAGCGAGCTCGTCGTCGGATGGCGAACTCTCGCTGGCCGCTCTATCCGAGAGTTGGTCCATCGGTATTACTTCGACAAAGTCCAGAGGGTGACGATCTATGATTTCGTTTTCGAGTGGTACAGTGTCATCGCCGCTTCCGGTTGGAGTGCCTGAAGATGTCGGTGAATTCCTCTTTCTTTTCCGAGAAGGCGAAGTAGTTGAAAAATTCGATGAAAAGGGATCCGATCGGAAACGTTCGGACTTCTTGGCCGCTGATGAGCGCGACTCGAACGATAGGTTGATATCCGCGCTGTCGTGGATTGAAGTGCCAGACACTTGTCTTGATCCAGCCAGCGTCTGGCTGCCAAGACTATGTGAAGTCGTTGGACGTAAATCGTCGAGAGAGCCTCTCCGACTTTCACTTTCGTCTATTGAGCCATCGATGGAACCTGACCCGTTTGATTGTCGATTTGCTGGTCCCTTTGCAGCACGTCTTGTTGTCATGTGCAGTGGTTCCGAAGGATCAAAGCGGCCTGGCTTGCCAGAAGGGCGACGTTGCCTTGTCGTCGTGCTGGTCTGCGAATGTGGACTCATGACTGTTTTCGACGGCACTGTTAGCTGTTGATATATTTATATGAGTATGGTTGTAGAAAGTTGTGATGACCTCGCTTTTGGCGGCGAAGTCGTGAGCAGCCAGGTTCAGGAAAACATTGCTTCGTGCTTTGCAACGCGAACCAGGGTAGAAATGGGCCGAGTAAGAACACAGCAACTATCGCCAGATGAGACCTCGTTCAACTCGATCGCTGTCGGCGAAGATGCCGCGTTTCCAGCAGTGCATCGAGCGCTTGTGCTGTTGCGCGAGTGGTCGTTGTCCCCGTAGGATTGCGGCGATCGAAGTGGATGGAGTTGCCAGCGCGGTTGTCCGTCCGTCGCCGCCCGCAAAGCAACACTGACAGGTAAACGAAGAAACGTACCTGGTAGTCGAGAAGTGAAGAGCCCGTAATAGCGGGCCTTCAAATGATGCCTCGAAGTCAACAGTAGAGTTGAACGACGAAGGTCCGTCTGAGGCGGCTGGTTCACTCGATCAAATGCAAGAATGACAATCAATCATTAAAGCCGTGCAAAACTGCAATGCCACAATCAATGAGTTCGCAGTAACACCAGCGTGAGTTCCATAGCTCTCTGGAGAGAAGCTACAGGAGCAATGTATAGTGCAAAGGACATCTCATCGTGTTCACACGCAGTCCTCGAGAGTCGAGACACTCTCTTTCCGGCCGGGTTGGAGTGGAAAGGCGCTAAGTCCCAAAGAAGCTACTAGCGCATGCTCCCGCTTCCCGACCACCGCCAGCATGATCCCTGTCGCTGATATATGCGCGCCGCTCCGTCTCCGATGCTATGGCGAACAACCCTCGCATGTTATAGACATTTGTTCGCAAGCGCGAAACGATACGGATGGAAGCCATAGCAACAAAAGCTCGCTTCGAGATGCCTCGAGCAAAGGCCTAATTATGGAGTGCCATTAATCTGACTCTGAACATCAAGTATTGCTTAAGCATTATGGATTAACCGTAACCAGTGCGCGCTTCTAATGCCTATAGCACGCTGCGAAGATCCTCGCAAGAACCATGGGCCCAAAGCGCCATTCAGAATAGCATGGAAGCCGAGCGGTGCTTCCAAGTGGGTCACGATTCTATCAACTGTCACCACATAGAGAGAGGCATTTTCATAAGCACTCCAAACATACTCAGATCGTGATTTATCATTTTCAAGTCTCATAGCATGGCTATATACAGTGAAGAAGGCAGCAGCCCTCTGGTTACTGATAGTCTGGCGACAGACTTGCCATGCCTGCCAACAGGCCCGATATGCGCTCGCGCTCGCTCTGCTGCTAGGCGGCGGCGAATGCATCTGCTCGTTTGCGTTGTCGTCATTATCATCTTCGCTCGTCTCGAAGATCCAGTTCACAGTCGGGGGAGTAGTTCCAGGAGGTAGTGGGCCGATGGCGCCGTGAACTATTGTAGCCGGAGTCATCTTGCGATTAGTTCGACTCATCTGGCTCATCTGGTTGGTCGAACAGGAAGTTGGCTGCAAGCTCTTCGTTCTTGTCGCACGCGAAGTAGGCCTGGATGACCATGTCTCGCTCGAAACCAAGTCTGCAGAGCTGCGAAGAATTAGTGTTGTGAAGCTCGAGTCATCGTGACCGTGAAAACTTACCCGCTCGATGGCCTCCCGCTCCTCTTCAGTAACACTTATTTGCTGAGCGCCGGGTGGAAGTGCAACATCGTCGTCTCCGTCTTCTGCGAGCAGCTGCATGAATTGCTCCGGGTTCTGTGTGATGATCTGAGCGAGCTGTGGGTTTCCGGCTGCAACTTGCTGGAGGATTGGCTCAAGCATCTGTGGCTGCTGCTGGACGACCTGGCGAAGTTGCTGGAACTGTGGGTTGCTTCTGAGGAACTCCAGGTTCGCAGCGCCTCCTTGACCTCCACCCTGGCCACCCAATGCAGCAGCAAGACCTCCGGCACCTGTACCAGCCCCAGCACCTCCACCACTGCGGGCACCTGCGCCACCTCGGCCTGCCTGTGCGGCCTGCTCGAAGAGGTTGACTGGCTCATCACCGGAAGGAGCAGCGGTCTCCGTTGCAGGTGCGGCTGGAGCAGCTGGTTGTTGACCTTGATTTGGAGCTGGACGCGGAGATGCAGCTGCTGGACGCTCCTCTTGCTGTGCGCTTACAGGAATGCCGTTCAGAAGATACTCGACAGCACGATCTGGATTGAAGAAGGCGGCGCGCATCGCTCGATCAATCTGGTCGCGAGGGAAGCCCATTGCCTCCATGCCTGCGATAGCAGCAGTTCGCTGCTCGCCAAGTGCGAGTGCGGATGGATCGTTGAAGTTGGCAGGCTCTGAAGTCGCAGCGGTCGAAGCGGGCGCAGGGGATGGAGTCGCTGGCGGTTGCGAAGTGTTCGTCGATGGCGCAGCTTGGGGAGCGGCGGGTGCTGCTGGGGTCGATACAGGCTTAGCAGGTGTCGATGGCTCTGCTGGTTTCGATGGCGCGGCTTTTGGCTGTCATGTGTTAGCATCAGCCCTGTTATCACACCCGTCGTGAGACCTACCTTGGAGGTCATGCACACGATGAAGCCCTTTTCCTCGATCTTGTACGACTCGATAGTGTTGTCATCTTGCAGGATCTTGCCCGAGTAGATGAGCTTTTGTGTAGACGGCTCCCATCCTTTCTCTGCGCTGATCTTCTCCTTCACCTGGCCGATCTTCTCACTAGGCTCGGCCTCGATTGTGAACTTCTGCTGCTTGAGGTCCTTGAAAGTCAACTTCATGATGCCTTTTCGCGGCTTCAGCTGGTGCTTGGTGGTGATGTTGAGCTCGAGGTCGTGGCGTCGGCGACGATGTCTGGTGGGATAGTTGGTGATGATTCTGCTCGGGTTTGAGCGATACGGTGGCGTTGGAATATGCGCGGCGGTCGGAGGTGGTTTATCGCTGCGAAAGAGAGTTGGTGGTTGGTGTGACAGAGAGACAACTAGAGTGACGCAGGTAAGAGGTAGGTAGGTACCTATTAGCAGGAAGGGTCCAATCTCAAAGTGGGTCCGGAGCGCAACTACATACAGTACATGTACAAACATGCACAGGTCTTCCTTCCACCACCTACACATGCCTCGCATTCACCCTAAGGACTTTCTGCGAGCCCGTGCCATCAACAAAGCTGTTCACTCACTGCTGCCAGTCTGTCGAGACCTGAGCTCCGCACGCAATGAGTTTCGATGGCTGCAGGATCATGCCGTCCACCTTTCGCAGCGCATGCGCGGCCTAGACCAGCAAGGTCTTCTCGAAGGCTTCGTGTTACGCCGTGCTCGTGGGGAGCCATTACAGTATATCCTGAGGAGCGAGTTCATAGGCGATTTGGAGATCAAGTGTCGACCAGGGGTATTGATTCCAAGGTCTGCTTGTCATACTTGTACTGTACTTTTATATAGTCTAATCGATATTCTGCTTCAGACAAGAGACGGCTGCATCAGTAACACATCTGGCAAAGCGAATTCTTCTCAAACGTGAGAAGCAGGAGCCGGAGACAGCACCGGTCCGCGTGCTCGACCTTTGCACCGGCACGGGCTGCATACCTCTCCTTTTCCATCACGAATTCTATCGGAAAGATGATCACCGAGAAGTGCCCTTGGAACTCGTCGGCGTAGACGTCTCAACCAAAGCTCTGAGCCTAGCTCGAGAGAATCTAATACATCAAATTGCAGATCGATCACTCTCCAAAGAACGTGGTCGCGTCAGCACTAGATCACTTCAAAGCATTGCCTTCGTCCAGGCCGACATCCTGAAAGACGAAAACTGGTCAGACCATCCACCGTCTTTATCAGAAGCGCTTAAACGGCTAAGCGACGACGAGGAGGAGAACACATCGCTGCCGACTTTCGATATTCTCATCTCCAACCCACCTTACATATCCCCAAAAGCCTTCACCACGACAACTCGTCGATCAGTACGAGACTTCGAACCAAAAACCGCTCTTGTTCCTCGCGCTTCTGGAACAATGTCCCAATCCGACGATGCCATCGGCGACACCTTCTACCCTCGCCTCCTCGAGATTGCAGGCCTCGTCAAGGCCAAGATCTTGCTGTTCGAGGTATCAGATATGGACCAAGCACTGCGGGTAGCCAACATGGCCATCAAAGCTGGAACGTGGAAATCGATAGAGATCTGGCGAGACGATCCGGGTCATGGACGAGATGTTGTCGAGGAGGTGAATCTAGGAGAGACTGGGGTCAATGTGCGAGGGTCAGGACATGGCAGAACTCTCTTTGCGCATACAGCGGAGGCTAGAAATTGGCTGGAAATATAGCTCTGAGTCGATACCTCCGCCTCAAGCCCCCAAGTCGTGTGTCTCCAGCAGGACATCAAGATTCGATTCGGCCATGTATGTCTCATGATCTCCAGCAAAGCGTACCATGCAAGTGACACATCGGGACACGACTTGTGGACAAATGAAACGCTTTCGAGATCTACGGTTACAATCAATCGACCTTACTCTCCCTGGCGCTTGTATTCTGTACAAGTATGGGCGCTAGAGAGCTCGATCGTTCATCTCCACTCATCGATACCCGTCTATGTTGACTTCTCGAGATCTGCCAGAATCTTCTTGCCCTTCTCCTGTGCCTCCTCAAAGTTGCCAACCATGTAGAAAGCACCCTCTGGGAGGTCGTCACCCTCACCGTCCATGATGCGCTTGAACGATGCAATGGTGTCCTTGAGGTCGACAAGCTTGCCCTCGATACCAGTGAAGACCTGGGCGACGGTGAAAGGTTGGCTCAGGAAACGCTGGATCTTACGGGCACGCTCGACAGTGCGCTTGTCCTGCTCAGAAAGTTCGTCCATACCCAGAATAGCAATGATATCCTGGAGCGACTTGTACTCCTGAAGCATTTGCTGCACACGTGTGGCGGTTCGGTAGTGGTCGTCACCAATGATACGGGCGTCCAACATACGGGAAGCGGAGTCCAGAGGGTCGACAGCTGGGTAGATACCCAATTCCGAGATACCACGGGAAAGCACAGTGGTGGCATCCAAATGGGCGAAAGTGGTGGCAGGGGCGGGATCAGTCAAATCGTCGGCTGGCACGTACACGGCCTGGACGGAAGTGATGGAACCCTTCTTGGTGGTGGTGATACGCTCTTGCATACCACCCATGTCAATGGCGAGGGTTGGCTGGTAGCCGACGGCAGATGGAATACGACCAAGCAGGGCAGACACCTCGGCACCTGCTTGAGTGAATCGCTGTGAAGAAGTCAGCAGGAGTTTGAAGGAGAGGGTATTTTTTCCACATGCAAATATATTATCAATGAAGAGGAGCACGTCCTGGCCTTCAATGTCGCGGAAGTACCTAGGGCCGAATTAGTAGATGATTCAAAGGCATTGGGATGATGAGCATCCTCCGACCAACTTACTCTGCAACAGTCAAACCAGTAAGCGCGACACGGGCACGGGCACCGGGTGGCTCGTTCATCTGACCGAAGACTAGAGCGACCTTTGACTCGCCGTCGAGCTGAATGACACCAGTCTCCTGCATTTCGTGGTACAGGTCGTTACCCTCACGGGTACGCTCACCAACACCAGTGAAGACAGAGAAACCACCGTGGGCCTTGGCGATGTTGTTCTGGCGTGTGAATTAGTACATGGTGCTGTGTTTGAGAGCGGTTGTTAGGACATACGATGAGCTCCTGAATGAACACAGTCTTGCCGACACCGGCACCTCCGAAAAGACCAATCTTACCACCACGGGCGTATGGGGCGAGGAGGTCGACGACCTTGATACCAGTGACCAAGACCTCAGCGGAGGTGGCCTGGTCAGTGAACTCCGGAGCTTCCTGGTGGATAGGCAGCTTCTTCTCGTGCTTGATGGGGCCACGCTCGTCGATTGGGTCACCAGTGACGTTCATGATGCGACCAAGGACACCTGGGCCGACTGGAATCATGATTGGGTTACCAGAGTCGGTAGCCTTCTGTCCACGAACGAGACCTTCGGTACCGTCCATGGCAATGCATCGCACGACGTTCTCACCCAAATGTTGCTGTTTCTCCGCGTTAGCGCCATGCCATGCCGACTGTCCGTACAACTCCACATACTGCAACCTCCAGAACCAGCTTGTTGCCGCCATTCGTGGTCTCGAGGGCGTTGAGAATCGGTGGGAGGGTGTCGGTGGGGACTGGTGGCCGTGTTAGTATGTCGTTGTAGCTGCTGCCGGCCAACTGTCTAGCTCGGCAAATCTCTTTCGGGTGGAGGGCGAGGAGGGCGCGTACACTTCACGTCGACGACGGCACCAATGACCTGGTGCACCTTGCCTTCCCGTGCGGCATCGCTGGAGGCGAATCGCTGTGAGATGGCAGGCGCAAAGGTCTTTGGCTGGAATGCGCTCCTGATGGGAGTGGCCCTCAAGGGCTGGGCGCGGAGCGTCCTGGCGAGGCCGCTACACAGCGTCAGTGGGGCCCAATGGCATTTTCGGCGCGTCGTGTGTGATGAGACGAACCTCTTGTACATCTCGGCGACGATGGAATGGTTGTTGTGAAGTGGAGATGGTGCTTGTGAGGTCGAGGAGCTTGTCTCCAACTTGGAAGCTGTGAGGGAGAAAACCGCACGGGCCGGTTCGATGGCGGCTTCCGGGATATGCCGACTTTCTCGACGTGCGAAATAACGAAGGCTCTTGTGAAAGTGCCCATCGCACATTAAGTGCTTGTTGAACCAGTTTCGTTGATATTTATCGCACGATCACTTCTTTGCAAGCACGGTGGTTTATGTTTTCTTGGCCAACACGTTTGGGTATATGGGAAAAATGAAAAGCGATCATCGGCCTCATCATCATTGATAGATACCAAGATGCCGTCTACGAAAGTCGAACTTGATGTTATCCAGCATCCCAATTCGGACCTCTCGCCTTTGTTGCGTCTCCCTGCAGAGCTCCGAGAGCAGATCTGGATACGGACTGTCGTAGATGATGCAGCACTAGATATCATCCATCCGACCATAAGCCACTCCAAAAAGCCGTCAGTGCGGGTACAGCAGCCAGCGATCTCGAACGTATGCCATCAGATACGTCGGGAAGTAATGCCACTTTTCTACAGACAAAACACATTCCAGCTTCACTGTGCTTTGAAGTTCAAGGTCCGGGACGCACTCGAGAACATATCGTCCAGATCAAGTCCTGGATGGCTACTTCGAGACATAGCATCGGAGGTCCAGTTGCTCAGTGTCATGCAGTACAGCTACGCGGTGATGGAGAACTTTGAGACTGCGAGAAAATGGCTTGCAGCGATTGGACTCGACAATCAGAAGTCCCTTGGTAGCGTACAGATCTGTTGTCTGGCAGCTGATGCTTGCATACTGCGAGAAATGGCCGCCATCCGTTTCGACTACAGGTCTTTACAAGTGCTTGCCACAGACCAACCCGTTCTGATTGAATATTGGCACTGGCAAGCCGACGAGGATAGTGACAACGTGGAAGACCGGTGTCGAGCTATTGCATGTGCCAACAGGTATATGCCTCATAAACACTATAAGATCACCCGGATAGAACGAGGCTGAATGTGAAAAGAGGTGCCTGGACTGGAGAATCATATCATTTACATCTGCCAAAAACTAGGATTTCACTTCCGTAACCCAAGTGCTGCCAGGACACTGTCGCGAGAGCCAAGCTCGAAACACCGTTTCAATCAAAAGAGCTCAATTGGCTACCTCAGAAAAAATATTACTCCAGGTCACTGCGGCAATACCTGATGTCCAGGCGTACGTTCAGTTTACTTATGCCTTCACTTCCAACATGCCAATAAGGTTCCCGGGAAGGCACACAATGCCATCCATTACATTGCAAATTCATGGCGATGAAGCGCTAATTCCATAATCCAAGCTGGATGATAGAACATTTCTCTCGTGCCTTCGACAGCGGCATTCATGAAGAGAGTCTCCTTTCCACGCTTCAATGGTCCTTTGACCGCGCAAAACACCGCCTCGGCACACTCTGTCACATTTCCCCTATTCTCAAGTCCCTGTCCACAAAGTGCCCTTTCACGCACCCTAGACCTCTCATACGTCGGCTTCCGCCTTGTAGCCATCATCCCATCTTTCCAAAAACGCCATCGCCGCTCCCCATCCAGAATGTACATGTCCAATGCAATGCATCAGCAGCCTCGGCTTCGCCACAGCAGTAAGAAGCGCAGGGCCACCAGCATTACTGAATGGCATGGCGAGATCGCGTGCCCCCGCCGGTGGGTTGTGAGTCATGGCAATGTATACACCACTTTCAATGGTCCAGTCGTGCTTGTCGCTGTATCGGAAGCCCCAAGCCGAAAGCGTAGGGGGCGTATAGGAACTGGCATAGACAGTCAGTGAGGTGCCGTTGTGTAGCTCGAGAGTATGGGTGCCTTCGTTCAACGACGATACCGGCTGCGTTGGCTTCTAAGGAGTCGAAGAGGGCTTTTGCTTCGCCTGGAGAGCCATAGATTCGCTGGAAGGTCGTCGTGGTGTCGATGGAGGTCGATCTGGCTTCTTGAAGCTTCTTTTGATAGACTGCTGAGTCTAGGGTCCAGTCGTGGGTACCCGCTATGACGCGCTTCAGAGGTGCTTTGATGGCCCTGAGTAGACGTGTGGCCGTGTGCATTTCGTTCATTTCGGACTCTTGCGTGAGGTCGTCACAGTGAATTGCAAGGTCGACTTCAGGCGGCTCATCGATTTTCAGTTCTTCTGGTCCTGTTCCGTGCTTATCCGGAAGGATCAAAATTCGCGTCTCGACAGTGGTCGCCATACTTTAGACTAGTATATGCCCATACACATTGCGGCGCACGTGGATGGAAGTGTGCGACGTAATGGGGATGCTCCGACGAGCACAACTCTACCAGTATATTGAAGCTAGGCAAACTTTGTACAAAGCTGCTATGGGAGAGCTACCCTTATACAGAATTATCATGATGTCGGACCTTAGATATAGGCGACCTTGATACCGATAGCATTATCGTAGGCACAACAAAGACCTCTCTCCAAATTCTCGGACCACAGTACCCTCTTGGGCCAGCATGTCGTGAAGCCAACGGCGGGCAGCCTCGAGCACGGGCGCACCAAACTTGACCACAACACAGCCTCTCACAGTTGCGGCTGACCACAGGACGCCTTCATTGGCCTCCATGCGATGCCTTTCAGCTCGTCTCTCTGCCAAGGGATCAATTTCCTCATCGCCGTTTTCGCTACTGCTGTCCCATTTTCTGCCACCGATTCGGGGCAAGAGCTTGAACTCAGCCATGAAGTGCTGGCCTAGTGGTTGATAAAGCGTACCATACAAGATCAGAGTTCCATAGACTGCCAGACTATCCACTTGATGTGCAACGCTGTCGCCCAGAGTTGAATCATCTAGAAGTAGATTGTCTCGCAGAAGGAGCTTCCGCTGGCCAGTCGCGTGACAAAGACATACCTCGTTTCGGCTGCCATAATGATAGAAAGACCAATTCTCGCCATTGGCAGGTCGACCATTTGAGACCCAGTCAAGTACACACATGCTCGCGGGAACCTCCCCAGGTTTCGTTGACATGCTTATATTGTAGATCTGCATTTGCTCGAAGTTGCTCCTCTCGAACGGCTGGACAGGATCTGGTAGATAGCACATTGCTGAGCCAGGAGCAAGAGTCACTGTCGTGCATTGTGTACTGAGGACTTCTCGTCCGGGTGACTTGAACAGCTTCGTGCTGCCTTGGGTCAAGAGAATGAGACGGGTTGCTGATTCGAGAATAACATGGAGGTCGATTGCATCGCCAGCGACCAAGCCGCCGCCGTACGTGAGTAGGTAGACAGTATGGATCAGGTGATTCTCGTCACCTTCCGTTCTTGAGGGAGCAGGCGAGACTAGCTTCAGAGGATATTGATATTTCACGGTCCGCAACTTCGGCGTGCCCGGCGGTAGTAATGCCAGGTGGATGATGCCGTGGCCTGGTGTTGTTGTGGGTGCAGCGAATGGGTTGGACTGAGGAGTCCGCACTTCCTGTGTCATCGGAGGATCATTGCGAGACTACGGTATGTGTGTAGTGAGCAGGATGTAGGTGAAAGAGTTCAGACCTTATTTTAAGGCACCAGTTGCTGCCTGAGCGCGTCTTCTTGATGTGGGGGCCTTGTTTGGAGATGGCATCTTGAATTGACCTTCACCTTCGCCTAAACACGACCTACCTTTTCACCGAGATCGCGTCCTTGTCCTTGGTACGCCATCTTACGCTCCTACCTTTCTAACAACACACTCTGCAACGACATAATGCACAGATACTAGACTTATCACCGTTCCGCCACGCGTGTACAGACTCGCAGGAGACGCGACGAGGACAACATTCGCCTGTCGCATTCGATATACGCGTCACTACAGCCTTCGAAACACAGCGGACATGTCGACATCAACATCGCCCGCGCTGAACGCGACGAGTACAAGTCAACGCGCGTCATCACGCGTCCGAAAACAACCCGACCATTTCACATCCAGCTCGTTCTCGAGCAGCAAGCGGAAACGAGATGATGCCGAGGATGGAGATGCGGACGGCGATGTTGATATGATGGATGAGGAGGAAGATGAAGAAGAGGACGAGCCAGAAGATGACGGGCCAGCAGAGGAGGAGATTCGCGAGAAGACCAAGCGAGTGCGCAAGCCGAAGAGCAGTGCGCCCAAGAAGCCGGCATTGAAGAAGCCAAAGGTCAATGGAACGACGACTTTGCCACTCCGTACTGCAGCGAAAGCTCCCACGAAGAAGCGCGCACCAAAGAAGGCCAAGATCGCAGACAGCGCGGATGCAGAGGCAGCGGGTGGACTGTACGCGGAGTTGTTTGGACATGGCAAGACGATTGAGGAGGTGGTTGCGACATGGCTCCAGGCCTTCGCTCAGCACGAGTCACGCGCGCTCGCAGATGTCATTAACTTTGTGCTCAAGTCAGCCGGCTGCAATAGCAAGCTCAGCGAACATGATATCGAGGATCCGGACAGTGCTGCCACTAAGCTTACAGATCTGCAAGACGAGCACCAACGCACCGAGCCCTCCGACTATCCAATTATTGCCAAAGGCAAGAATGCCGCGTTCTTCAAGGCCAGTATGTGCGGCTTGATACACGCCTTGATCAAGTCCGTGGGAGCAAGAGGCGAGATGATGACGGAGCCGCAGCTCATAGAGAACATCCACGTATGGCTTTCCACCATGAGCTCGGCAAGCAATCGCTCGTTCAGACACACCGGCGCTGTCTGCTGTCTCAGTGTCCTGAGCGCACTCTGCGAGATCACCAAGGACCTGGCCCAGAAGTCAGCGGAGAATGCACGCCATGCTGAGAACGAGCGCAAGAAGGGCAAAGGCGTGAACAAAGAGCGCGTGAAGAACATTGAGCAGAAGGCGAAGCATGCGCACAATGAGCTTCAGTTTGCAGAAGCACTGCTCAAGGACTGGTTCGACACGGTCTTCATTCATCGCTACCGCGATGTAGATCCCGTGGTCCGACGAGACTGTATAGAGGCCCTGGGTGACTGGATCATCACATACCCCGACCATTTCTTCGACGGTCAGCATCTGCGATACATGGGGTGGCTGCTGAGTGACGAGAACTCTGCAGCTCGGGGTGAGGTCGTCAAGACACTCATCAATCTGTACGGGGAAGAGAGCAGAATCGGCGGTCTCAAGACTTTCACTGAGCGCTTCCGTGCCCGGCTGGTAGAAATCGCTACTGCAGACACTGACCTTCACATCCAAGTTCTTGGCATTGAACTAATTGAAGTGCTGCGCAAGAACGATCTTCTGGAGCCGGATGACATTGATGCTATCGGACGACTAGTCTTCCACGACAACCTCAAAGTACGGAAAGCTGTGGCTGGGTTCTTCTCTGCGAACGTTGACGACCTCTACGCGTCGAAGTTGGAAGAGCTCGGTGGCACTGAAGCTTTGGAAGAAGTCATGCCTGAAACCAACGAAGACAACTTCGAGACACCCAGAGTCGAATGGCTGAGGTACAAAGCCCTCGCAGAGACGCTCCACGCATACGACCAAGATGTCAATTTGCCGAGCAATGTCGAACGCAGCACTGTAGATGGTACTCTCATACTACATGCCGCCAGTGTTGACTCCCGCTTTACCCTGGCCGCCGACGTTCTCTACGACAGCATTAAGGACGTACAACACTGGCAAGCTTTGGCTGGTTACCTCCTGTTCGATCACTCAGCGAGCCGTGCCAATGGCATCGCCAACGACACCCTATCGCAGCTCAAGCACGAATGCACGTTGACTGAGAACGAAGAGGTTGTGCTTCTCGAGGTGCTCATCGCAGTTGTCAGGCGGTCACTCGCCGAGCTGGCCGAGAAGATTACCGGATCAAAGTCAAAGGTCTCGAAGAAGCAGAAGGAGGATCTACAAGACGACCAAGATGAAGCCGTGCGGAACCTCAGCGAGCTCACTCCGAAGCTTTTGAAGAAGTTTGGGGACGTGCCCATCACTGCTGGCGCGGTACTGCGACTGGGTGGCGTGCTTGGGCTGCCTTCGCTGCAAGGACTACGTCAAGACTCAGCTGACAGTGCGGCTCTACTGGACGACCTGCGTAAGCAGTTCATGGCACATGGCACAGATGAGGTGCTTGGACCTGCTACTGCGTCAATCCTTCATGCTCTTTCGTACGATGAACTTGATGAAACAGCTCTCGAGAAAGTCAACAGCTTGTGGGAGGATGTTGTAGGCAACTTGGCGGAACTCCTATCGGTCGAAAGTGTCATGGTACGTGGCGCTACTTCACACGAAGAGCTGCAAGCACTGAGCAACAATCTGCTGCGGATCGTCAGGCTGGCGACGGTGTCGAACTGCACCGAAGCCTTGGAAGATACCAGCGTGTCTGGGACTTATGCAGCCATCGACAAGACGTACAGTGGCGCGATTGACTTTATTCTCGACCTGATACTTCGCGCAACGACGGCAAGCAATTCGCCAGATATTGATGCAGAGGATGCCGCACTGGAAGACCTGGTGGCATCTCGTGCTGCTGAAGCTGCACTGTGGTACTTCAGATGGAACATTTCCAGCGTGATGACCGCAGTACAGAGTGGTAACACGGCAGAGACTGACATCGCTGCCCTTGAGCCCCTGGCGACACGACACACTGCCTACTCGGAGAATCTGGTCACTGTGATGAAGTCGCGACCTGCAACAGATCCTGTATGCCATGCCGTGACTGTCTGTCTTCTCGAGCTGTACACGAACTCCGCAGTCCTACGAACCGTCAATGCCGCGCCGAACGTCAGCGACACCTACACTGTCCTTATTCTCGACATGGACGCTGATCACGAGAAAGAGATCATGAAAGTCTTTGTCAGGGCGGAGAAAGAGTTCGCTAAGCTCAGCGGCAAGAAGCTGGAGCAAGTTGCTTCGGAAGTGGCAGATGAAGATGTGGATGTCGATGCCGACCTTGTTGACGAGGATCCTCTCTCTGACAGTGAAGACGAGGATGAGACACAGGCTCAGACCCAAGCATCACAGCAAAAGCGAGACGAGAAGCTGATCAAGCCCATTCTCGCCGAACAACGACTATGTGTGCTAACAGCTAAGCTCGTGCACGCCATAGCAGGTGGTGTCATCAATGACACCGCAACACGAAAGAGAGTGGAGCGCAACAAGACCAAGCTGGGTCCAAACTTCAAGGAAGTGCTTGCATACCTTGAGGCCGACAGTCTCCTCAAGAGACAGACCAAGGCGAAGCCAAAGCCCAAAGCGAAACCACAACCCGCGGCGGTCGCCAACGGCATCTCGAAGAAGGCCAAGGCGAACCCAAAGAGCAATGCCATTGTTGCGGATGACGAGATGAGCGACGATATCGAAGATGATGAACAAGAGGAGGCAGCACGACGAGAGCGCGAGTTGGAGGACGACAACGAGCGTGAGCAGGAGGAGGATGAAGAGATGGTCAATGGCGCTCCGGAAGGTGAGAGCGTCTTGGGCGACTAAGATTGGATGGTCAGAGGTTGACCGGTCCATGTTTCACGATACCCTTTTGCAAGTTCCTGCATTGCTAGCCCACTTTACATCATGACTTTGCTTCGATTATAAGACAGCATACGGCGCAATGAAGAGATGGGCGGGATTTTTGATAGCGTGTCTCAACTTTCTTCATGATGAGATCATCGTCTTGACACGTAATGCATCAAATGCTCCGTCTATCTGGGTATCATCGTGCAGATGCTCCAGAAATGCCTCTCGTATCATGTCTCCCGAAATCCTCGCCTCATCAAGTTCTCGCTCCCCAATGCGTGAAAGTCATCATTACCATCATCATCTCTAATCTCCACGGAGCTCTTAAGGAATGCCGCTTTACCAAAACCCATGAGTCCTAGCCTTCCAATTCTCCACCGCCGCACCCTTTAAATCATCCACGTTCAACATGTCAGCTCCTTCCTCCATCAGCACATGCCAAACATGGTTCCTCAACCCCACCGGCCAGCTCGGAGTATCCCAATACCTCGCCTTGAGTCCTCGCCGCTGTGCTGCGTGAATTTGCCCACGGATGGTATTCAACTGTGACGAAGACAGTCGACCGCGCCACACGAAGCCGACGGCGTGCGTGAACGAGACGGAGGCGTAGTAGGAGTTTGATGGGTTGAAGTCGGAGGATGAGGAGGTGCCTACAGTGCCTTGTGGGGACTTCTTGGGGGGAAGTGATGGGCCAGAGGAGGGGTTGACTTCGATGGGGTGTTCCCATAGCTTGTCGAGGGGTGCGTCGAAGAAGATGTCGCGGTAGGTTTCGTTTTTCGTCACCAGGTCGAACGGAGTGTTGCCGGTTCCTACGACTGTGACCGCGCGGGAGTGAGTTTGGTTGCCGTCCCAGTAGGTTAGGTAGTCTTTCTCTCGTAGCGCCTCGAGCTGTTTGGCAACGAAGGGCCAAGTATCGCGGCCTTTTGTTTTGAAGTCGACGAGGAGGACGAGGCTTTGGTTGGGGTCCTCGTCGAAGACGCCGTGGCCGGTGGTGTTGGCGAATGTGGTGTTCGGGTTCATCTTGTCGAGCAGGTCGACTAGCGGGTTGACGTAGAGGTTGCGGAAGGTGCGATTCTTCGTCAATGCTAACAGCGAAGGTCAGCAGAGGAAACGTGCGGACCTCGCTGATAGTTTCGGATTCACTTACCAGCCGTGTTGTGTCCGACGTATAGTTCTTCATCGAACAACCATACGTCCGCTTCAACGCCTGTGCATCCCCAGTGGATGGCGTCGAACAATGGTACCCTCCTCCAGTAGTCATTGTGCGAATGGCATCGGATCGGGATTACGTCTCGTGTGGCGTCTGTTGGGTAGTCTTTCAACCCGGCTCCAACATGCCCAGGCTTACCCCAGTCGGGCAGGTATTCCTCATATGCCTCCAGGTCCCATAACAATTGAGCTCGTCCAAGTACGGCTTGAAGGATGTGCAGCACGCCACTTCCTCAGATATCAGCATCTCAACTCTCGGCCTCTTCCAGGTGCGTGCAATGCAATACTCACAGCGCCATCAAACCCACCAACGGCAACGCTATCAACGCTCGCCTGACGAAACCAGCAACATGTGATCTTCGACATCTCCGCAGCTCCCGTGGCGGCGAATGCCTCTTCAGCAGGCCTTCTGGCTGGTGGCTCTGTTCGAAGTAGTCGTATGAGCCCTTCCGCCGCCGCACCGTCATTCCTAATGCACCGAGCAGCCTCCCAAAGACAGCAGCACTTTGCCGGTGCTCGAGAACAACATTGGGCAGTTCCTCGTCATCCTCGCAAGAGTCCCGGTACGGGGCGGCAACAACGGTAGACCCTTCACTCATTGACGTCGGCGAGTCGAGAGCGCAGAGGTCCGAGGACGCGGACTTGCTTCCGCTGCCGGCCAACATGTAGTTCTAAAATGAGCCTTGTTCTGTTGGTTCAGAGGATTGATTGTACTTGTAGTAGTTTATCTCTCCAGACACGTCGCAAGCAAGCGTTGCCTTCTTGCCCTTTGCTGCTACGCGACCTCCCAACGGCCCAGGACACGGACACGTCGTCTGTCTGCCCAGCCGCTTCTGTGCTCGCTATGGCGCTATGGTGGAGCTTGTGGACGGCTGCGGCCACTTCTGCGCGGCGAAGTCGTCGGTGTAAATTGTTTCTACCCTCCTCCTGCGATGAGAGCACGAGGACTGCAAAACGAGAGAAAACATGATCGTCTGTCGCGCCTGACCAGACGATGTTTAGATATACATCGCAGCAGATCAACATTCGCTGATGAGAAGCATAACGGAGTCCAGTCGAGGTCGAGAGTCTACGGCATGTCTGCCCAGCACGCAATCATTGGTCCATCCTCCTGGCCCCCATCAGTTAGGTTCTATCACGCGCAGGGCCGTAAGTCGCACCACTAGGCTCGAATGGTCGCTGCGCATTTCTCCGGACTCCCAAACTTCGACATCGAGTGCCGAGAGCTGCCATGGTTGGTACCTATTCCCAATGCTTGGTCTGATGACAGATCGTTGTGCCACGTTCGCGACTAGAACTAAGCTCCTGCTCGCGGCAGGAAGGGGACTCAAGAGCAGTATTGGTTGCACCTCGCACCTTGGACTTTGGCGGCCACGTGATCCTTTGCACACGCCACTGGACGACAGATCTCGTTCATGTGGTTACCGCTCTCGTCGGCGAAGTCATTCGGTTGAGGAGGGCATGCGACACTTACGAAATGATCAAACTTTTGCTTTTGACACGAGCGCAGGGTCAAACTATGTGCAAAGCCTACTGACACAGCATCGAACGACAAACGCCAACAAGCAGCAGTGGTGGTACCTGTACTTCGAACGACACAGCTATCAATGCTTGAGTGACCGCTACGATCTTCGCGCGACTCCATGCAGAAACTTATGATCATATCCGGACATCCAGTCTGAAGTCGGGCGCTGCACCATTCCATTGGAAGGCCCGGACAGCCACAAGAGGTCTCGAGCTTTAACAGACGTCTGCTCCTGATCAAGGGCTGTACAGCTTACTGGCCTGTGCCATCGGCTTTACCTCTGCTCCCTGTCAGCCTTTCGCTGGTAGCAGCTACGCGGCCTCGACGAAATTCGGCAGACGCCATTGTGGAGCCCCGGATCTACAGTCGACATTTTCCTGCGACTCGACTTTGCGAATTCGTATTCAGCCCGATAGAGGATGGTGTCCAAACTGGCTACGTTGACCCATCACGACTCCCGACTTCTGCCCCCTAGTAGCGAACTCCAAGACCGACGCATCGTACTCTCGCTTCTCGACCTCCCCTCGATATAGCTTTCCGAGCTGCAGTGCATCAAATGCTGCCTGTCCCGTGGAGGCAGCCGTATGAGGCCTGAAGCCTGCCAACGCATCACCAACAAGCAAGATCTTTCCCCCAAAGAAGCTGTTCTCTGGACTAATCACATCCGTGATGGCTTGAATGAAAGGCTGCTCCGTCTTTGCGACTGCTTCGGCATATTGAGGAGGCAGTACATCTGCTGCATATGCCTTCTGCTTCTCCCAGATTTGCGGTTGCATGAGACCGACTGGCAGAGTAATGGCATGGCGTTTGCCGTTGGTGTCCGTCATGAGTTCATCCAGCTCAGCACTGCCTTCCTGGTAATTCACATACCACACCCAGTTGAAGAGCCGCTGTCCAGGCTCCACGGTACCCTTCTTTCCAGGAATAAGATACCCAAGCGCTTGCATCCCGGGTGAATGGTAGAACGTGAATTTCTCCACGAAGACTTGCTTCGCCTCATCCGACAATTGACATTCGGGGACGGTTCCTCGCCATGCAACATACCCACAGTACTTTCTCTCGACCTCAGGCTCCAGCAATCGTCGTACCGTCGACGAAGCTCCGTCAGCAGCGATGACTAAATCCACAACTTCATCCCTTGCGCCAACATCCTTCTGCTGCCACGTAACTCTCACACCCTTCGCGACATCCTCAACCCCGCTCACAGTGCACCCATTCTCATACCTCGCGTTCCCTCTTCCATCCTCGTCCAACCCCTCCACGTACTCACTCTTCAGCCCTTCAACCCTCCACCTGAGAAGATGATACAACAGATCCCAGCTGGTCATGCGTTGCTCCCTCCTCTCCACACTTTCTGAGATCAGCTCTCCATTCTTCTTCAGATAATGTCTAAGCCGGCTGGTGATGGCGATTTCTCTCCCGGGGCGTACATACTCGGAGAAGAATTGTTGGACTTCTGGACCTGCTACAATGCCAGCACCTTGATTGTGGAGCAATGCTGTGGGTGAGCGTTCGAGGATTGTGACCTTTGTTGGGGGATTTGGGAGTGAGAGAAGAACCAAGGCGTGTGCTAGGCCGGCGAGAGAGCCACCGACTATCAGGACTGATTTCGGGACACCAGATGAATCCATGTTTCGATACTCTATCTTGCAAGGTCACAACAAGCAAGACGAATGGGATGTCAAAGAGCGGGGATAGTCTACCTGGACGCTAATGACGTACTTCACGCGAGGAAGGTCTTGTATGGAAATAATACATGTATCTTCAAGGGCGATGCAACAGTACTCAAACGAGGAACAAATGGCTGTCAGAGTTGACACGATGTAGGGAAGGAAAATCCAGCCGCATGTCACGACTACCAAATATGGCATCGACATCTGCTCACCATCATCTTCCTTCGTGCCAGCGGCAGCACCCAGCTCCCTACTGCAGATAGCTGTGAGTTGCAGCAGTGAGCAGCTTCAGGACGATGCCGTTCGAAATTTGAATGGTGATTGTGCATTGTCACCTCGCTTTGGCAGACCACAGCATACCCAAATGGGTACAGCAGGCGAATCTCGATATCGTAATCAACGATGGCATTGTCGCTATCACTCTGTTCAACCGCCATCCAACGAACTCTGGCGACGACGCTCCACGGAATTGTGGATGCCACTCCAGTTCAAGTGATGCATCAGGGTAGAGAGAGAGAGAGGGAGGGAGGGAGGGAGGGAAAGATGGGGGTTAGCAGCCCAGATGGAATTTGATGCAAGTCGAGGGAGCATCCGAAAATCCTTGCTCTGCCTTCCTCAATGACATTTTTTGAATGGACTTCAACCGTGCTAAGTCGCTTGACCATTGAGGCTGACGATGACCGCCTCCGGAGCTCGTTTTGGTGTGCAAAGTGAGCCGACCGGAACTGCGTCGAAGTTCACATTCAACAAAGCAACGTTCGCGATCTCGTTCGTCCAGAACGTAGGGGAATTCTCGCGAAAAAAACACCGATTCGAATCAAAAGTAGACTCTTTGCAATGACTCCTGGACTTTCATCGTATTGATAACTTCATCTGCAAGCAGGAATCATTCCACCGATGGTGTTTACAGTTCTACAAGTTCGGAGAATGCAAGAAGTATGGACGATCACCTACGCCGCCGCCGGAAGCATACAATTTTCTTACACAAGCGGATGCTTTGAATGTCGGTACAGAAGAACTCGAAATGCTCCTGTGTGTATTCATGGAAAATTAACGGCCACCTTCTCGGTAACTACTCGGCGACCATAGACGGATGCAACATATCAACTGCCCACCACGCCGCAGACGACAACCGTAACAAGTTCACCCCAACCCATTTCTTCGCAACTGCGACTGGTCGGAGGACGTTGGGCTCAGCTTTGCGAGATCCTACTGCACGTCTTCGCCACGACGACGTCCCAGCTGTTGGGAACATTAGGGCGCGGCCTGAGAAAGGCGTCCTACAACACGATGTTGACCTTACCGATGCGTGGAACCCTGAGAGAGGCGAGGACACGCAGCTACCGATCAACGCAGCGTTCGAGTTCATCAATGACAGCGTGGAGCGAGATCTTGAACTTTCAATCATCAACCCGTGCACCCACACCCAATGGAAGACGCCCAGGGCGATTTTTCTCAGGACAAATACGCCTCTTTTCGAAGGAACCGAAGCGCTTTCTCGTCGAGTCGTAGGGGGCGAGTGGGTGAACCTGACTCTCAATCAACCCTTGCAACAAGACCAGCATCCACGATTCGAGTTTTGGTGCGAGTTTGAAATTTGGGTCATGCCACAATGGAGTCGACATGAACTCTATAGCTGGACGCGGTAGCCGCGCCTCATGCCCTCTGACTTTATAGAATATGTTGTCTCGGATCGAGAGGATGGCGAGCTTTACATTCAAGTCCAAATCGAGAGGCGAGACGACTGGGTGCAGGCACAAGACCAATACTGGCAGAATAAGATCTATATCAATTTTGCTCCTGGACAGACACCCAGACCAGTCAACTGGCGTCATTTCCCTGCACACCAGGGCAAGAAGTACCGAACCAACATTCGAGCACCCGGAGGTGGAGCTGTACAGCGTCGACGGGGACGAGGAACAACTACTCGCGTTCGACAAAGGACTGGTCGGATTACAAAACCTGGCCAGATTAGAGTTTCGAAGGCGAAGACAGCCGCCTCGTCGGAAGGATCAAGATAATCCTAAAAGTGCCAAGTTCGGTGGTCGTAGAAGGAGGTAAGGTGACGGGAGATTGGGCTCCTGCATCGGTATATACTGAAGGCGGAAATTCAATATCAGCGTACTTCAAATTGTCCAAGAGGTTCTCTTGCACTCTCTCCCTCCCCTCATCTAAGAGCGTCAGCCACAAGGACCTGAAGAGTATGCCTTCTATTCCTGGCGTCACCGAAGGCAACATCAATCTACCAACGCTCCGTTCCAAGACAATCTCATTGCAACAAGGTTGCGAGAGAGCTCGGGCAAATGCTGAACACCTGCGACGCTGGGTATCAAGTTATCGGCATAGGATAAAGAAATGAGGGACTGGCACGTCGTGATGTTATTTGAGCCTGGTATCAGGCTTTGGCAGCCACCCTGCCAGCAAAACGAGCCATCAAGGCCGTTTGAATTCATTCTCGAGATCATCAATAGCCTCCGCCGATGTTGGTATAAAAGCAGCAATGTTCCCACCCAGTCCAGTCATTGTACCGTTACCTTCAATGCCGTAAAGTATGCCACGTATACCGCCTAGTCCATGAGGTGGTAGAGCTGGCTGATGCTCTCGCCGTGGTGGTTACGGCGGATGGCCTCAGCCAGGAGACCGCTAACGTCTAGCACAGTGAGCTTCCTCGCGCCGTGGCGTTTGGCCTCCGGAATTGGAAATGCGTTGGTTACAATGACGCCGTCGATCTCATCGCACTCGTCCAGCTGGCGAAGGCAATCACCACCGAACAGGCCGTGAGTGGCCATGCAGTAGACCTTGGTAGCGCCACCGCGCTTCACCACAGTCTCGGCAGCGGCGATCCAGGATCCAGCCTTGTCGATCATGTCGTCCACGATGATCACAGACTTATTGCGAACGTTGCCAACTAGAGTCACATGTGTCTCAATATCTGGGTTCTGAAGAGCTTCTTCCTCTTCTTCGTCGGAGTGCGTAGCATCGCCGGTACCGCCGAGACCGTGAGCTGGGTTGTTGGCAGCGTTCCAGCGTGAGGAGCCCGTAGACATGAATGATTGTGTCATGTGGTCTGGTAGTTCTTCGTCCTCGCTCGATTGTCTGTGTCCACGGTTCTCGGAGTAATGCGATGCATTAGGTGAAGGCACATCATCGTCCACGATGTGCCCGTGAATCAAACGGCCGGTTATGACGTCTCTTGCGCGTTCATCTGTACCTTCTTCGCTTTCAGGCTCCTCGTAGCCATCATCATCCGTGCTTTGCTGATTGTGGAGAGTCGGGATGGTTCGCACTCTGGTAATACCTGTCTCTGGTGCATCTTCGTCCTTGTTCTCTTTGCTTTCTGCGTCTCCTCCTGACGAGTCGGGTCTGGTCGACTGAGCGAGCGGATGAGGGCTATCACCATTGGTCAGCCCTCTCGCGCGTGTAGAGGGTGCATTTGCGGTGGCTGCTCGTGGTAAGACTCCGGGTCGTGCTGATTGTGGTAGTCGGCGTTGTTCGATACTCGGGCGTGGGCTATGACGACGGTGCTGTGAAGGGTGAACCTGCTTGGGTGCTTGCGAATCGCGATTGGGTGAAGTCATGCGCTCGTCTGCATCTCTACGTGCAGCTCGACCATCGGCGCGCATACCGGTACCATCATCGCCCAGGCTTTCGAAGACGGCCGAGTTGAGCATGCTCGGGGAGTACTTTGGTCGCTTCCGCTCTGTGCCGACTATGCCGAAACTGGTACCCAGCTTATCTGCCAGGCTTGTCACTCTCTTCGTGCCGCCTGGGTTCTTGCTCACGACTACACTGTCTCTCCAGTCCGGGATGTTCATACGTATCCATTTGCTCAGTAGAGGCTCAGCGAAGAGGTTGTCTACTGGGCATTTGAAGAAACCCTGCATCTGAGTGGCGTGAAGATCGATGGTTATAACGTGGTCGACGCCGGCGACCTTCATCAGGTTCGCGAGCATGCGAGCAGTGATGGCGCCGCGATGGGCCTTCTTCTTCGACTGACGGGAGTATGGAAAGTAGGGCATGACAGCTTGTCAAACCGTAAGCTTGGTCGTGCAAGGCGACTCAGTGTCGCTGCCGTGACTCACCGGTGATGGATCGAGCAGAGCCGCCTTTGCAGGCTGAGATCATGATGAGCATCTCCATGACATTGTCGTTGATCCTGAGCTGTTAGCGACGCCATGGTAGTAGCGGGGTGGGCATCTCACTCTCCACTTCCGCTCTGCACCACGAAGACATCTTGGTCACGGACCGAGGCTTCTGTTCGCACGCATCAGCGCTGTGTGTGGCAGTAGCAAGGGCGTGGGGCGAGGCATACTGATCTCGACTGATGTCTCGCCATTGCTAAACTTCTTCAACTCGACGCGGGACGGCTTCTGGCCGAGTCTCTCGCATATCGCCTCGACCAGATGCGGGTGGGACGAGCCGGAGAAGATGCAGGTTTGACGCATTGCGGCGGTGTCTGTGGGGGGTGTCGTTGTGAAGTGGGTAGATGACCTCTAGTGAGGCATCACCGAAGGGGGGGGTGAACAGTAGCTTAGGGTGAGGCCGGGCTTTCACATGCTGGACGTTAAATTCTTCACGACGACCGGATTCCCCTCGAGCTCCAAAGAAACGTCACGGCAGCGGCATGGCGGGAAGCACCCGCACCGACTAAGCCCTATTCAGTATTGGGCACGTGCGCGACAGAATGAGGAAGGAACGCTCGTGAGCTCCGAGCACCCTTATGGCTTCATTCTTCAGTCGTACTGAACTACTCGGGCACTTGCCCTGCGTATCGTTGGAAGACTGGAAGAGGGTACTCGATACTTTGCACCGTGTTCCTGCAGATGCCAGCCTTCTACGTCCGCACATATCTAGCATCATCCTGGGGCCAATAATGGCATCAGCAAGCATGTCCGAAGACAGATCGCTGCTGAACACGCTCAAGAGCCCGACACAAGTCCAAGCTCAGTTGTCCGAGAAAGCAGTGAGCTAGAGCCTCATGGTCTCCGCTTGGCACATAGCAAGCAGTATTACCCCCCAATGATCCTAGCCACACAGTTGCCGCATATTCCGCAGAATTACGACCACGCTCATATTTCACGCTGCCATCGAACGTGTCAGATCGGTGAGCTCGAGGTAGAAAACTGCAATCTCGTAATCTTCTTGCGGAATGACCGCGGCAAAGGTGAAGCCCAGACGCGTATAGAAGCTGCGCAGCTTCGTGTTACCGGCCCAACAGTCCAGGAAAAGGGTTCCATTGCTATGCACTCTGGATTGCATCTTCTTTAGCACACCCTTGATGAACGCCGCACCCAGCCCTCGACCTCGTAGACCAGGTTCAAGCATGACCCAATGGAGAAATAGCCATGACTGTGAATAATCATTCATCGAGAATGTAGATGTGGTCGCGAAGCATTCTTGTCCAACAGGCCTGAAGAACGCACAGCCCACAACGCAGTTGTCTCGGTTCTCCAGAACGAAGCTCCGCCCTTGTTCGATTGCATTGTTGACGCTATCTTCGCTCAATGATCTGACCTCCTGCAGACTCCCCATTGCAACGAGATGTGCTTGGACATCTTTCGATAGGTCGATGATAGCACTGCTATCGCTCAGGGTCGCGTAGCGGGTGGTATAGTCCATTGCATTTGTCAAAGGCATCCAATTCCAGCTCTTGATCCTGCCCGAATTCTTTGATTGCGCTCACGTTGAGCTTTTGCTTGTTCCAAGAGCTGCAAAGTCAGTCGATGGCGCTGAATGCCTGCTGGCAGAGACAATGGCAGTGGGAGTATATGAGCGCGCATGTCTCGTTCAGCTATTGGAATCTACATGCAGAATCCCATGAAGCAGTGAGATCCAGTGACCCATCTTTTGTGGTTCTGCGGCACGGCGACATGCACTTGCGAGTGAGTGGTCTGTGGTTGCTCGAAAGCATCGTTGAGGATAAATTTCGAGGGTCGACGCCAGTGATCAATCGCCAGTCCAGGCCATCGCCCCAGGCGAGTTCTGAGGGCATCACGAGGGCGAAACAAGCTTCATGCATGTATCATTGTAGTGGCAGCCATCGTGATGCTCTCAATGCCGCCAGAACATGGTCGGGCCATGGAGCGAATGTACCGCGCGTCATCAACAACAACATGCAGCTGTCGCTTCAAAGCTCGACGTGAGCATGATGACGTTGCGATTCATGTGCTACTAGTGGTGGAGGGAGAGAGTGAAAGATGGGATAATGTGCGCAACAGAAGGCGCATGTGAGTGACGACAGATTGCCAGATTGCCCCACGCACTTCCTTGAAATCACATTCTCCATGGAACAACCTGCCTGCACTTGCTCCGTCTTGACCACCTACAGTACCTATCTACTCAGTACTGTCATCGACACTAAGCATTACCATCAAGCGCTCACGAACATCACCAAGTAGCGCACAGAAACAGCCCGCTTCAACAGCTTGAGGTAGATACCGCCTCCAAACCATGGCTCCTCCTGCGCCCGCGACTCAGGGCGAGTCACTGCAAGACCGCCTCATCAAGCTCGCACAGACATTGCAGTTCGCTTGGTTCATCGGCCATGTGACATTGCTTGCTTGCACGCTCCGCTACGGCCTCAGCTATGTCTTCCTCAAGTACTACAGCCGCTGGGCTCAGTTCAGCTACCGCACCGCCTTCATCGCAGCCGCGGCCACGTACGGCATAGTAGTCTTCAAGGGATATCGCGCTCGCGCAAAGGCGGGCAAGCAGCCAGCCAGCCCGTTGGCATTGGTCACAGACGAGAATGTGCAGTACCTTGGTAAGCAAGCTGTGCCGTCATATCTGCCTGGCGTAACAACAGCTGCTGACTTGTGACACTACAGCGATGGCCCTCCTATGGTTGTTCTCCCGCCAGTACCCACTCGCCATGCTCCCATACGCCATCTACAGCGTCTTCCACGTCCTCACCTACACCCGTGGCATCCTGCTGCCAACTCTCCAGCCAGCACCCCCAGCCCAAGCCGGCCAGAAGCCACAATCCTCCGCCCTCGCTGAGACTCTCGGCCGCTTTGTGAAGGACTACTATGACGCGAGTATGTCTCTCGTCGCTGGCCTCGAGCTCGCCTTGTGGTTCCGCATTCTCGGCTCAGCCATTTTCTTCGTCAAGGGCAGCTGGATCATCCTGGTCCTCTACACCGTCTTCCTCCGCGCCCGCATCAGCCAGAGCACCTTTGTGCAGGGCATGATCAAGCAGCTCGGTGCTCGCGGCGATGCCCTCACTCAGCGCCAGGACGTTCCACCAGCTGCTCGCCAAGCCTGGGACACTGCCAAGAACGTGCTTAAGCAGATCCACGACCAGACCGACATGAACCGCTTCGTGGGCGGTGCTCAGCAGACGCCACCAAAGAAGGCACACTAAGCTATACTGAGAAGCGATGAAAAGTTGGTCGGCTCCAAGGATATCACGCGACAATAATCGGCATGGTAAGAGCATGGGCTGAACGAGCGGACGTAGCCGCTGAGTTGAAGAGGCGAAGGGTAGGTATGGCCACAGTGCGGTCATAGATGAACTGCGATAAGCTGGCAAACGCCAGGCAAAGATTGGTGCGTTACCTTACTTTGTTACTTGTAGCGCTTAGCGGGACGTACAGGTATCCTACAATGACATTGATGTTTCAAAAGACTTCATCCCAAGCCACGATGTATATTATGGCCAACGATCATGCGGACCGGTATGATTTGCTTCTCCTGCTTCGGTCCGGACGCTGCTGGGCTCAAAAGCTTGTTGTGCTTCGATCTCGACTCCACCCTCGTCTCCAGCGCTTTTGTCCCGACCCGCTCTATCCAATATCTCGTTCACGCGGTGGTCTTCTAACGTTCCCAACCATCTCGTTGGTATTTCGCAGTGCTGCTGGCGAGACGGCCTGAGCCTCCGCGCACCCATGGAAGCTCAGCATCTCCGGCAGTCCTACATATTGACGCCATTGCGGCAAACAGGTTCACCGTAGCACGGAGGAGGAGGGTCTTCTCTGGACGACCGCTGCTTTAAGCGATCAAGGCCATTGAGAAACTTTTCTCGACGAAATACCTGCACCTTAACGAGAGAGAGAGAGAGTCTGCACGAAGACAACGTGCTAAAAATAATCTAGTTGGTTCAAATTGCTCGCAAAGGCTTTTTCTATCCGTCTGTCGATTCGGAATTCTGTATTAGTCGAGGTCGTCGTCGCTGTTGCCTGTAAAGTCCAGAATCCCACAGCTTGTTCTGGGTGGTTTGGTTTGCCCGCACCGAGCCGTCCACTAACTACACTGGTGATGGCTTCGATGGAGCTGGATCCGGCGCCCGACCAATCGTAATTGACTCTCTGAGGGCCTCGTTTTTGGCTTTAGGAGGAACTTACTGGGTGATTGTACATGCAAGCTGATCAAAAATTGGCAGGTGCTGATATGGCGATATCTCGTTCTAGAAGGAGCATTGCAGGCCTCGGCCCGCAAAACGGGCCGCAAACTCTCAGTCAGCATCCTTTAGCCAGGAGCCCGCGAGAGGCGCAATGGCTGTTCGATCTGGCCACGAGCTGATTTTGAATGTCCCGAAACATGGCAGGGGTGATGCGATGTGTTCGCCGGCACAGAGGATAGGTGTATCTGAAGATCTTCCTGACAGCCAAGAACCATTCCAACGATCACAACATGATCGGTATGCAGCGGGGAGCCGGAGACGTGGCAAGATAAAAGGAAGGAAGGCTGCCCGCACTCTTCCAATCAATCTCTGCGCTGTTTTCTGCAGCTCTCTGCGCTTTTTCCTGTGTGCTCACACAGGTTTCAGCCAACGCCGCAATCCTGCGGAATGTCGCACCGATCCAGCAATCCACCAAGCTTCCACCAGTCCTCTTCTTCGCTGACGCCGACGGGAGACGACCGAAACGTAGCAGCATGCCTACTGTACCTAGGTCGGCACCGATGGTTGTTCTAGGCGGCACCGATCTGTTCCTATCTGATTTCCATGTCCCGCAGCGACGCAGCCTCTGAGCGATGAGCGACGCGGCGCTCGAGCTTCCTTTGTTGTCCGCCAGCTAGGAAGGCCTCGCTTGCGCAATTACAAAACGCCATGCGCCAACTCTGCTGAGCGTCAGCTCTTCTCGATTGGTGCGCTTGTCTGCCACGTGACGACTTGCAACTCAGGATGGAGCTGTAAACTTGCGACCTTCACGGTTGCGGAATGCGCTGATGGATGTGCTATGAGGCGTCCCACTCCCCCCCCGTGGGTGACTTTCTTTTGAGCTGTTCACATTTCCATCACCGCCACTGGAGAGGTGACGCGCAACTCTTTCCTTACTTTATTTATCTTTGTTGCCTGTTGCCGCGAAGCCGAGGATACTTCGGAAGAAATACCAGCGACGATGGCGAACTCGCCCAGCATCGCAGAAATGCGCCAGGTTGCATATGCGACTGTTCAGAAACTACCGGAAACGACGCAGCGATTATCACAAGCGATTGCGAGCAGTTCGGACCATTTTCATCATGTTTGGGCGAAAGGCACATATTACTGCAACGAGCTGATGACCTCGCGACCGGAGCTTCATGGACTGCTTGACACATGCATGAGCTCCTTTCGATGTGTTTCGTCGATAGCGATACTGGGCGTTTTGATAGCCACGATTACCGCATACGTGGTGTACCAGCTTTACTTCCACCCTCTGGCGAAATATCCTGGACCATTGCTTGGCCGGCTAACGCAGTGGTACGATGTATACCACGCATATGTTGGTGACAAGCACATCCTCTTCTACCATCTGCATCAGAAATACGGCACTGTTGTACGCTTTTCGCCAAACTCGCTATCGATCAACGACCCGATGGCATTGAAGATCATCTATGCACATGGAGCCAATGTGCAGAAGTCAGTTTTCTACAAGTGCTTTCGGGCTGCACCGCAGGCAATCAGCACGCTGTTGGCGACCGAGAAGCAACATCATGCCCGCAAGCGCAGAATCATGGGGCAGGCTTTCTCTGAGACAGCTCTGAGAGGATTCGAGCAGTATGTGCTTGGCCACACACAAGATCTTGTGGATCGTATCGGCAGCGCGGTGGGTGAGTCTGGTTCTGAGAAAGCAAAATGGAGTGCTCCTCTGGATATGGCAAGCTGGTGCAACTGGCTGGTGTTCGATATCATGGGAGATCTGGTCTTTGGCAGGTCCTTTGGGACGTTGGGTGACAAGCCGGAGAACCGCCAAGGCATATTTCTTCTCGGCCGTGCGGCACGACGGAACTACACTGTTGCCGCTATGCCAGCTTTGCTCTACACTGGTCTGGAGAAGTGGTTGCCTTTGCTCAAGG
This sequence comes from Mycosphaerella arachidis, assembly GCA_001297265.1. NCBI lineage: Eukaryota > Fungi > Ascomycota > Dothideomycetes > Mycosphaerellales > Mycosphaerellaceae > Mycosphaerella > Mycosphaerella arachidis. The sequence continues at coordinate 143,182 of LIHB01000027.1, forward strand.
GATTATACGAGGATCGCAACAAGTACCTCGCCTTTGGCAAGAAGCAAGTCATGCAGCGCACAAAGGAGCAAGGCCAGAATGGCTCGCCCGTGATTGAGACTGGACGCCGGGATATCTTCTCCTTCCTTCTCCATGCCAAGGATCCCGAGAGTGGCGAAGCTATGCCAATGCCAGAGTTGTGGATGGAAGGAAATACCTTGATTGTGGCCGGCTCTGACACGACATCAACGTAAGTTCAGCGAGACATCTTCTATGAATATCACTAATACATCGCAGCACCCTCGCAGCGACTCTCTACTACCTCCTCCAGAACCCCAGGACGCTCTCTCGCCTCGAACGTGAAATCCGTAGCACTTTCACCACCGCCACCGAGATTCGCACAGGACCCAAACTTCAATCCTGCACCTACCTTCGCGCCTGCATTGACGAGTCAATGCGCCTGACCCCTGCCGTAGGAGGCGTCCTACCCCGAGAAGTCCTCCCAGGCGGCCTCTCAATACCTTCCCTCGGCTTGCACCTGCCTTCCGGCATCGACGTAGGCGTTCCGATTTACGCGATCCACCATCATTCAGACTACGTCGTGGACCCATACAAATTTGATCCTAGTCGCTGGTTAGGGGAGAAGGGGCATCTTCAGGACAAGGAGGCGTTGCACGCGGTCTTCAACCCATTTTCAATTGGGCATAGAGCGTGTTTGGGGAAGCCCTTGGTCTACATGGAGTTGGGTATTGCGATTGCGAGACTCATCTGGGAGTACGACATGAGGTTAAGTGGCGAGCAGCATGTGTCAACTTTCATTACCAAGGAGATTCGTTCGGGGAAAAGGCAGTCGAAGGAGTATCAGTTGCAGGACTGGTTTATGAGTAGGAACGAAGGGCCTTGGGCTGAGTTCAGGAGGAGGGAGGTTTAGATGTAATCAGTGATGGGTGAGGTTCACGATGCGAGGCGCTGGGCGTTTGCACGGATTCCCAAAGAGTGGTGATAGATTTGTGGATTCCGATACCAATGCACTTCGAGTGAACGCCTTTCATGATGCATGCATCCTATCTAGTCCGAGCCCGTGTACCTTCTCGTACGTGCTCGATAGACTGTATTAGTGCTTGTGCTCCGCTGTACAAATCCAAACATGGAGCGTTGATGCCAATATACTGTTCAAAACTGTCCGAAAAAGGCGGCGCCGTGAGGCTGAGAGGGCCACGAGGGTGCTGAGTGAAGTCACATCACGGGCATCCCCATCGGCATTCCCATCGGCATTCCCATCGGCATTCCCATCGGCATTCCCATCGGCATTCCCATCGGCATTCCCATCGGCATTCCTGGCATCCCTGGCATCCCCATCCCTGGCATACCAGCCATGCCCATTGGGTTCATGCCCATTGCCGGTCCGAACGGCGGCAGACCTGCTGCGGATCAGTCAGCATACAACCATTTGTAGCTCCGCGGCTCTCGTTCGTGACGACCAAAAGCACAGCCGAAGCCGACGCCGGCGTAGACGCCGAAGCCACAGCCGAAGCCTTGCGGTCCATAAGTACAAGGCCAGCTTGAAGCGTAGGCGGGAAGATGAAGGTGACTTACCGCGACGTCTCCTTACTCTTCGGTTCCCTCGCCTGGGCTGGATGATTCCATCTGCCTCTTCATCGTCTCCGTCCCACACGCCTGTGTCGTCGTCGTCGTATTGGTTCATCCCGCCGCCGAGGAGTTCGAGGAGTTGGGGTGACATGTAAGTCATCATTGGGTTCATGCCGTTCATGGCGGCATTCATGGCACCCATGGCTGCCATGGGATTCATCATGCCGCCGCCGGCCATCTGTGCCATGGGGTTCATGCCTGGTAAGCCTGGGCCTGCTTGTCCACCGATGAACGGGGACATGCCAGCATGGCCGCCGCTGACGCCTTGGAAGGGCATGGGATGGTTTGGGAAGGGGTAGCGGCCTGCGCCGAATGGATGTTGGTTCATTCCGAGGTTGGCCGTGGGGCCCATGAAGTTCATTTGGTGGGCTGGATGAGGGCCGCCTGGGCCTGCTGGTGATATGCCTGTCGTTGATCAGATCCTGGCAATGTTAGAGCATGAGAAGGTGGTTTGAGCATACCATATCCGTGATATCTTCGTCCTGGAGGCAAACCACTCTCACGGGTGTTCTGAAACTGCATGAAATCGTTCATCGGGTTATTCATGATAGTGAGGGTCTTCTGGCCGAAGTGGCTGTGTCGACGTCGATGTTAGGTAATGGGGACAAAGTGCAAGTTGCCACTGGGTGCTCTGTTGAAGAACAACGCGTCTGCGCTCATGTGCGTCCAGGGGGAGATGACAGAGTGATGAGGTCAGAGAGTGACCAGTCACCTGTCGAGAGTCTGTGTCGCTTGAGATGTGGAAAAGATCAGAGTGTGAGGAGGCAGAACGACGGTCGTCTGCGGGTAGGAGAGCGAGCCATCTTATGGTCAGTTGTGACTTCTCGTCAGTTTGTCACACACACAATTCAGCGCTACGGCGCAATCGCTTGTGCCCGAGTCGGAGCCGTCTAAGGATGCACGTAAGCACACACTGCGACAGGATGCCCAGAGACGATGCCCGATACCGTAAGCCTCAGTCCTCTTCCTCGATAGCGCTGGAGAACTCTCGCAGCGATCCCGCCGCACTAATGTAACGTAGTGCCAATGGAAAGATCGCGACGACGTGGGAGCGGATGTGTACATGGCCATCCCGTGACGAGGCCTGCTCACAGACTGTGTAGATCGTTGTTGTATGGTGGAGACCGAAATGCCGTGGAAGCCATCTTCGTGACTGCATTTCATCACGATCATGGAGATCGTGCGTTGCGGTCCCACGAAGACGGAAAGCTGGTGTCCAGCAAACATTCTGATGACGAGCTGCTGGCAATCTATGATTGTGGTGTGGCACAACAGGCTGCAATTATCCTTTACAGCTACAGGGAAGCGCTGCTCGGTCTCGCGTTCCATTGCATCTTGCATCCCGATCCACGAGTCACATATCCCATCTCGTTGCTCCGATGGGGTCCTTCTGCGAGGCAAGAATGCAACACTATCAATTGCTCAAGAACGTACACACTGACCATGAAGCATTCTTCGTGATAAACTAAAGTTGACGAGGCGTAGCTCTAATGGATCCATTTTTCTAAAGCAAAAGAGCTGCTCACGAAGAACAGTAGCTTCATGCTCGTGTTATCCACACTGCGCTGTGGGATGATCGTTAGGTATTGCCGCTAGTCGTAGCGGTGCGTTCGTCAAGAGCAGTGCTGACATGCTGCATCCAGTCGATGGCCCAGTATGTGCGTTCTTGTGGTGATCCCTGAATGGTGTTGTCTACTGCATGCGTTCGCATGATCACCAAGGTCCAGATGGGAAGCTTCGGCCACTGTGTGTGGCAGTCAGAAAAGCTAGTATCTACATCTGAGGTCAACGACGATTCATGTGTCCATGAAGAAGTAGTAGGAAGACCAGACCACAGGCCTCGGTCGTGCCCTAGACTCTGAAGCTGGAACTTCGTGCCATGCTGCGAGTGTTTAGTGGCGGCTCCAGTCAAGCGCAAGATCAGCGAGCAACTAGAAGTAGCTCAGACGGACATGAGTCCACGTCGAACTGGGTTCCCTTCCAGGTACTCGGGGTCGTGGGGCCGCGGCGGAGGCACGACCCTAAGGGGATTTTCAACGCTGCAATAGAACAAGCGTTCAAGCCTCGAGGCAAGTCTACGGTGGTCACCACATCGAGCTTCGTGATCGCTCCGAGGTTCTTCTGGCGTTGATGTGCGCTCGAAAGCTCTTCTCGGCTGCTTGAGTGGTTCATGAGGCTGCGTGGCATCGGCTGCTGTCAGTTACAGCAAGAGTCTAGCCTCAAGGACATTGCTCGGAGCAAGGCGCCAGAGCTACAGCATTTGATGGTCCTGTAGAATGGTCAGTGAGTTGCTCCGCCGAGCGGAAGCACCAGAAGCCCCGACCACGTCGAGCGCTTGAAGAGCATGTGCTATCACGATGCAGGGTCCATGTGGAGCGTGATACGGAGCGTGAGTCAGTTCGTAAAGCTGTCGAGCTGGTAGTGCCGTTCGGACTTCTCTAATGCGTGTAGTGTCTGTCTTGAATGCTTCTTGTGGTGTGGCGAGTGTCTACGCACGTCTGATCACCAAACATGAGTGCACTCCATGACGATGGTGCCAAGGTGGATTGTCGCCGTATGCAGCCGGGGTTTGATAGATGGTATAGGAGGCAGTCGCTGCCATGGCACCTTCCCAAGGCGAATCGATCGCCGAGGGACCGCAAAATCGCACAGGATCGAGGCTTCTCTTTGGATGCAGGCGAAAGCGGATAAAGAATGTCTGTCCGTGTTGGACACGTTGCCGAGGCATATCTCTCTCTTACTTCTGCAGACGCCGCATAATGTAGTGATCAAGTGTTGCTCTGTTCGTCCAGCGACCGTGACATCGGTGAGTGACCATCAACCCAATGTAGCTACAGCGAATATCTGCCTCGGTGAGATCCAGCACAAGGCCAGTCACACCGTTCTCCATCGTCTTGCATCTAAACGCGAACCTCACGCGTCTGGCACGCCAAGATTGGGGGGGGGGGGGCATTGGGCATTGTGCGCGATATACCTCCCTGAGACATAGTGGTGAACTACAGTGTGTGGACAATCCTCGCTACTCGATGCTCGTTGTTAGACAGGCACTGTTCAGGGATAAGGTGGGAAATGAAAAAAAAAGTGAACACGCGACAGGAACTTCCGCATCGACGTCCAGCTGACTATTGCAGTTAGCGCTGGCCCATTTTGACGAGCCGCCTGCACTATGGCCTAACAGTATTGCCATTGCATTTCCTTTTTCCAACAGCATCGACTTCTGCAGCCATTCACACACCATCCATACGCCTTTAGCATTTCCAAGAGCGACTGAAGCGCCACTGTAGCCTACCGGTTTGCACAGCAGATTCAAGACTCTGACCCTGCCACCATCGCACCCCTCATCGTTAACCCTTCGAGATGGCCGCTCACACATTTGCGTCCGCGGCCGCGGGCAGCAACTCCTCCCAGAACCCGTCGCGAGACGGTGCGTCAGACTGGTACGTCCATTCCCCATGACAGCTCCATATTGTCACCCCGCGAGGCTGGAAACGCACTTCTACGCGCGACGCTTTCAAGGTGCAGGAGAGCAGCAGGATACGAGCATAGCTTACACTGTTCATACAGGTCGCGTAGGACGAATGGCGCGACGCACACGTTCCGCCGACCATCGGGCGCCGCCACCGCTACCCCGGGCTCCCATCACAACGACGCCGCCGCTGCTTCGCTACCACCGCGATATGTCCCGCCACACCGCAGTGGCGTGCAACCGGAAAACTCTCGCTACACCAAGGAACAATTATTGGACGTCTACAAATCGCAGCAGGGCGCAAATGGAGCACTAAGTGAGGGACTGTCGGGCACATTCGTGGGAGGCTGGCAGCCGGACTTGGCAAACGGCAACTCTGCAGGCTGGGGCAGGACGGAACACAGTCGCGACACCCAGCCAGGTCCCGACATATGTTGGGATAAAGAGGGCACCAATGAGCCTCTAGCATTGGCAGAGATGCACGACGAGGAAAAAGAGGTATGTTTGCGCACACATGCGCAGTATGCATGATTATGATGCTATGGTGCTGAAATTGCCGCGCAGATGTTCACGTCCTCCGTCAATGGCCCGATTTCCACGACAAACAAGAGTGGCCAGCAGACGAATGGCGTATCCGGGCGCAAAATCTCCATTTCGAACAGTGCTAGCACTCCCGGCGCCTATGGACTCCCTTCGCCTAGCGTTGCGCGTGGCGCTGGTCGTCGTAGAGACACGAGCGAGTCGTATCCTTTTCCTCAGAACAATGTGTCTTCACCCGGAGGTTACAACCGGGAGGATCAGCGCGCTGCTTCTCCACCTGCAGCGCTACTGCGCCGGAGGACAGATTTGAACCTGGGCAAACAAGACGACAAAGAAGGCGACGAGAAGAGTGCATCTGCGCCGCTTGGTACGCTGAAGCGCAATCCGACTGGACCCTTATCTGCTGGATTCAATGCCCCCTCTTCCCCTTGGTCAGCAGGTCCACAAAGTGCTGGCATAACCCCCATGGGATCTTTTGGCAACTTTGGTATCGGAAGCGGTGGCAGTCAACAAAGTGTGGCAGGCGACAAACGAGTCGGTCTTGGCGCTGGCAGAGTGGAGAGCAGGTTCAAGAATTTACTAAGTAAGGACAGTGGCGAGGATATCGGTCAGAGACCTTTGGAGAGGAAGACTAGTATGTCGAGTCTTGCGAGAGTCAATGAAAACGAGACCTGGCCGGGCCAAGACCGTACAGATCAGCGCAATGATATACTGGACGAAGTCGATGAGGATATGCCCACCGGTAGTGCAGCACTGGCTGCCGATGCCGATATCAGTCCACCACATCCACGACAAGGATTCCGCGGCTTCGGAACGCCAAGCCGTCAAGGCACTCAGGACGAATTCGGATTTGGCGCCTTTGGCATGACAACCGACAATACTGCCGGTTTCGGTCAAGGATTTTTGCCTGGAAGAGAAGGATTCCAGCAAACTCCAGCTCAGCAACGTCTCGGCCAGCAAGTCGGCGGTACCGAGCCCATGAGTCCGACGGATACGAATCCATACCAGTCGCCTGAGCAGCACGGTGTTGATCGCATGTCTGAAGAAGTCAGCGACGAGGGGCAAGATGCGTCTCATACTCAACTACCTGGTTTGGGTCAATTTGGTGTTGATCATCACCAACAACTTGGGGGATTGACTGGGCTTGGCGCTTTGCCTAACCTGGGACGTGCACTAGGCGCGCAAGGTCCAGCTAGTGACAGGAGCCAGACGTCTAGCGTAGGCCCAAACCGAGGATTCCCTGGTCTTGGTGGACTTGGTCAATTGGGCAACTTATCTGGAGCTGCGGCATGGCCAGTGACCCAGGGAGGGCTAGGCACTCCGAACAGACAGACTGCTGGGCTTCCCAATGCGTTTGGGGGTTCTGTCTTCTCAAGCCAGATGTCTGATCTGCACTCACCAAGTCTATCTGGGTTGGGTGGACCGTATGGCGGAAGCCGCATGGCCAGCATGTTTCCACAGGCGATGCACGACCAGATGCGACATGGAGACAACGACGGCAGCAGCGAGCGTGGAGGCCAGCCGTTTGGTGCATTTGGTGATTTGGGACGAGCTGCGGAAAGCCCATTTGCGAACCAAGGCTTCAATCATGGTCAAGACGGCGGAGAAGGCCAATTGGGAGCACCCGGGCAACATTCACAGCAATCACTTGGGCAGCAACAAGATCATCCACAAGCACAGTCACAGGCGCAGAACCAGCTCCCGGGCAGCTCTGCCTCGAACCAGCCGCCGGCACCACAGCAGCGCACTATGGTGATGCCAGACAGAATGCGTTGGATCTACCGCGACCCTCAGGGACAGACGCAGGGCCCATGGACTGGTCTGGAGATGCATGACTGGTACAAAGCTGGGTTCTTCTCACCCGAACTTCTGGTCAAGAAGTACGAAGATCCCGACTACGAGCCATTGGCCCAGCTGATCCGCCGAATTGGCAACTCCCGCGAACCCTTCTTGGTCCCTCAGATAGGCATTCCACATGGCCCTGCGTCAAACGCGCCTACCGCTTGGGCTGGCGCAGGTCCTTCGCCTGCTGCTGCAGGTGCCCCAGCGCCAACTCCAGCTGGAGCTCAGCCACCCTTCGCCTCTAGCTTTCCAAGCTTCGGGACAACTTTGACTGCAGAGCAACAGAATGCTCTTGAGCGTAGGAAGCAGGAAGAGCAGTATCTCATGGCGAGGCAGAAGGAGCATCTTGCACAGGCTCAGATCCAACAGCGTATGCAGATGCAAGGTGGTCATCCCGGCATGGGATCCAGTCAGCTTCACCACCATAGCAGCGCCCACAGTCTTCAATCTCAACCCAGCTTCGGTAGCATCACCAGCCCGACTGCGTACCAGCCAAGCCCTAGCCAAGGCACAATCGGCGCTGCACCGTCTGGACATGCTCAAGGATTCTTCGACAACTCTTTCAGACCGCCAGCAGCTGGTGGACTGGGCGCTGTTGGAGCCGGTGTTGAGTCGCTAGGCCGAATCCGTGAACAGGACATCCCCGGCATCATGGATCGTCTGAACATCAACGATAACCGCGCAGCACCAGGCCAATTCGGCGCGCCTGGACAACCATACACCGGACAGCAACAGACACAGCAGACTCCACAGGAAGCTCACGAGAAGCAGGTCCAGCAGATGCTGGAGGATCGTGCTCGTCTACAGGAACAACAAGCACAGCACGATCAGCAGCAGGCAGATGAGCCTCAGCCAGCCGGCGGTGAACGTTTACAGCAATTTAAGCAGCTTCAGGGCGAGGCCCAGGGCACCAATGTATTCGAGCCGGCTCAGCAGAAGCCTGCAACAAGGGCCGCTCAACAAGCTCAGACACAGGAGTCTTCTGCAGCCCAAAGAAGTATTGGATCTTCAATTGCGCCAGCTCAAGAGCATAACCAGCAACCCCAAGAACCCCAGTCCTTGACCGAGCAGGTGCAGAAGGCAGTCTCTGCAAAACAGTCGCCTGCGCCACAGCAGCCAGGCTTGCCTCAGCCATTTCCACCAGCACCGTCGCAATCTCCGCTGCCAGCACCTGCAGCACAACGTGCTGGGCGCCAAAGCGTCGCAGATCAGCTCCAGACTGAGTCACGGGACCGCTCGCAGACTCCTTCAGTTGACACACCAAGCGTTGCCATCGCACCATGGGCAAAGGAGCCAACAGAGGCACAGAAGGGACCTTCTCTGAGAGAGATCCAAGAAGCCGAGGCGAAGAAGGCAGCTGAGGTCGAAGCACTTGCTGCAGCTGCAAGAAAGGCACAGTTCGAGCGTGAGATGGAAGCACAGGCACAAGCTGCCGTTGCCAGCCTGCCAGGAATTCCAACAAGCTCTACATGGGGAGCTGGTTCTCCTGCCACGCCGACCGGCGGTGCGCCAGCAGCTTGGGCTAAGACCGTCCAGAAGCCGTCTGGATCTGCGGCATCAAAGACTCTCGCCCAGATCCAGAAGGAAGAGGAATCGCGCAAGCGTAGACTGGCTGCAGCTGCCGCCGCCGCCCAATCACAAGCCGCCGCTATCAGCGGTGTCTCTGCGCCGCCAGCTGGGAAGAGCTACGCCGGTTTAGCTGGTAAGGTACCGGCTCCAGCTCCGATCAACACGAACACTGGCGCATGGACTACTGTAGGCGCCAGCGGCAAGACCAAGACACCTGCACCTGTGTCTGCGTCAACTCCCGTGCGCACTGCAAATGCCGCACTTGGCCCGCCTACACAAAACCCAGCAATTTCAAGAAAGACCTCGGCCAGAGGCTCGTCGATCGCGACTCCAGGTGCTGTCAATGCCCAAGAGGAGTTCCGTAAGTGGGCGATCAACCGCCTGCGCGGCGACCTGAAGGGTGTAAGCCCTGAAGACTTCGTCGCTCAGATGCTGATGTTGCCTCTGGAGACTGATCTCATCACTGAAGCTGTGCACCATTGTTCCAGCACCATCGACTCGCGCCACTTTGCCGAGGAGTTTATTCGCCGCAAGCGCATGGCCGACAAAGGTCTGGTGGAAGCAGTGAAGAGCGCATCGCCTGCTGCTGGTGAGAAGGCTGGTGGATGGAGTGAAGTGGCGAAGAAGGGACCTGCAAAGGAAGCTGCGAAGGAGGAAGCCAATGGCAACTTCCGCGTGGTGGCTGCTAAGAAGAAGGGTGGTAAGAAGTAGAGATCGATGTATGAGTAGCAAAGCGTGTAGGAAGGATATTGAACGCACGTCACCTCTCTGTGAGACCAATTGCTTCAGCTATGTCGCCAAACGACTTCCGCTCCGGGAATCAAACTTGACAGCATCGTCGATTTTCTACAGCTTACTGATACTGCTGCCTGTCGCATGCCATTGATCGTTGCCAGCCATCTGCTGCCGATCCAGCGTCCTCCATCCCTCAGGTCCCTCTTCCAGTCCATTCCTTTTCCCATCGGATACATCTCTCCACTTGAACAGCCTGGTATAAGCTGTATCCTTCCCCTCAATCACATCCACGATATGCTTTCCCAGCACAGGCAGAAACTTAAACCCATGCCCACTGCCGCCGCTCGCCACGACCAAACCCTTTGTCCCAGGAACATAATCTATCAAGAAACTATTATCGACGGAATCAGTATACCAACACAGCCTGCAATTCGACAAATCCAGTTCAAGAAGATCGGGCATATTCTCCGCCACGAAGGTTCTGATCACACGCATCGCCTCAAGGGGTATCTTATCAGCATCCGTCTTCGGATACGAGAGTGCTTCCCCGGTGGAAGTAGACCGCGTGTAAGAAGTCCACTTCGCACCCCGAAACGCAACTTTCACCACTCCCTCGGGCGTCCTCGGCATTCCGTAGATCCCACCAAGGGATTCGCCAGGCACTTTGTACGAGTCCATGTTCCAGGACCAGACGGGGAAGTTGTCCTCGCTGTACTTTTCCCACAGATCTTTTCGGTCGGATGGGAGTTGAATGCTGAGGACGCTACCACCTGTTGTCTCCAGGAGGTGTTCGACTTCCGGGAGGAGGGCGGGAGTCCAGCCGCCACAGGCTAGGAGGACGAGATCAGCGGAGTGGCGTTCTATGCTGGTGGTGACGATGCCGGAGACGCGGTTCTTGGTTTTCATGATTGCATGCAGGCCGTTGTCGGGGCCGAAGTGGGTGGTAACGCAGGCCGACTTCTGGCAGAGGTGGAGGGCCCAGGTGCAGGCGCGTGAGGCGAGGACGAAGCCGGCGGTTGTGTCGAGGATGCCATCGACTGGGAGCTGGCGTTGTAGACGGTGGAAGGGGTCGATTTTGGAGGGTGGGATGCCTTCCTTCTGGGCGTCGGCCCTTCGTTGAGGGTCTGATACGCGATATTGGGTGTGTTTGATGTCCTGGGGGAAGTTCTGCTGTGTTTGGACCTCTGTTGGCTCAAGGCCATCTCTGCTTAGACGGAGGAAGCCGCAGTTGTGCCAGAGCGGTATGCTTGGGTCGAGGGTCGCCGGGAGGTCTTCCTTTCTGCTTCGTGACAATTCATCGTTCCATCTTCGCCACTCGGGCATAGCTTTGAATGCCAGGTCTTGGTACATCTGCTCCCCGCCATAGGAGGCACGCACGATCTTATTGATATCACAGGACGCGCCATCGGCTCCATCTTCTTCAGAGTAGTGATTCCTATCGAAACGTTGTTTGTCGAAAATGTGGATGTTGGTGTAGCCTCGCTGGAGGAGATGAAGGGTAGTACTAAGGCCAAAAACACCAGCACCGATAATGGCTATCTTGGAGTCTCTCTTCACCTCCCAGGCTGCCATATCGCACAAGCTACGTCTGGCCGGGGTGTCTCTTTGCCTGAATAGATCTTGAGTGGCACAGCTTACGGTTCTGCTAAGAAGTGAAAGATTTTGCTTGTGTGTGCTCGCTTACCTCATGAAAGCAATTTGATGGACAGCTGATATCCGGAAATGCTCATATCTTCCCTTCAGAAGCTCGAGGAGTCAGCCAATGCTCCAGGTATACAGGCGACAATCACTGCGGGTCGTTTGGATGCTGTTGCCCACCAATCACAATCCGGGTTCGGCGTGATACCGATTGAAGTCCCCATCTCAAGCGACTGCGTCGATGATCAATCGACGACTTTCTACATATCCCTAGGTGACGAGGACGAGTTTGTGTATCAGAAGCGCTGAAGGAGTCATGATGCCGCTGATGATTCGACATTATTGGCATCTCCTCTTCGGACTGACAAAAGTTCTAATCCTTCTGCACCAAGCGAGTTCCGCTTCTCATCGGTCTCATCCATCGTCTTGCAAACTTGGGCCAACGCAACAACACAACTCCTGGTGTCCAGTCAGGACGCAATTCCGTGAGCTCAACAGGCGACAAGATATTACTGTTGGCGGCATAGTCTGCACGACGATCAGCCACGTTATGTTACAATGCAAGGCGTGTGGCATATGGGAATAGTAGCACTCCCCAATTCGACACCGCACCCGCCAAGGACCACTCCTGACCAATAGATGTTGCTCGGTATTGCTGCCGGACTAGCAAATGCTACAGCATGTGGCATCGTTGATGAGGTGAGCAAGAGGCGGCCTTATTTGAACTCCGAATCCATCGACCGCATTCGCGTATTCCGGTACGCGCCCTGTGCGAATGGGATGGCTGGTGCCTTGTGTCAACAAGACGTGCATGATTGTCACACGAATTTACTTCTGGTGACTGTGACGGTAGGCGTGCTATGATATAAGTAACCCTTTTCCTTCCCCTCAAGTTGAAGCCCTACAAACCTCAAGTCATTCCTACAAGCACGTCTTGCTATTACTGCAATCTTGCCAACTCTCATCAAGATCAAGAAGAATCAATACTCGGCAAAGAGCCTTTACATTACCAATCACCAATCAACTGAAGCGGGCTACGGATCAGGCTCTCAAGGATTACAAACATCATCTCGTCTATAAGCACTTCTCAATGAGTATTCTCTACGACATCCTCATTGCAGAGCAAATCCGCGAAACACCACGACCAAGACGAACAAGAGAACAGCTTCTCGAGGAATACTACACGACCAAGATGTACTCAGACAAGACATGCAAATCGACCGAGTCGGACTCTTCCTCAATCCTGTCTAAGAGTAGCACAAGGTCGACAGCTCAACTCATCAAGAAGAAGTTCGGCCCAAGTCTGAGGTCCAGTGATGAGAAGTCGCCCGGCGAGAAGCAAGCGGAGAGAAGGGCGTCGCGGACGGATAACAAGATGCTGGCGACGATATGGGCCTTGAAGTAGGAGAGCACGATCAATTTCGAGGTTCCGAGTACGACGGACGATGTGACCTTGACGACTTCTACAACGTGGTCGATGAGGAAGCTTCTGCTGGCCGAAGCAGGTAGAGGAGGATACAATGCCATGGCTTAGCATGGCATTGGAGAGTGCAATTGACGTGGCATGCTTCGAAAGATGACCCGCAGATTGGACCCGGGGGGGGGGGCACTAGTTCTACCAGAATCAGAATGCTAATGAACCGACACTGTCTCTAACATCCATTACATCACTTTCCTTTCACTACATGCCCTCGCCACCCCTTTGACCCATCAAGATGCCATAACCTCTCCCCGATCCACCTCACTTGTCACACTCATAACCTCGTCCCCACGTTCGCCAATCGGACTGCATCTATCGCCCTGATGGCCACATCTCTCAGTCTGCATACAAAAGTGTTCTGTCAGCCCCCATCGCTGCTTCCACTTCGTGGTGCCACGGACGACACATCTCACCTCAGAATACTGACAAGATCGCCCTAGGCCCTTGCTATTACATCTGTTCCCCGATACATTCCAGGTCTTCGCCAGAAAGTCAGCTGTGTGAAATGCCCGACGCGAGGTTGTGGGAAGACGTAGCTTATCCAAGACTGAGGTAAGACGGAGGCGACGAGCGGTCAAAAAAGGGTCAGAATGGGAACGGGAGGATACATTGTTGATTCCACTGCAATGTCATGTTGTGAGATGATATTGGAAATTTGGTAGTCTGGAGGATCGTGGTGTTCTTCTTCACAGATATGTGGTTATGAGATCGCTAAGTTGGTACCACCCTTCCACAACATCGGCAACCATTCACGAACGCGTGGCACCTTCTACAATGGACTCATTCTCTCTTTAGGCATGATTTGTCCTTGTCTTACACGTCGTGATATACCACTCAACGGGACTTAGCTCGTCACTGCTCTATTCTCTAAGTCATAGCATATTCGGGCTCGGGTGTGGTGTCCGACACGACTGATCATGGCACACATGCTCTGATTGACTTGACACAATGATTAATCATGCTGGCGTCCTGATCATTATGGCGAGGTTAAAAGGATGTGGCAGCCGCCAACAAGCAGCTTCTTCGAACAAGGGCTCCGTTCGGGGACCGCAGTCTAGATGCAGGGCGTGCTTGGAGACCACCATTGTTGGTTGCCTGGAGTATCATTGCAGATCAACGATAGTGCGACGATCCGCAGTATTCGCTCTCGGTGCTTGCATCATGTTTCGAGAAAAGATGTTGCCTGTATGGCGTGCTCGGACGGACGAAGTGGTATTTCCATCCTAGTCCGCTTAGTCCGGGATCTATGCCGCCGCACTCCTTCCTCTGTTCCAAATCCTACAATCTTCTATCCATCAAGCACTTTCAGCATAGCACTGACAGTTCTAAATTTCTCCCTCACTTTGCCCTTCTCTTTGCCCCGCCTCACTTCCTCAGCATCGATTTTCTCCCAATCCTGCCAGCTGACAGGCCGAATGCCTCGTTCCTGTACAACCTTCTTGACTTCTTCCCACCCGCGCTTCCGCTCGCCGACGCCTTTGTTAAACCTGACATTCTTCTTCCAGTCGTCGACGATGATGTCTGCAGTGGTGAATGCATCATCTAATGTGCTAGCGATAACGCCCGTTGGACCGCGCTTGACCCACCCTGCGCAGTACATGCCTGGGACATGACCTGCACTCAGATCGCCACCGGGGTCGCGATCTGACGATAAGACACGGCCATAGCGATCGTTTGGGATAATGCCCTTCTTCGTGTCGAATGATATGCCAAGGTTATCAAGACCCGGAAGCGCTTCGGACTCGTAGCCTATTGACCGGAAGGCCAGCTGGGCCGCGATCACGCCCTTCGTTCCCGTGCCTTTTACTCGGGCTCCACGAAGGGCATTCAGATCGTGCTGTGGCTCGCCTGTCATCAGCTCTGTCAGGGGTTGGACATATACTGTCTGCTCGAGGCCAATCCCTGCGAGATGTGACCCATTCTCGGATAGAAACTTGTCAGGCAATCGAAAGTACCCCAGCTGCCACGCGTTGACAGCCTTATCGATTGTTTCCTTGGAGCCTTCCTGCAGCAGTTCCGCAATGCGCCTCAGCTGACGCGGGAGCTTCTCGGTCTCCACCTGGAGCAGCGCTTCCCAACCCTCGGGAGGCGGCACAAACGCCAGTCCTGGTAGTTGTAGCAGCTCTCTAATCTCTTTGATGGTGTATGGCGCTTGCAATGGACCTCGTCGCCCTATGACCTTGACGCTGCGCACTCTGCTCTTGCTCAATGCTTGTAGCGCGTGCTCTGATATGTCAGTCTTGCGCAGTTCCCCAAGCGGCATGAACAGTATTCTTGTCACGTCCAGAGCGACATTGCCTTGCCCAATGACCACGGCCGTGTCTCCTGCTCCAAGATCAGGTTTGAGGTTTGCGTATTCTGGCAGGCCATTGTACCACCCTACAAACGCTCGCGCAGAGTATATTCCACGCAAGTTCTCACCGCGAACACGTAGCTTTTTATCCTTCGATGCTCCGTAGGCGAAGCAGATGGCGTCGTAGTGTGGCGCAATGGAGGTCAGAGGAAGGTGCCCTGGGCGATCACCTATAGGCACGTTGCCAATGTAGTTGAAGCCTTCATACTTGGCGACATCAGGTAAGGTCTCTGCGCATTTCTACTGTGCAATACGAATCAGCTACCGCTAGTTCTCGTCAGCGAGGCGAGAGGTCATACTTTTGCTTCGGGATGATCTGGCGCTATACCGAAGCGCACCAGTCCATAAGGCGACGGCAGACGCTCGTACATGTCCACTCTAGCATCCGGCAATGCCTTGAGCAATCGATAGGCCGAGTAGAAACCTGCAGGACCCGATCCGATAATGGCCAGATGCAATGGCCGTCGTCGCGTGCTCACCGTGGTGCTGTAGGCCTTGATTGCGTCTTGGCAGACTCGACGCCTCTTGACGGTGCCATTGTGGCTGGACTGTCGACAGCTTCGACACAGCAATGCAGCCCTCCCAAACATGTCCCCAATCCAATGTTGAAGCAGTGCGATGCGATGCTCACAGGGAAAAGCCCCGACCATAATCGTCACATGCGATACAGCTCGGTTTCGGTTGCGGGAGATTGTTTATCAGTTGTCCCTCGAGACATGGTCCCAAACTATATCATCAACATCCTGGCGCCGCATCTTCCAACTCGTCGTCATTCGGGCGCAGCTGTAGACATTACATACACGCCGAGATCCTACATTCCTCTCGTTGCTCGTAGTGCTTGCTTCTCACCCTCGTTCGGCATTACTCCTCACTGTTACTTACCACAACCAGAGCCATGGGCGGCTCAGACCAGCCGTTCCTCTACGACCCAGCACCAAACACCAGACCTCTGTCGTACCCATACTCCGACTTCAACCCGCGGGCAGCGACACAAGCCCATTATGCGGCCATGGCACAGCGCGCAGAGCGCCAGAAGCGCCAGTCCGCTCAAGCCGGACGACCATTGATCAACTTCAATCAACACCCCGACAGCTATATGGTTGTCAACAATCCAACCGTCGACCACAAGCCCATGTCGCCGAACACGAAGAGGAACATCATATGGACAAGATGGGCGCAGTTCGTGCTGAGGCTGCATCAGGAGCTCGGCGCACTAGGCATATTGGTCTGCGTTATCTGCTTGAAGATGAAGAACGACGGTCCAGGCTGGATCATTCGAGTGGCGCCAGCATGGGATGCAGTCATCACCATGTACGCCATCTACCACCTGTTGAGGCCCGCCAAGTACCGGACGGCAGGCAGCAGTGCAAGCTACCACTTCTTCGCTCTGTTCATGGACACTGGTCTGATCCCGTTCTATGTCTTCATCGCACTGTTCGCGAGACAGAACTGGGATCAATCACCAAGTGACGAGAACCGATGGACGAGCTTCTTCAGTACAACCTACGCAACGACCACTGTCATCGAAGCCACCTTCATTGCTAGCATCGCCGTGGGTGCGCTACATCTGGTCAGCGTGCTCCTCGATCTGTACCTAATCGTCAAGTTCAGGAAGATCGCAAATCTCCCGCCGGATCTCAACCCTCTCGAGGACAATCTCACCGGCAGTGGAATCCGCCGTTCGAGATCTTCTAAGCACAAGTATAAGAACAGCGAGATGAGCACCGCATCGACGCTCAGCGAGAAGAAGGGACATGGATACCATCTTAGTGGCAGCACCTTGAGCGGCGTCGAATCGCGCAATTCGTTGTTGAAGGAGCCAGAAGCAAGAGTCGTGCCATGGGACCAAAGCAGGACCAACTTCGACAATACATACTCTGGCCACAACCCCGAATCTGCTCGTCTCTCGCGTCAAAAGTACGACGAAGTCAACTTGTATCAAGGCCCACGCTCTGGTCGCAGCTCTCGGCAAGACGTAGGTGAAGGTCATCGCTCTCGCGCCGGAACCGTCGTTACTCCCAACGAGAACGCAGACGTCTTCGACTTCGGCGACATCCCTCCACTACCCAGTTTCACCGACCGTCCCAACTCTTTCCACTCACCCCGAAGCAACAACGCCGACCAACTGCCCACCGCATCCCCCAACACCCCCAACAAGAACCACGAGAAAGAAGGTCTCCTCGACGACAACTGGTACGTTCTCGACGAGCAAGAAGCCTCAGACTTGGGTTCTCCCCGTCGTCAAGGCAAACCAACACCACCCTACTCCGCCGAGCCCACGCTCCCCAACATCCAGCTCGCGCGCACCGACTCCTTCGACCCGCAGCCTCTCAAGATGAACCCACCCACCCCACCAATGTCTCACGACGGATTCCCCGATCCAGGCAATATGGACAACCACGACCCACACAACAACCACTACGATCCCATCGAGACCGGCGTCGCCAGAACTCTCACAGTCCAATCCCACACCACAAACACCTCATCTGTCTATTCCGAGTCAGCACCACCTCTTCGCTCCGATGGCAGACCCAACAACGGCACTCCCAAGGGCAAGTTCTACGGCGACCTCTCCTCTGCCACGCGTGGTGTCCGTGGCGTGGTCTCGATCGGACAGGCCCAGTTCCCAGTGGTTGAGAAGATGGGGAGGTACGGCGTGCCCACACCGCAGCAGAGCCGGGATCCCAGTCCGCTAAAGCAGGGCGGACGAGTTGTGAGCAGGACTGGTACGGACATTGCCGATGCGCAGATGTATGGCCATCAGAACCTGAGAGGCAGGAACGTCAGTGGTAAAGTCGCAGAGGAGGGTAGAGGGGGTGCTTGGTGGTAGTGTGACGGGAGAACAGTACAGATCATGAGGGATGGATGCCGCATACGAGATGAGACTCTGGACAAGGACAGCACAGTTGTATAAAGAGAGTTCCAGTACGGGATATGGCGTTGGCGTTCATGGCGAGAAAAGTCCAGCAGTCCGGGTCGTTTTGGGAAGTGATCGCTTGGCATTCCAGAATTGCGTCCATAGCTTGTTGATAGTATTGTAATCGTAACAGTATTTGTGTAGGTTCAGTCTGACGTGAAGTCTTCGAGTTCTGAATTCTTCTAGCAGGCTACAACGTCGCAACGAATTCCCTTGAACATCACCAATATCCCCTCCTCAACCTCGCCTTCAGCTCTCGGAAGCGTGCCTTGGCTTCCTCATATCGTTGCTGCGAAGTGATGTATCTGTCATTGAGTCTGGCATAGGCAACCTTGTACTCCTTCAGCTGCCTGTCACGTCGGTCAAGTTCTCGGTCGCGGTGGTGCAAAGATGTCCTGAGGCGTTCGTTCTCCTTGAGAAGAGTGGGAAAATCGATGCCATAGCGGTCTCGTGTCATCTCGTCAACAGTGTACTGCGAGTAGCGTCCGTATGCCATTCGTTGTGGTAGGTTATTGCTGCAGGTAGCGGCTATGCGAGTGTTAAGCCACTGAGAGTCGTGCTTGGTATGGAAAAGGCTTACGTCCAGTTTGCTTGACCTCAGTCAGGTGCTCTAGCTTGCTGGGTGGCGATGATTGAGAGCAGAGTTCAGGACGAGACCAGCCTTATGATATCTGGTCCAGTCGGCGGCAGTGCCATTGTTCAGAGTGCAGGCGTGCCTCAGAAGGCGCCAGAACATGTGAGTAAAGGCAGAGTTCCTGGGTCGTTGCCTTGTGAATCTGATGACTGAATGGCCCTCCAAGACTTCCACCACCGCTACAAAGAAGCTGAACACAAGTACCGACACACCGGTCGAGAAGGCTATGCGGCGGGCGGAGGAGTTTGGGGAGCGATTGCTGACAAGAGCTACTCCCTAGCACTGCTGCACAGCTGGTGTTCTAAGGCAGCACTGCCTCTTTCACGGAACGCATATTGAAGGCATCATTTCGGTTATTGCGGGCCTCTGAAGCGCAGCGGCAAAATTGATATTTGCTCACACACAAACCGCAGATATCGGCCACAGATTGATTGCGGCTCATGTGAATGTCGGGATACCAGAAGAACATGTTGCCCAGTGGCGCAGCTCCGTGGCGTGATGCGAGCAAAAGTACCACATCAGCAGTATTGTGCGATTCGTGGCGCTTGCAACAACGCATGCTGACACTTATGCCGGCGGCCTCGTGTGCAAGCTCGAGGTCTGCGGAGGCTATGGCCAACGCTCACCTGCATATGTATTTCGGCGTCTTTATCTCAGCATGAAGCGGTCTGTCCTCATGATCATTGCTTCCGAGTGGAAGAGTTCGCGCGTGGTGCTCGTTCATGCTCAATGGTCACCGATATCTGCCGCCGTATTATCGGATCTTCGCTTTCGGTCGAGCCCGAAGTGGGCGTCCTCTTAGGCATCTTTCCCCTGCTGGAGTCATGGAAAGCACCAACCCAATAGTCGCCAACCGTGGGTCGTAGGCCTGGCTGATAGTCTTGTCGGTCGAGATTGCGAGATCCTGAACCGCCTTTCGAGCTTGAATCGTTCCGACTCCTGCCGCCGGACCGCACGTGCGATGCCAGATTATAGCCGCCTCCGAGACCGCGCTTCTCGGACGAAGTGTCCCATCCCATCGCCTGGTTGTAGCCGCGAACGAAGTTCTTGATGGTAGGGATCGTCGTCGCGATGAGGGAGTAGCCTAGCGCGACTTGCTGCCAGACCAAGACGTCCGCGATAGCGAGGCCTGGGTCTGGCGAATGAACGTACTTCGCGATCCAGACGCCGTGCAGCGATGCGAAGACCGCACACACGAGTCTGAAAGAAAAGGCGAAGACAATCGTGATCTTGATGCCCAGGCGCATTTGCAGCGGCCAAACCAGGACCAAAGTCAGACCTACATAGAGCAGTTCGAGCACTGCATCGGTGCTGATGACCACAGTCCATCGCGCAAGCTACACAATGATTAGTACGGGACAAGTCTTCACCTGCGACTTCTTCCTCTCACCTTCCCATCGCATCGCGCTGGCCCATACAGCATTTTCCAGGATCCACAACCAATGCTCACGCCCAGGACGCTGGCAATGCCCCAAATTGCAGTAAGTGCCAGCGCAACACTGCAGCACCACCAAATGGTTCGATGCTTCAGAGTGAACAGCCTCTTGATCAAGAAGACAACACTGAGCTTGCTCAACATCATTGCGAGGATGAACAATACCTCGCTCGCCAGGACCGCGTGCGCCAGTTTCGCTGCATGGCTCTGGCTGAGGAGGAGAGTGCTCTGTCCAAGACCCTGCTCCAGACCCACGTAAATGGCAATGAACTGGCCCAAGGCGACGATCGTTGCAGTCGCAATAAGCCAGTCGTCCTTCCCGAGAGTGTGAAAGTTGATGTGGAATCTCGTAGCCAGAGTAATGATCGTGAACATCAGCGACAGAATCGCCGCGACCCACACCACGCCTGCCCGATCGGTGGCAGTCACGGGAGAGAAGGTGTAAGTCGTCGCCATGGTGCTGATCGCAGTGCCGTAGCCCTCCTGCTGCCTCTACAGCGGGTGTCTCCCAACTTCTTCACATCAGCAACACAGGAGCAGAAGGAAGGAAAGCACAGGAAGAGGAGACGAGACAGAGAGACACAGCAGATCTTCACGAAAAGTATTGGCGACCTGCACGCCGCGTGCTCTTGGGACTCGGCAGAGGAGGGAGAGCTGAGGCACAGACGGACGCATGGCCGAGCTACTGCAGGATAAGCATCATGCGAGGCGTCGACCGCCCGTGCCACCACCCATCATGTCAAGACTTGGCGTCGTCTTGGCCGGCGGGGAATACTGTAGAGGCGCAGGGTAAAGCGGCAGGGCAGGTTGAGGCGGACATTTGGGAGAAAGCGGGACAATCCTGGTCGAGCGTCAAGCTGCCGGTCACGCCATGTAAGATCCGGCTCCCTCCGTTATTCAGGTGCAAGGCACCCGGCACACAGCAGTAGATGCTGTATGGCAAAAAGAGAGACGGAGTTTTGTTTGTGTCATTGTGATTTCTGTCATATGCGTATGCATTTGGTAGTGAAATGCATCTCAAAACGATGGTAGTGCCAGCTAAACCAGCCATGTACCAAGAAAGAATCGAAGCAGCAGCAGCAGCAGCAAGCAGCAGCGAGTAGCTAGAAACAGCAGAATCCAACGATAAAACATGCACGCTATGTTCAGATTTTATGAAAGCACATTGGCAATGGCCAGAGAACCGCCTCGTCCTTTTCTTCATTAACATCGTGAATATCCGCCTCAACCTTCTCCCAGTCGTAGCGATTCCATCGTACAAGACAATCCGCCCTTCGTTTCCGTGCTCGCTGCTATGCTGTCCCTCTATGGATTCGTAATGCTGCAAAAGGGTATCTGGCATCGTGACTATCGTCCTGAAAGATCTAAAATGGAAAGAATCGTCGCGTGCTGCCTAAGCGGCGGCGGTGATGAGCTCAGAAGGAGCACCGTTGGCCTTCGAAAGGAGCTCGTATGGTGGTCGCTTGACGATACCACCAGTGACTGGTAGTTGAGTGCCGACACCCGTAAGGTAGGAGTCGACATCGCGGGCCGACTGTCTCCCTTCGTTGATGCCCCAGACGATCAAGGACTGACCACGTCGGCAATCGCCGGCAGCGAAAACACCCTCGACGTTGGTGGTGTACTTGCCTGGCGGCGTCTTGAAGTTCTTGCGGCCGTCAAGCTCGATCTGGCCTTCGGTGACTCTCTCCTCTGGTGACAGGAAACCCATAGAGATGAGGACAAGCTCAGCTGGGAAGAACTCCTCGCTACCCTCAATCTCCTTCATGTCCCAACCGCCGGTGGAGTTTTTGGTCCATTCAAGCCGCTTGATATTGACCCCCTTGACGTTGCCTTCATCGTCACCGACAAAATCCTTTGACATGATGCAATACTCACGTGGGTCGCGACCCATATGAGTCTTCACCTCGGTGTGACCGTAGTCGACACGGTAGATGCGGGGCCATTGTGGCCAAGGGTTGTCAGCGGCACGCGCAGCAGGTGGCTGCGGAAGCAACTCAAAGTTGATAACAGACTTGGCCCCATGTCGGACGGATGTACCAATGCAGTCGTTACCGGTGTCACCACCTCCAATGACGATAACGTTCTTGCCCTTGGCGGAGATATAGGCGTTGTCAGCAAGCTCCGAGTCGAGCAGAGACTTCGTGTTCTTGTGCAGGAACTGCATGGCAAAGTGAATGCCATTAAGTTCACGTCCTGGGATCTTCAGGTCGCGAGGAACGGTAGAACCAGTCGCAAGAACAACGGCGTCAAACTGCTTTCTGATATCACTGAAGCTTGGGAAACCCTCCTGCCCGATGAAAGTGCCTGGCTTGAAATTGATGCCCTCGGCGGCCATGAAATCGACACGGCGCTGGACCACATTCTTGTCAAGCTTCATGTTTGGAATTCCGTACATGAGAAGACCACCGATGCGATCAGAACGCTCGTAGACGGTGATTTCGTGGCCGACCTTGTTGAGCTGATCGGCAGCGGCAAGACCGGCTGGACCGGAGCCGACGATGGCGACCTTCTTTCCGCTGCGGAACTTTGGTGGGTTAGGGACCATCCAGCCCATTTCGAAACCGCGGTCAATGATGGCGCACTCGACGGATTTGATACCAACAGGATCCTCGTTGATGCCGAGGACACAAGCACCCTCGCAAGGAGCTGGGCACACGCGACCAGTAAACTCCGGAAAGTTGTTGGTCATGAGTAGCCTGTTGAGTGCGTCCTGCCATTGGCCGCGAAACGCGAGCTCGTTCCATTTGGGGATGATGTTGGAGATTGGGCAACCCGTGTCGGACTGGCAGAAAGGAACACCGCAGTCCATACATCGAGCGGTCTGGTACTTGAGCTCGTCTTCGGTAAGACGCGAGTTGAGCTCGCCCCAGTCGCGAGTTCGTGTCTTCGGCTGGCGGTACTTCTCTGATCGACGCTGGTACTTCATGAAGCCCTTTGTCTTGTCCAGAACCAAGGCCGAGCGCTTCTTCTCAGCTGCACCATCGGGCAAGCTCTCCTCGAGGTCACCGAGACTGGCCTTCTTCGCTTCCTTCGCGTGGTCATTCTCGCGCGACTGCTCGTGCAGGTTGCGCACAGCATTGCCTGGGAGGATTGGGAGAGGGTATTCGGCCTTCTTAGCTTCCTCTGCCTTCTTGGCTTCTTCTTCCATGACTCGCTTGTAGTCAGTGGGGAGGACCTTGACAAAGTGAGGCAGAGCTCGGTTGAAGTCGAGCAGGATTCGTGCAGCGAGCTCGGAGCCAGTGTAGTGATGGTGATCTTCAATGAGTCCGCGAAGGAATGCGATCTCATGTGGGTCCTCAAGGTTGGAGAGCTCAACCATCTCCTGGTTGACCTTGCCCTGGAAGTCGTTGTGCAAGTCGAGAACGTAGGCGATGCCACCAGACATACCGGCGGCAAAGTTGCGGCCAGTGCTGCCAAGAACAACAACACGTCCACCAGTCATGTACTCACAACCATGGTCACCAACACCTTCGACGACCGCAGTGACACCAGAGTTTCGCACAGCAAAACGCTCAGCGGCAACACCGCGGAAGAAGCAAGTACCCATCGTGGCACCGTACAAGCAGACGTTGCCAATGATGACGTTCTCCTCCGCCTTGAAGACCGCGGATCGTGGTGGGTAGATGATGAGCCTGCCTCCGGACAGACCCTTGCCAACATAATCGTTGGCGTCACCCTCGAGCTCAAGAGTGACACCTGGTGCAAGATAGGCACCGAAAGACTGACCAGCCGAGCCACGAATGTTGGCATGGATGGTGTCTTGAGGAAGACCCTTCTCTCCAAAGCGCTTGCTGATCTGGTATGAGAGCGTTGCTCCCATGGCGCGGTCGGTGTTGACAATGTCGCACTCGATGCGGCACGGAAGGCCCTTCTCGAGAGCAAGCTCAGACTCCGCTATCAGCTTGTTATCCAAGCGTACGTGAAGCTTGTGGTCTTGCTTGCGGACGTTGTATGTAGCAACACCAGATCGAAGGGTGTGCGCAGGAGTGAGGATGAGCGAGAGGTCGATGTTCTCGGTCTTTGCGTTTCTGAGATCCTCACGGACCTTAAGCGCCTCGGTGTGTCCAACCATCTCATTGACAGTGCGGAAACCAAGCTTGGCCATGATGGCTCGCAACTCGTTCGAGATGTAGTAAAAGAAGTTGATAACATGCTCTGGTGTACCCTTGAACTTCTTGCGCAGCTCTGGGTCTTGAGTCGCGATACCAACGGGGCAAGTATTCAGATGACTGCAGGTATTGTTAGCACGAGACACTGCATAAAGTGTGGCAAGTATGACTTACCATTTGCGCATCATGATGCAGCCCATGGCGATGAGAGGCGCGGTAGCGAAGCCGAACTCCTCAGCACCGAGCAGACAAGCAAGGGCGACATCACGTCCAGTACGAAGCTGGCCATCAGTCTGGACGACGACACGTCCACGCAGGTCGTTAAGAACCAGGGTTTGGTGAGTCTCAGCGAGACCCAATTCCCATGGGAGACCAGCATACTTGATACCAGTCCAGCGAGATGCACCGGTACCACCGTCATGACCAGAGATAAGAATGTGGTCAGCCTTGGCCTTTGCGACACCAGACGCAACGATACCAACACCAGTCTCCGACACGAGCTTGACGGAAACGCGAGCACGGGGGTTTGAGCACTTCAAATCGTAAATCAGCTGTTTCAAGTCCTCGATGGAGTAGATGTCATGATGTGGAGGTGGTGAGATGAGACCGACACCTGGAGTGGAATGACGGGTTTTGGCGATTGGTCCGGATACCTTGTGGCCCGGAAGTTCACCACCCTCACCTGGCTTGGCTCCTTGAGCCATCTTGATCTGAAGCTCGTCTGCATCAGCCAGGTAGTTGCTCGTAACACCGAAACGTCCGGAGGCGATCTGCTTTATGGCAGATCGCATAGTGTCGCCGTTGTCCATTGGCAGAGATCGCTCTGGATCCTCACCACCTTCGCCAGTGTTGGACTTGCCACCAAGTCTGTTCATGGCCACCGCAAGCGTAGAGTGGGACTCCATAGAGATGGAACCGTACGACATGGCACCAGTCACGAAACGACGGACGATCTCGGTCCACGGCTCAACCTGCTCGACCGGAATCGGGTTGAATGCGTCGAAGTCGAAGTCGAGCAGACCTCGCAGGGTGCAGTTCTTGATTTGCTCATACTCAGAGCGCGAGTAGGCCTCGTATGACTTGTCGTTCTTCATGCGCACTGCGTCCTGGATGTTGGCAATGGAGACCGGGTCGTTGACGTGTGGCTCACCGCCGTCACGCCAATGGTATTCTCCGGTCTCAGGCAGACCTGGAATTTCGTGGATAATACGGGTTGGGTAACCCTTCTCGTGCAGTGCAAAGGCATCCTGAGCGATAAGTTCGAAGGTCATACCTCTGATGCGGGTCGCAGTACCAGTGAAGCATCTGTCGACCACGGTATCGTCGATACCGAGAGCTTCGAAAATTTGAGCACCTTTGTAACTCTGCAGAGTCGAGATACCCATCTTGCTCATGACCTTCAGGATACCACCGTCGCAAGAATGCTTGTAGTTACCAATGAGGTCTTCTGGGCTGATCTTCTTGCGGATCAAGCCTTCCCGGTTGAGCTTCAAGATACATTCAATGGCGAGATATGGGCAGATGGCATCAGCACCATAGCCGACCAACACGCACATGTGGTGGACCTCACGAGCCTCAGCGGTCTCAACGACAAGAGCAGCCTGGGCTCTCCATCTGTTGCGAACCAAGTGGTGATGGACCATTCCAGTAGCGAGGAGAGACGAGATAGCAACTCGCTCAGCAGAAGTCTTGCGGTCAGACAATATGATAATGTTGTCTCCGTTCTCAATGGCTTTGGATGCTGCGTCGCAAATGCGATCAAGCGCATCGTAGTACCCCGCGATGCCGTCTGCCTTGGGGAAAGTGATGTCAATAGTCGCAACAGTCCAGTCACTGTAGAGTGTTGTGACTTTGGTAAGCGCGTTGAACTCCTCCACAGAGAGCATTGGCGACGGGAGGTAGAGTCTGTGAGCCTGCTCTTTGTTCATCTCGAGCAAGTTACCCTGTGGACCAACGTACGAGCCAAGCGACATGACCACGGACTCTCGGATTGGGTCGATTGGAGGGTTCGTGACCTGCGCAAACAGCTGTCGGAAATACTCGAACAGTAGACGTGGCTGTTGAGCCAAGCATGCCAGTGGAGCATCGTTGCCCATGGAGCCTAGTGCTTCCTTGGAGTCAGCAGCCATGGGAGCAAGAAGCAGAGTTACCTGCTCAAGTGAGTATCCAAAAGCCTTCAGCCTTGGATCTTCCTGGACCTTGCTCTCAGTGAGCTGGATGCTGAGATCAAGGCCCTTCTCGAGCAGAGTTGTGTGGATGTCTGGCAGAACAAGAAGCTGTGAGCTTATCCAGGACCTGAAGTCCTGTCTGTTGGAGACGGTCTCCTTCAGCTCAGCGTCATCAATGATTCGGCCTGCTTGAGTGTCGACCAAGAGCATACGTCCAGGCTGGAGTCGTCCCTTTTGCACAACGGTGGAAGGATCGATGGCGATCGTACCAACTTCAGATGCGCAGATGATTCTGTCATCGTCGAGCACATAGTATCTGCAAGGTCGCAGACCGTTGCGGTCAAGGTTGGCACCGCAGTAACGACCGTCAGAGAATGTGAAAAGAGCTGGACCATCCCATGGCTCCATCATACAAGCAGCCCACTCGTAGAAAGCTTGCTTCTTGTCATCGATCGTATCATTGCCCTGCCACGCCTCTGGAACCATAAGCATCACAGCCTCTGGGAGAGACAGTACACCGTTGATCATCAGCAGCTCCAAAACGTTGTCAAATGCTGCTGAATCGGAGCCACCGTCTTCGATGATTGGGTAGAGCGCTTCTAGCTCCTCGCCGAAGAACTCTGACTTGAGCACACCTTCTCTTGCGCGCATCCAGTTCTTGTTGCCTCGCAGAGTGTTGATCTCCCCGTTGTGGGCGGCCCATCGAAGGGGCTGGGCTCTGTCCCAGGAAGGGAATGTGTTTGTTGAAAATCGCGAATGAACCAGTGCAAAATGTCCCTCGTAGTCAACGTTCACCAAATCGTGGTAGTAGTCGTAGACTTGCACGGGAGACAGCTGTCCCTTGTAGACCATGTTCTTGTTGCTCAAAGAGCAGATGTAGAACCAGTTGTGCAGACCAACAACATGTGTGGCGCGCTTTCGCAGCACGTAGAGTTGTCTCTCAAACGCCTGCTCTTCATACTTCTCGTTGAAGTCCGAAGCTGGCTCCTTGCCACTGCCGTACCAGGACTTCATGACCACGAAAGGCTGGAGGATAATAGGCTCTCGCGACTTCGCAGCAGGTCCAAGCAATGTGCTGTCCTTTGGCACCTCACGCCACCCAAGTACTCGCAGGTCGAGTTGATCTGCGATGTCCTCAAACTTGTCGAGCGTCTCCTTGAGAAGCTCCTCCTCTGGCTTGAAGAAGACGTTACCAGCGGCATACTTGCCGATCTCTGGCAACTTGATGCCCTGCTCTGTCTCGAAATTCTTGACGAAGAACTTGTGTGGAATAGAGGTCATGACACCGGCACCGTCTCCATCTCGTGCATCAGAACCCACCGCACCACGATGGGTCATGTTGCAAAGAAGGTTCCGTGCATCTGTGACGATCTTGTGGCTCGCCTTACCCTTGATATGGGCGGCGAAGCCAACACCGCAGGCATCCTTCTCGAGCTCTGGGTCGTAAAGACCCTGCTTCAGTGGCAGAGCTCCCGCCCATGACTTGTTCTCCGGCGTGTTTTGGTACGGATAGATGTTCACCTGCTCCTCTTGGGGTTCGTCAATCTCGTCGATGGTGGCTTCGTTCTTTACATCGTCGGCGAAGGAGACTCGACCCATTCTTCCGGCAAAAAGCCGAATGGTCCGAGCGGATGTGGTGGCACAGGCGGGTGGCTGTGGGCAGTGTCTCAGCCTGTCGTGGGCTAGAGAGGCGCTTCTGAGATGGGTAGAAAAATCGGCTGGATAGGGTATGTAAGTCAGTCGAATGTGTTGGTGATGTGAAATTACGAGGAAGAAGACGAAGATTCCGGGATAGACTCTGCGGGTGCGCGGATATCCTCGATAGATGCAGATGCACACTACTGAGCTGTCGCAAGGGCACAAGAGTAGTAATCGTGTTGTTCCCCCACCGGACTGGGAATGCACGAGAAGCTTTCTTGGCTTTGCCTCTAGGTGAAACAGCGATCAACAGCGGTCAACGTGATGTCAATGACTTTGCTGGTGAAGTGGCCGACCGCAGACCCTCGTCGTGCTGCAAGCAGTCCAGATCAACGAGAAAAGAAAGTGCAGAGCGAGGTCGCGCGGTCGAAAGCTTCCGAGCGACCGTGGGGTCAAGTCCAGATATCATCATGCCTTGCACGGGGCGCGCTGCGCGTTGCTGGGAGTGTCAACATACCTCAGAGATGATGCTCCTGAAACTGATCTTCTTGTGCTGCGTGTGGTTGTCCGGGTGTAACGTGGCGAGAGGGCTCGTATGGGACGACGAGAGGGGAGCGACGACAGAGAAAAGCTCGTGCTCAAGAGCGATGCGGCTGGGCCACTGCTGCATTGTTCACTTCGTCGCTCCACCAGGCTAATTGACATACCCCACATGTTGTTCTAACAGAAAGCTGTCTGGACACAATATGGCGGCTGCTCTCTCGCCATTTCCACTGACCGGGCGACCATTCCCGCCGTCACCTCCCACCTCGGCTAACGACTCGTGTCAAAAGGAACATGATAGGACTGCCATTGCTACGGCGACAGCCTTCCTATACCACCGTAGTAGACTACCAGACAATCGGTATCATGTCTCGCAATGACGCTGCCTGCTGTTCGACAACTGTAAGGATATCGGCGCCCTCCACGTCCGCTCGGCCATACAGACTGTCCGAAAAATTATCTGCCACATGCATGAGCTAGGACCCTGGTGTTTGCTTGGGGTGCATTCGCACTAACAATTTAAGGCGACAGGCCCGCAGCTTGCCTTGTTTTTGACTTTGAGTGACACGGCACGTCGAGCGGCCATAGCTCCCAGGTGTGCTGAGATTGCCTGGCTTCATATTGGCTGAGTGAATCTCACAGTGACTACACCCAGCCCAGTGCCGCGACAAGGGGAGATTGCCGTGCGCAAGTGCGTGGGAAGCTTACTGCATGACCTGCGATTGGAGGGAATGTCTCCAGGATTTTGTCTCGACACATTCGACTTTGTCATTTTGCTGCCGTCGTACCTTTTATCGCTTTCATGTGATACGTGGATATCCATCTGATGCTGCCGCGCAAGCTTACTTCTCATGCCCGTCGCTTCTCGTCCTGCACGCTTGTATTGCTTTTCTCTTGGTCATCTGGACGGGACGTTGCAAGCAAATTCGATAGCTCCGAGAGCGTTGCCTACGCCGAGCATACGCAGCTTGTTTGCTGGGGTCATCACGAGCTGCCGAAGCGGTGTATCGTGGCGAGGCTAAAAGATCGGGATAAATCGGGAGCCACTGAGTACGAGCTCGCTCTTCCTCCACCTCCGATGTCGGATCTCGCATATAGAAAATGTTTGGATGGGCAGGACGAAGCGAGCATCTGAAGACTGAGAACACTCCGGACATGCGTCGCCGAGCATCTTGCGTGTAGCGTCGTTTGTCTGTGCAGATCGATGGTCATTGGCTGTCTTATGAAGTGGCAATAAGCTGCCTTGTGAAGAGATGCGCTTGGCGTACAGCCAAGATCATTTTTTTTTCCCTGACTCGCGCAAAGTCACGCAGCGCGCTCTGGTTGTCGAATAGTAAAACTGTTGCCTGTACTCCTGGGTTCCAAAATAAACGGGACAGCGCTCCTAGCTTTAGAACGTCGCAACACTACTCTAAACACCACTCCACAGCACAAAAGTTAGATTGCTGTAATCGCTAAAGCTCCCTCTATCGAATGCACTAGCTTAAGTGAGCAAGAAAATTTGTGTATTGATAGTTGTATCGAAAGTCGAAGTTGCGGGCTGTCCCGTTTATATTGGAACCCAGGAGCTGTATTGCATTCGCACAACACAATCCGCCCCGTCGAGAGACAGCAGATCGAGTATACGATCTCGCTCTGAGCCGGAGGCTGTACAACTTCCACTTACGCGTCGCTCGCAACGCGAACATACGAACATAAGTCCATTCACAGGACCCGGCACAGTAGGGACAGAAGCTCGAAGCGTGCGTATTTCCTCAACGAACGCTATAGCTAATGCTTTTGGTGGAACTTTGCCAGTATACAGACAAGGTGAATCAGCCCGTCTGAGTTCCTTTGCATGTCACGGATAGCCGAATGCGTTCTGCTTGTATATTCGACGTCCTCACTCTGCAAGAGCAAATCTGCGAAATCAATCAGCATGGATCCTGAACCAGCCCAGGATCAGCTACGTACCTTCGCTCTGACGCTGCGAGGCTATCCTGTTACGCTGTGAGGGACTGTGTCCGCGCAGCACACTCAATCCTCCATGACATCGTCGTCCTGGAAGTCATCGTCATCCTCCTCGTCATCCTCCTCCTCTGGAAGCTCCTTTGCAGCCTCTGCGTAGTCGATGTTCTTGCCGCGAGTGCGTGAGCTGACGATGTTGTCCGTGTCGATCTCCTCCATGTTGTCCTCATCCGGCTCCTCAATCTCAGCCTCGCCCTACGCGCGCGTGTCAACCAAAAGATGTGTTTGCGCCTAAGCTTTCTCACCTCGCCCTCTTCGTCGTCCTCCGAAGACTCGTCCATCGGGTCCTGCTCGGGTGCCTTGCCCTTGCCCTTGCCCTTCTCTGGAGTGTCCATTGAGACGTCGGCAGAAGCCTTGTCTGGGTCTTGAACGGAGTCGCTCATGGTGGGCTGTGGTAGTAGAAGGTTCGATTTGTGTGGTGACTGCAGTTTAGTTGGTCAGCAGATGTGCGCCTTGATCGCATCTTGATCGCGAAAGGACGTACAGAGACTCAAGAGCTGCGAATTGCGCGCGGTGAGTGGAAAGAGTGCGGTGTTGTTTAAGATGTTTTGTCGTGGTGATGTACCGTGGGAAACGTTCGGCGCCTAATCCCTGTCAGATGGCGCGCCAAACTCACGCGTCGCGTCTGCTATGGCTTCCACTTGCGATGCATCAACCCCTTGAACAAGACACACAAGCACGCGGGATCCCAGATGGCAGCTCTTCGAGGGAGACCAGCCCACGCGCCAGGGCCGACGTTCCTCAGCTACACACCCAACGGCAGAAAGCTCATCACTGCAGGTCTCAATGGCGCTCTCCGCGTGTTTGAGCATGGCTCGGACGATGAGCCTGCCGTCATTGATGTGCAAACCGAGAACCACCTGGCGGCTGTGGCCACGAATGACTTCTTCATAATCGGAAGCGAAGATGGCTCAGTCACCAAGTACTCTCTGGCCACCAACAGGATGGAAGAGATCCTTTTGAGGTGCACTGGGCCAGTCCGCGACCTTGCGCTATCTCCAGATGGGCAATGGGTTGCTGTAGCCAGCGATGAATTGGAGCTTAGGATTGTAAACACGAACGACATGGAGCGTGTCATG
The DNA here is from genome assembly GCA_001297265.1 of Mycosphaerella arachidis. Classification (NCBI taxonomy): domain Eukaryota; kingdom Fungi; phylum Ascomycota; class Dothideomycetes; order Mycosphaerellales; family Mycosphaerellaceae; genus Mycosphaerella; species Mycosphaerella arachidis. Next base: position 174,967 of record LIHB01000027.1, read on the forward strand.
TACCTGCGAGATCAGGTGGGTAAATCCTGCTTTAGCCTCTCTTGAACCATACTTACTTCGACACAGATGCGGCCGATTAAGCAGCTATCATTTGATCGCAGTGGGGCCACCTTGACCGCATCCTGCACAGATGGGCTGGTCTACGTGTACTCAATCAGTTCAGAACAACCGGTGCTTATCAAACGAATCGAGGGCCTTATAGGCATGCTCGAGTCTGATTCCGAGAATGCTGCTAGGGCAACATGGCATCCAGATGGGAGAGCATTCGTGATTGCCACAGACTCCAAAGAACTCCAAGTGATAGCTCGAAGTGACTGGCAACGTCAGAAGGTCTTTTCAGGAGGCCACAAGGCTGACGTGAGCGCGATGGCCTGGTCACCCAATGGCGCTTTACTGGCAAGCGCGAGTCTGGATAAGAGTCTTGTGCTCTGGGATGCCAGGACCCAGAAAGTATTGAAGACTTTCACCGATGTTCGGAATCCTATTCTGGACATGCAGTGGCATGCAAAGGACAACGTACTATCCTACACGAACAACAATGGCGAGCTTTTCATCAGAGAAGATTTCGTTCCTGAAGAGTACAAGAAATTGCTTCGAGCTGAGACACAGCCATCGCCACTTAACAACGACCCATTGGCAGAGGTATCTGGAAATGCTCGGAAAACGATGGTCAATGGCCAGAAACGTACTGCAGAAGAAGACTATCTGGATGACCTTTTGGGGCCAGATGCGATGTCTGTGGACGGGGATGGCTTCATCGAAGATGACGACGGGGCAGGGTATGCTGAGGAGCCCAACCATTTTGGAAAGCGCAGCGCAATGGACACCCTAGGTGCGCCACAGACCAAACGCCATACCTCGTTATATGGAGCGTGGCAGCCACAGTTCCACGACGCCTTCCAGCCGGGAAGTACCCCTTGGAAGGGCAATCGTCGATATCTGTGTCTCAACCTGACTGGCTTCGTGTGGACTGTTGACCAAGAGACACACCACACTGTGACCGTGGAGTTCTATGATCGCCAGGAACATCGCGACTTCCACTTCACTGACCCATATCGCTATGACAAGGCAAGCCTCAACGACAAAGGCACACTGTTCTCTTGTCCGCCTTCTTCGCACCACCCGGCCATAATATACTACAGACCTCACGAGACATGGACTGCACGTATGGACTGGCGGACACAATTACCTGTGGGAGAAGAGGTCACATCACTATCGCTAAGCGACTCCTGCATTGTGGCCACCACATCTACTGGTTATGTGCGAGTGTACAGCTTGTTTGGCTTGCCACTGAAAGTCTACAGGCAAAAGAGCACTCCAGCTGTAGCCTGTGCGAGCTGGCGTGACTATGTCATGACGGTCGGCAACGGCCCGGTCAGTGGTGATGGCACGACTCGGCTGTTATACACCATCGAAAATGTCAAGAGAGACGAAATTTGCCAGAGCGAGGACATCCTGCCACTGCCACAGGGCGTCAAGCTCAAGAGTGTGCTGTTCAGTGACACAGGTGACCCGTGCGTTTACGACGGTGACGGCGTCTTGCTGGTATTGTTACATTGGAGGACGCCAGGACAAGCACAGTGGGTACCACTTCTCGACACGAGGACTTTGGAGCGGCTCCAAGCCGGCAAGAAAGAGGAGACCTACTGGCCTGTGGCCGTCGCAGACGATCGCTTCCATTGCATAATCCTCAAGGGAGGCGAGCCGTACCCATACTTCCCGAGACCACTACTTTCAGACTTCGAATTCAAGATCCCGGTCACTGTGCAAGTCAACGGCGAAGATGCCGAAGACGAGGCACACCAGAAAGGTCTGGAAGAGCTCTTTGTGCGCAATACTGTGCAACACTCGCTGTTACTGGACTTGGTCGAGAACACCCATGCCACATCAACACAGAAAGCTGACGTATCCGCGATGGAGCGTGAAATCGACAAGGCTCTTCTTCAGCTCTTCGCAGCTGAGTGTCGTGAAGGCGAGGAGCGTGGCATGAAAGCGCTTGAAATCGCTACTCTCATGAAGGACAGAACAGGCAAGATGCTGGAAGCCGCTGGAAAGGTTGCACAGAGATTCCAGCGTGATATACTCAGCGAGAAGATCACGGAACTTGCTGAGCGCCGTATGGTCGGGCTGGTGGGTGACGCTGATCTATGAGACCTGATGAGCCAGACGAGGTCCGAAACAAGTGGCATCACAGCACATGCTGTCATCGGATAGCTACCACAAGGCAAAGTAACGAATGTCGTGGCGAGGCGCGATGCCCGAACGGCCGCAGTACAGACACCGCTAGACTCAATTCCGACCGCAAGTCGTCTGCAATGGTCATCGTGATCGTGCAACGAGTTCGAGATTGGTCACATGGCGTTCAAGGCCCATCCGAGGCGACAGATTATCTCAATTCTGGAACACGGCACCAGTGAGCGCCGGACAGCATAAGGCGGTCAGGGCTGCTGCTGCCCTTGACACGAAGCAATGCTGCACCATCCACGAATCGATTGTCTTGGGGGATGCTTACCGGCTGTGCGTAGCCGCGTCGACACCCATACATATATGGGCTCGATCGCCTAAGCCACACAGTCCACTGTGCCGTTCTCTGGAAGACTTCTTCCGGCGCTTTTCGAACCTATGATCAAGAAGGCCGATGCGCAAAATACCTGCCTGCTTCGCGTAGCAAACAAAATTCCACCGCCCGGGTAGCACAACTCATCGCTACGGTAGCATTCCGTCCACGCATTCAAGAGCTGACAGTATTCCGCAGCAGAGTGCGGCCTCTCGTCTCGTGCATAATCTCAAGGAAGTCCTTTCGGAAGATGATAGCAGTAAATATATGTCGCACACAGGCGTTCTGTGTCGCATTAGGCATCCGCTCTCACATTAAACCGCAGCCATCCGCTCTTCTTCTGGAGTTTCCGAGTCCGACCTGATCGACCCTGCTTTTTACCAGCTCCAGTCCAAGAATTTCTCACAACAAGAACGACACCACAATATCATTAGTGGTATTGCACTACTGATTCTGCTTATCGACACCTGACCTTCACCGCCATTCCGCACTCACTATCAACATGGCTCTCTTCGGCCCAGTCAGCCCTCCAAGGAACTTATGGGGCGACGTCTGGATGAACCCTATGGATCCTTTCAGTAGCGAGGTCGATGCTGCAGAACTGTACCCATGGCTTCAAGAGAACTACAATCGTGGCTACTGGGATGGCAACTATGTCGGCAACTGGAACAACATGGCGATGATGAACATGGTGGCAGCAAGACCACGACATCGACAATATCATCGTGCACGACGCAGCCACTGGCACAGCCATGTCCACCTCCCAGTCGGTCTAGGCTACGATCCAAGGTTTCCCGGCGCTTACGGAGGCTACGGAGCCATCAACGCAGGTTTCGGTGGCGGATTGGGTGGCGGATTGGGTGGTTATGGCCGAGCTTACGGCGCAATTGGCGGCGGTTTCGGAGGCCACCTCGCAGGCGGTTTTGGTGGAGGATTCCTACCTGGCGGCAATGTCGTCGCGGCTCCCCAGTTGTTGATTGGTGCGCCTGGTGTGCAGATGATATGAGAAGGAGGAGGCGAGATCTGTGAATGTTAAGTGTGATATGGGACGAGCAACGGCCTCGATGAATTCTGACAGGACTGATACAAGCAATGATGATTAGGGATGGCGTGTTGGGAGAGGCTTTCTGTGTACACTATCATCCAGTTCAGGAGAGATCCATCATCGGCCACACGGTCTTTGGTCTTCCACTATCTCACATTTCATTCTCGTTGACTTTATCATTCCAGCCCCACCGAATTTGATGGCTTTGCTCCGGCCGGCATGCTCTCCTTCAGATCATAGTCTAGCGTCCTGGTAGCACAGCGACCGCGCAGCTCACCATCCAGCCCATATGCGTGACGACCCCTCGGTGGCATCCCAACACGAATCCGAGTAATAATAGCATCTCGTTGCCTCAGGCAATCCCCCTCAACATTCGTTCATCCACCATTCCTCACTCCTTCCCCAGCGCACCCTGCACCTCACCATCCTCCTCCGCATAAGGATCCTTCCAAAAGGCCTTCTTAACCGCAACCCGCCGGATCTGCCACACATCCTCGCTACTCCCAAACTCTTCCCTCCTCCTCTCATCCCGACTCCTATAAAACTCCTTCACCGCCTCCTCCTTCTCCCGTTCCGGCAGCGTCCTCGTCCTCAAACAGAACCAGAACGCTCCCCACTGCTCACTGCAACTCTTCAAATGTCCGTAGCGGTATATGTCATTGAACTTCCCGCCCAAAGACTGGCAGTAGAAGGCTTGATCGAATTGTTGCCGGCAGGACATGGTGCGGGGGTAGATTGCGTCCGGGGAGATGTCGAGGTCGCCGGAAGGGAGAAGGCGGGTTTCGGCGTGGGTGGGGAGTTTTGCTGGGGGTTCAGACGGGGTGGGTGAGGAGTCTGAGGTTGAGGCGGCGTTGAATGATTTTAGGAAGGCGTCGAGTTCGGCGTCTGCTTGGTCGTCGCGGGTTTGGGATGGTGCTGGTTGTCCTGGCTTGCCGAAGATGCGCATGCGCTGCTCGTCTGTTAGGGAGACGGCGTTGGTTCCTGAGTTCGGTGTGGCATGTTGACTCGCGGTGTGACTCTGCAGGCGTGGCTGATCTGCTTGAGAGGGCGTCGTTGTATCATCCTGATTGGAGTGGCCAGACGAAAAGGGCCATGGCCAGCCCATCATGAAAGTGATGCATATTCAAGACATTGAAGCTTTGGTTTGAGGTTCACATGCGAAGGACTTTGTTCGGCTTTGACTCGGCAAGCACGAGGCACAATAACGTGGTGTGGTCAAGTTCGAGCGCTTCAACGTCTCTGGAGAATTCTTCACTTGCCAGCTGTCAGAGCACTCAATCCTATCCAGAGTGCACACTGAGTCGTGAGAAGCAGGAATGCGACCATCGGAGCTCAAAAATCCCATACGCGTACAACTTTCCCAGTGGCATGGCTTCAATCTCGAGGAAAGCACGGTTACTTCAAATGCTAACAACGCTGCCTACATTCTGCTATACACCAACATGTACGGATCGAACAGATTCGCCTTACTACGATCCTCTTTCTCCTTCGCCTTTCTTTTCGCCTTCTCTTCCGCCCTCTGATCTGCCCTTGCCTCCTGCTCGTCCTCATAGCGATCCTCATCATCCTCCATATCCTCATCTGTATACTCCTCCTCGTCCTCATAGCGATCCTCGTCTGCATCTTCATCTTCCTCCTCGTCCTCTCCTGAGCCTATGTCTATCTTGTCCAGAAACTCCTCGAACGTACGCTCCTCGATCTGACGGTCATCATTGACAAGCTCAAAGAACGTACCATCGACCTGCCTCACAGCTGCGACGTAATGGCCGAAGTTCACGCTTTCTCCAGCACCTCCGTGCGCAACGATTCCGTCCAAACGATAGGTAAAGTGGTCTTGATCATCAGCACTCCAAGACTGTAGGCTGAGGTACTCCTGAAGGCGCACGATCCGGTCGTCCTTGTAATAGCCTTCGCTGTACCTACTATCTCTATAGGTATCGTCATGCCTAAAGCGACTGATTCGGATCACCAGGACTTCGGGCAACTGGGTGAGTGTGACCTTCATAGCGCGCATGGCACCCTCCACCGGGTCGCCATTCTCGTCCGCAACTGTGACATCAGCGCCTCCTCCGTACTTAGCAACGCACCCAGGTCCATTGCACCGACGCGCATCGATGGACGAGAAAGTGTTGAGACGGAGAGTTTCTGTTAAATCCACATTACCCTCAGGGACACGCTCAAAACCAGTCTGCAGGCCGATTCCAAGGTCGCCAATTCCGGCTATGGGATTGTCAAAGCCACACTCTCGACAGAGCCAGTTCTGTACTCGCGGTGTGTCGAGCATCGCCTCGGCGCTGATGCACTCGTCCCCATTCTGGACACTTCTGAGCTCCGCCGCAAGGTAACATGCAAACTCATAGGGATCAGACATACGTCCGTTCTCGAAATCCTCCTGCAGGGCTAGAGATAACCCGGGGGCACCAGCTATGCACGCAGCATTGAACGTATCAACCGTGTCTCCTTCGACTGTCACGATGTTTGCGGACTCTATTTCATCGCCCGCGTTCCAGTAGACACGGGCAAGATTCTGCAACGCACAGACGGTACAGCGATCGGGGGTTTGTATACAGTCCTTGTGAATATTTCCCAAATAGTTGTAGAACGCTGGAATGTGCAATAGGCATTGTAGCGGTGCGTTGCGGTAACAGCTCAAGGCATCCGGGTTGGCAAATCCTTTGGTGTAGGGTGTGCGCACTTTCGGAAATCGTTTGCTGATACGACCGCCCGGGACGCCCGTTGGCAAGACTGTACAGCCATTTCTTGCACCGTTGATCTTCAATAGAGGTCCCTTCCCAAAGTTTCGAGGAGATCGACGTGGAGGAGGCGAAGAAGGCGCCTGGTCTGCATGGGCCGATCGACCGCATGTAGGACATCGACCCGCAGGAATGTCAGGGGAGGTAGCGTTCTGAGCCGTGGTGGTAGAGTTTGTATGGCCTGCATTCGTACCAGCATTCTTGGGAGCGGAGGTCCCACGAGGTGCTCTGGTAGCAGGCGGAAGGGGGCCACTCAGAAGATAGCTCCCGGGTCCAAGGCTGCGGGCATCTGACCGTAACAACATCTTTATGCTAGCTATAGTCGCCGAAATGATGCTTCAATATGTATTCTTCCGAGGCCGGCTCGTCTGGGCAGATGTATTGTTGTGTGCAAAGAGTGAGTGAGAAGCAGGGAAGAACGTTGTAGTCAAAAGCAAAGGAGGAAGGAGAGGAAAATTTGATGTGCTGTGAAGATATTGGTCTTGTGTAGAGCGACTCGACTCTCATTGTCGCTACAAGGATAAGATGAAATCCTGGGTGAGGTTTTGACAACAAAGGGAAGCGCTTCATGTTCGGCTGTCCCGTCTCATTGTTCGAGATTAAAGCGTAATCTCACCTGCGTGGTCTCTATCATACTGCTTTGTACTGCACTCTTCAATTGACGATCTAGAACGTCTTTCGGAGGTACGACTGTCCTTGGGGCTCGCTGTTGATTGTGGACAGCCTTGCCATCCTTAGTCGGACTACGAGATCGTATCGTTGTCTTGCGAAAGGACTACCAATTGGATCATGGTTCCCAAGATACAGCGCTCCGGCTCGAAACTCATGGACTTGAACAGTTCGCTGTCGCGCGATGTGCCTGTGGTCGTTGAGTGTAGTAGTTGAGAAGGCTTGCTCGCCTCAGGCCGCGAAGCTAAGCTCTGTGTACGACGTTGTAGGCACAGAGATCCATGGCAGTATGACAGTAGCATATCATAGTCGTTGCTGTACTGTTTCTCGTTGGTACTGTAGACTGCAAGAAGCAAGCCATTGTGTGAAAGACGGAGAAGATCCCACCCTCGGACCCGAGTCCGTTCATGTTTGTTCCACCTTCGACTTCGCAAGGGATCGCTGACGGCATTGTCGAAGGAGCTGTCGCGTGGACTGCGCCTGCTGAGTGCTTGTCTGCGCTGACCTCATCTTGTCGGAGCATGTCTTCCGTCTTATCTTCCCATTGATGTTATTATAGCCATTTGTATCAATCTCGTTCACTTGGCCATCCCTCGCCTCCTGCCGCGTCAGCTCTGGAGACAGATGCGCAACGCAAGACATTGACATTGCACACATGATCGTTGACTTACCTACGCAAAGATGGGTGTCCTCGAAATGTTCAAAGTAAGCCAGCGCTCAACCCTGAGCACGGAGCACAACTGACACGTCCCAGGCCGTAGTCATACCAGCTCTCATCGCTGGAGCTCTTTACGCCGTCGGCGCCTACATAATCATGCCCTTGATCAGACAACACCGAAATCGATACTCGCAATACCTACCACTCGAATCTATTTCACAACATACAAACTCGTTCAGAGATCGACTAGCGAATGCAGTAACGAGGTTAGTCGTTCCACACAGGATGGTGGTGATCGATGCTTCAGGGAGCAGAAGAGGCAGTGTCAGTAATGAGGAGTTCGTGTTTGAGGATGCGGAGGGTGATAGTATGGTTGGCTTTGATGTGGGGAGGAGTGATAGACAGGTCCGAGGTGCGAACATTGGGAGTAATGGGAGGAGGGTTGAGGAGGTGTGAGAAGACTATGCTGAGGGGAGACAAGACAACAATCTCTGGAGAGATGCAGCAGGCCGTTCGTTGAAGGCTACAGCGATTTGGACAACACGTCGCGACCACGACATCGCATCACAGATCGCCCATTGGGGTTGTAGAAATTGGCCCCGAGCAAAGGTATCTCCACGAGGCTGATCTGTGGGTCTTAACGGCGGAAATCCTCGAGTAAACATCACGCTGAAAGCCTGGGCACTCTTCATCGCGTTGTTACCTCGAGGCAATCCAAGCGACGGCAAGGTTCATGTCCGAAGGGGACCTGCAGCACACATGGCTCTGCATCGAGAACAAGCACATACGCGGCAGTTTGGCACTATGAAGTTGGCCTACGGTCAGCTACTCAGCGAAGGCATACTGGAAGGGGCGATGCAAAGTTGCATTGGTCATCTACTTTTCGTTACCTCAAACCTTTTGAGCCGGAACACCGCGCACCTCGTTGGGAGCCGAGTGTGGCCACCACTCTACAGCAGCTTCTTCAGCTCAGCAGCGACGGCGTCACCGACTTCGCTTGTCTTAGCCTCACCGCCAATATCAGCAGTCTTCACACCGCTCTCGATCACGTTGCGAACTGCCTCATCGATCTTCGTGGCAAGCTCTGGCTGTTGCAGGGAGTACTTGAGCATCATACCCAATGACAAGATCATCGCCACCGGGTTGACAATTCCCTTTCCACTGATGTCTGGTGCGGAGCCTAGATTCGTGTAAGCGAGTGTCCTCCAATAACGGTCATCAACATTTGATCTACACGTACCGTGAATTGGCTCATAGATGCCATTGCACTTGCTCTTGCCATCTGGCGCTGCGGTCAAGCTGGCACTTGGCAGAAGACCAAGCGAGCCTGGAATGACGGACGCCTCATCGCTGATGATGTCGCCGAACAAGTTGCTGGTCACGATCACCCCGTTCAGTGCTCGGGGGTTCTTCACCATCAGCATAGCAGCCGAATCAATAAGATGGTGTCCAATCTTGAGTTGTGGGAACTCCTTCTCCATGACTTCCGTGACAGTCTTGCGCCACAATCTGCTAGTCGCCATAACGTTCGCCTTGTCAAGCGACCAGACTGGAAGCGGTGGATCTTCTGCAAGTGCGAGGTAGGCGGCTAATCTCGTCACGCGCTCAATCTCTGCCCTCGTGTATGGCTCAGTGTCCAGAGCGTAGCCGGATCCATCGTCTTCCTTGCGCTCGCCGAAGTAGATACCGCCAGTAAGCTCGCGGACGATGTTGAAGTTGACGCCTTTGCAGACTTCCTCCTTGAGTGGCGAGGTCTTCACTAGGCTCTCTGAGGCGAAGAAGCACGGTCGAAGGTTGCCGTAGGTGCCCATCTCCTTGCGGAGCTTGAGGATACCTTGTTCTGGACGGACTGCCGCCGTTCCCCATTTAGGACCGCCAATTGCGCCGAGGATCACGGCGTCTGCGTCTTTCGCTGCTTTGAGGGCCTCGTCTGTCAAGGGCACTCCGGTGGCGTCGATGGAGGCCTGGCGTTATCAGTGGGAGCTTGCGCAAGTGGGTTTTGATGAACTTACTCCGCCCAGCAATTGCTGGTTGATGTTGAACTTGACATCTGCGTTGCTGTTGTGAATTACATCAAGGACCTACATCATGGTCGTTAGCCCTTGGATACGTGTGTATGTTGTGCTAGTGGGATCTGTAACCGATCCAATGGATGACCAGAAGGTTGCGGAAAGATACTCAGGCGAGCTGGTGGGCGACTATAGCTCGCCATATTCTCGTCGATACGATTGTCATGAACGAACCGTTTTCTTGCCCAAATTTCATGTGAAGCTGGCGCGACTTGTTCTTAATTTTGGAGCATACCTTTAATCCTTCTGCTGTCACTTCTGGGCCGCAGTGGTCACCTTTGAAGGATGTCAGTAACAGTCGGACGACTCAGCAGCAGCGACACTGACCGCCGAACACAACAATGTTATAGGTAGGCATTTCGTCGATCTATGTTGTGGCTCCTTCAATGCTGCTGACTTGATTTTGAAAGGTGAGAGCTCAATGTGTCTGCCGATCTCGGCGAAAGCCAGCAACGTGTCTCAGCAACCTTGACGGAAAAGCATCTTATTTCATCAATCGCTGCCCATGTTCTGCTCCCCCCCATGGCGTGCACATCAATGCTTACCGACCTGCTACGGACCTTGGGAATGCCGCGATCATTCATGTACAGCTGCGAAGCAGACCTGCCCACCGCCATTAGAAGACGCACGCGATGTGTATTCTACGCGATGCATTTCGAATCCGGAGCTCTGCTGAACGACCAGGATGCCTTACATACATGTATCACAAGCAAGCAAGGCTTGATCGTGGTATCCGCGGCGATCCGCAGTCTCTTATTCAGGCGAGGATGCCATTGCCTCGCATGCGGACCGATCCAACTTGAACCGCCAAGTTACAACACGTTCTTACCATGACCCAGGGCTTCTTCAAGCGCCTAGGCAACTGCTTTCACGGCAGCGATGATCAATTCTCCGGTTCTGAAAATATGCGATGCAATCGTGTTGGCCAGTGATCACGGCAAGCGCTATTTTGCAACAAAAAGGTAGGTGGTACTTACTCTTGCTCGAGTATTTGGCGGCTTTGCTACTTTGTCATTGTCTTCACAAATGACATCTGGAAGCACTCGTCGAATCTCGCATAGTATGTAACGGGCAATGGCGCGCATATCCACCACGGTCACTAATTTCAACGACCACACCGAGCCAGCAACGCCTTCACTGTTCGATCCGGAGTACTTGCGTCACCGAGCACGTTGGATACGCGACATTCTCGATCCACAGGTTGCTCAAGAAGGGGCAGATGCACTGCACTCTGACGAAGTTCTGACCCTTGACGAACTGTTGCGGAGACTGCTTGATCATGACATGTCACTGGCTGATATTCGTTTCACCCGAATGCACCTAGCGATTAACGAAATAGCTGGCAAAGCGACTCGATGGCCCAAGAAGTTGATTGACAGATGTGAAGCCATTAAAGTTGTGTGGGAAGCCAAGTATGGCCCATTGAAGAGTTTGGGCACGCCGCTCTACGAGCCTCGAGGTCGATTACACGGTATATGCCGACCTGAGGATCTGAATAAAGAGAAGTTGCTTGTCAAATGGCTCAGGTCGCCAGCCGCGAAGCTGAGTCCTTCAGTATCGAGAAAGGTGGGAGATCTTGGCTTCACACCGGGGGAGTAAGTGTTGCACATTGTGAGCTCCAGTAAACACTGCTGATCAGGTTTCGGCAGCTGGTGGATCAGTCCTATGTTCGCCTATAGAGCTGGTATCATCGACAGTGGCAACCCGATGGGAGGCATCGTATCCGACAGCGACGGCGCTTACGCCATACTACTGACTGATAGTGATGAAGTGTCCGGCTCCGACCCTAACAACTTCCAGTACCGAGCGAGAGATGGCGATCCGGGACGATATCGACTGACAGCTGCAACTCCCGAGTCACGCCAACCAGTACGCATTCTGAGAAGTCATACGCTGCACAGCTTCCTTAAGCCACGAGCAGGAATCAGATATGATGGACTGTAAGCACTGCTGAGTTGTGATGATTCTGACAATCCGCTCAACGTCGTGCTAAAGACGTGGTCACAGACACAAAGTCACAGGTTGGACTGTCAAGAAAGATGTCAGGACAAACAAAACAGTCTTCATTGTCAACTTCAAACGCCTTTCGAGCGAACTCAGTATGGATGCGGTCCTTTGCAGACCGTGGTCGGACGAGATCGAAGATTATACGGAATACAAGCGTTTGCGTCAAGAGCAACGTGACAAGCACAAGGGGCTTCCTCCAGTGCCAATCACCACTAGCGATGGAGCGAGCGATCATGTCTGGGCCAGCACGTTGGATGCCGCAGTTCTTCCAGCTGGGAACGGCTCCCCGGCCCTGATTCCAGACGGAAGGGGATATCCGCCGCAGGAAGAAATATTGGATTCGGGAGTGGCAATTTGTGGCATGCAAGGACATCGCTTGGGAGAATGCACACCCTGATGAGGTAGGGAACGTCCTTGAATACCTGGTTGATTTGAGCAAGAGAAGTGTCAGCAGGGAGGCACACGAGGCACAGGAGATTTTGTAGCGGTCAGAGATGCCTGTATTGGTTGTGCAGAAATTGCATTCGGTAGTCGCAGAGCCGCAGCCAATTCATAAGAGTACATACTCTCATGCTATATAGGCAATCGCTCTATTGCCACTTGATAGCCTTGTGGTGGCAGAAAAATTTCGGCGTATATCCACTGTCAAACCCCGAAAGTCGGTCTGCACCTTCCCGCTTCTACCGGGCAGTCTCTGCCGTGATGTGGTGCAACACCCTGATGTTGTGCAACAAAGAGTTGTGCTTGCGAAAAGAAGCTCGAAGACCGTATGGTCGGCTGCCTTACAAGCCAGATCGGCTTCCTCTATCGAGCTTGCCGAAGTTGTTTGCCGACTCGGGCCTTTTCTAACCTCTCGTTAATACAGCAAACATCACCCAACAATCCACGACTTCATCCGCATGAGCCGCATGTGACATCGCCCGAACTATCGATGCCGTCACGCTGATCTACGCAGTGGTGCACCAGTCGCCGTCACGTTTGGAGAAACACACGATCCCATTGGCCTCGACACATAGCGTGGCATCTTCTGTGGAGACTTCTGGGGAGCAAGAGTGTGCCCCATGGAGCCGTCGGGACCTTCGAACTCGAATTCGACACACAGATGGCTCGATGGGTTACAGTAGTAAGTGGATCAGCAGCTGGACATATATTTCTACAAATGTGCCCTTCCCTTATCGTCCTCTTCTTCGACTTCACTTTGCGGTCTGCTATAGCTATCATGAGTGCTTACCAACCGAATAGCGAGCGTATCTCCGCTGCAGAGGATCCCAGAGACATTAAGAATGCTGCGGAATATCTTGATGAGGTGGACGAGCACAGTGCAGCCAAGCCGAGCAGGACCTTAGAGGCACCTCCGCTGGTGAGGGAACTGAGCCTAGCTGATCGAGAAAGACTGGAGAAGACACTGGTTCGCAAGATCGATTTCCGACTACTGCCAGCCGTAATCGTAATGTACATCATGAACTATCTCGACAGGGTAAGCACTCGAGAAACATGGCGTTAAAACAGTCTTCTGACATTCGACAGAACAACATTGCGACAGCTAGGCTAGCTGGAAATCCTGGACTTGAGGAAGATCTCAACATGACTGATTCGCAGTACGAGACTTGCGTCTCCATCCTCTTCGTCGGGTACATCTTGATGCAGATCCCGAGCAACCTCTTCTTGAACAAGGTCGGCAAGCCCGCTCTCTACCTACCAGGCGTGATGGTGATCTGGGGTATCATATCGACAGCCACAGCAGCTGCACGCAGCTTTGGAGGTCTGGTCGCTATCAGATTCTGCCTAGGTTTTATCGAAGCCGCGTATTTCCCTGGTTGCTTGTTCTACCTCTCGTGTTGGTACACACGGAAGGAACTGGCTTTTCGATCAGCGATCCTGTACTCCGGCTCCCTCATATCGGGTGCCTTTGCTGGACTGATCGCTGCTGGCATCACCGAGGGTATGGACGGGAAATTGGGTTTGCCGGCATGGAGATGGTGGGTATTGCACAAAGGATCTGAGAGACATTTCTGACACGACATAGGCTCTTTATCATCGAGGGTACCCTAACAATCATCATTGCTGCAGCATGCTTCTTGATTCTGCCCAATCTTCCAAGAACCACCAAATGGCTCTCTGAGGAAGAACGACAGCTGGCCGTCTGGCGTTTGCAAGAAGACATCGGTGTGGACGACTGGACGAGCAGCGAGGAGCAATCTTTCTGGCAAGGCATGCACCTCGCTTTCGAGGACATCAAAGTCTGGATCCTGATGCTGATGCTCTTGGGAATCGTCTCGAGCGCTTCCGTAACGAACTTCTTTCCGACCGTGGTGCAGTCATTGGGCTACTCCAAGTTGATCACACTTCTCCTTACAGCACCACCTTATGTGCTGGCGGTGTTCGTGTGCTTCGCAAACGCGATCCATGCGGACAAGACCGGCGAGCGATTCCTCCACATCACGATCCCCCTCATCATTGGCATGGCCACCTTCATCCTCGCGGCAGCTACGACATCTGTTGCCCCGCGGTATCTAGCCATGATGCTGATGGTACCTTCCATTTATGCCGGCTACGTTATCGTCTTGGCATGGATCTCGAACACGATCCCACGTCCTCCAGCAAAGCGTGCTGCAGCACTTGCAGCCATCAATGCCGTATCGAACGCCTCCTCGATCTACGCCTCTTACATGTACTCCGATGCACCTCGATTCATCACTGCCTTCTCAGTCAACTGTGGAACCTTGTTCCTGGCTATCTCGATGGCAGCTGTCCTGAGGATGATATTGGTTCGTCTCAACAAGAAGCTTGATCGTGGCGAAACCCTCGAAGGTGGCATTTCGGGCGCCTCCATCGGAGAAGGCGATGCGATGAGAAGAGGCTTCAGGTTCTTGGTATAAAGATGTGGCCTCTGCGTTCCGCATCTCGACGACCAGCCTAGCAGGACCTCATTTACAACAGACGACTCGGCGTGAACATCATTGCTAAGTCGCACGGCGCCTATGAGCAAACCTCCTTCCCAGCAACAGTGGAGCCATGCCGAGGATACAAGCTGATCCGTCTTGCGATAGCCTCTGGCGCGCGAAGGGGATAGATTCCCTATACGATGATCTGTTTCACCACATACCGCCTCAGGTTGACCAGGAAATTCTGATGCGAAGAGCGGCTGGACTTTGTCTCTCGAGACACAAGTGCCATTCGAGGCGAAGCGCGGCCTCCGATGAGTTGCTTGTTTGGACAGCACCTACTTCCTTTCAATATCTTTGGCCTCGGGACCACAGCGTTGCCCAGTTGCCAGTATCCTGCTAGGTTGTCGATCATGGGCAACTGTCATAGGATCAATGACAGTATCGCTATGTCAGAGCACATGGTTTTCATCGATCGCTCAGGTGTCCCGTTTCTAAGCCTAGCCATCGACATAGCCACAATATCAGCCGGAAGAACCATGCTTCGAGGTCATCACCCAAGACGCTGACCTGTCAGGCACTCCGAAGATAATGCTACTCGATGGACCGCTTAGGAACAGTAACAGCCCATTCTTTTAGCACGACTCTGCCGATCAACCTCGGTACATGAACAGGCCAGATCTTGCGTGCGTACAACACATAACTGAATTCCTCGATGCAGATCAATACACACTAACCCGCTGCCCGGTCCAGTTCCGACTGATCCGTCCGATCAGGCATTTGAGTCAAATCAGAACAATCTTGACGGACTTGCTGACGGTCCTTCATCAAAACTCCACTGCTTGGAAGGTGCGCGATGACATAGCCAACGCTCGGCTATCAAGATGTCAATTCTCTGCACGGCAGGTGTTCGGCCGTTGAGACTGTGCCGCCCAGGCCTTGCCTCGGTATGGCAAGTTCCTACTCACCTCGGATATCATGGTCAACAGGGATAGACACGTGCGAGATCTGTAGCTCGAGGGCTCTCGATATAGGTCTGGAGCTGGTAGAGGAAAGTTTGCTCTGTCGCCAATCGGTTGCGACGATCTGGCAGGCACTGAATCGTCCACACGAACATCCTTGTCGGGAGTAGTTCGCTGCTTCCTCTTCAGATACTCTGCGCCACTATACCGCTGAGAACCCTGCTTAGCTCCAGCCTTAAATGCACTTCACACTTCCTCTCACTGCCTATAGAGCATTCTAGATGCTCACGCCCTTGTATGCGAACTGCTAGGAAAAGCACATATTCATGACTTCACGCTAAACTCTGCTGGAGATCTGACGATGTGCTTACTCCAAAAACTGGTCACGAACGAGACAGCGAACCGAACCGATGTGACTCGCCATGCGATGCTCAGCTCCAACAGTCGGAGCAAGATGTCGAGATCCGGGAACACACTGTCACGATTGAGCTTGACTGACGGTGCTGCATCCCCAGACACGCGAAGATCGAAGGTATAAGAAGAACTGTGATGCCTTCAGTTCCAGAGACAGCAGCACAACAGCCACAACTGCGTATGACAGACACGATGATCCGGGATGAGGCGGGTGAAGAACGTGTTCATGGGGTTTGAAAGAGGTCAGTCCTTATTGTGTCAGCACGCAGCGCAACAGTCTAGCTTGAACTGCTACGAGATGCGTGTGTCACTGTCACTCCGGTTCTGTGCAGTGTCTTACTTGTCACTCGTGGTATTGTGCACTACTGTAGCATGCTGTTCAGGTCCTCGCCTGTCACATCCTCGATCTGCTTCATCCATCGCAACGTTTCCCGCTCGACTGGTCCGTCATCATCCTCTTGGAGTTCAGAGATCAATGGCAGCCACTCTGGCAGATGACCAACCCAGTCGACATTGAGCCTCTCAGTAAGCGCACGCTGGGCCTTGACTGCTGCCAGTCTGAACGCAGCTTCCTCGTGTCTCATTGTCGCCATGATTGTGCTGTTGAGAGTCCTGTGTTGTTCGGGCGAGTTTGCAGCGACTCCAAGCTCGACGATAGCGGGGATGACATACTCCTCCACTTTGAAAGCTCCCGCTTGCTGCAGCAGTTTCAGTAGCGGCTTGACGATAGGATCGAAATGGGCAGGAGACTGCCAGAAGCCATCCTGGTCGTGACTCAGGTTTGCTGTCAGGCACTTGATCACGAGTCGCAGCAGTTGTCCCTCAGAACCCTTCTGTGGTCTCAGCGACGAGAGCAGCGAGACCGTGTTCTCCAGTAAAAACGCGTAGTAGCTCGTCACCAGCGACTTCAGCTGATCAAACAACGTGCAGGCAAAGCTGTAAAGGCTTTTGTGACGGGAGATGGTACCTTCCCGGTCTTCAGGAATCTGTCCAACCCACTCTCCCAGTCTAAGGAAGAATGGACGGAAGGTCGCATCGTTGAGCTTGAGCACAGTATCCATGGTGACGCTGTCGACAAGCTCGAAAAGACCATCGTAGTGGCTAGGCTCGTCAGCTGTCGGCAGCAGTCTTCGACGTAGCTCAAATGCATGGAACAGGACGCTGAACAGTAGCTGAGCGTTCTTCAGCACCGTCGACTTGGTGTGGCGCTTGACAGCTGCCTGCACAATCTCCATGTACAGACGTGCAGCAGAGCCGCCGAGGGTAACGACCTGTTCCCATGTGCGTGTTATACTGGCCAAGCAGTCGTGGGCAGGCAACTTCCTGGCAGCCAGTGCGGTGAAGTCACTCGCTTCGTTCTCGTCGTAGTCAGCAGCGACCACAAATAGACGATCGAGATGAGCTCCAGCCAGCAGCCAAGGGACGTTGTCCAGGATCCCCATGGCGAAGCCGAAGCCGGCACTAAGCAAGCCGGTACCGGTTTCGTCCTCATCATCGGCCTCTAAGGTTTGTTCCATATACGAGATTGCGCGGTCAAGCGTTTTCGGGAGAATTGGAACGAACTCGTCTTCCAGGACTTCAACCATACTTGCCAGGCACAGCAGGGACAGGCGCCGCAGCTTGTCATCGTCGCTACCAAGTGCTGCCTCACCAACGATCTGTTCGGCCACTTGGAGCACAGTCGTACGATCGGTCTTGCCGAACTTCTCGGAGATGCGATCGATGCATGCAATAGCTGCGAGTCGAACCTCGACTGGCTGACTTGGCACAACAAAGATTGCGCAGTTCGGCAGCACATCGATAAAGATCGATTGCATAGCGGGATCACCACGCCTAGCGGTGACAACACGCTGCTCGAGAGACCTAAACACTTGTTGGCGTATGTCATCCGTGCCAGATTGCATGAGCTTGGCACTCGACTCAATGAAGTCCTTCGTAGGCATGAGTCCGAGGACAGCTGTCAGCAAGTCCGCGGCATTGTCACGAAGATCGGCGTTGCTCTTAAGCTGGAGCCCGAGTTGCATGGTCTTCTCCAAGATGCTTGAGTATGCAACGCGAAGGATTTCCGTGTTGTCATCGCTGGCCTTCAGCTCTCTGGCTAACCTCTTGCGCAGTACGTCACGTCCGAGGACGTCTGTCAAACCGTCAATCAGTACTGAGGTGCCCTCCTTAGCCTGCTCTGTGTTCTTCTCGCTGTAGCCCAGGATAACATCAGATAGAGTTCGCCGAGCTTTGAGGGTGTCGAATACAAGGTCGATGTATTGCTTCACGGCTGTGATCTGAGTGTTGCTTGAGAAGGAGTTCATAAGCTCGGAGACGAAGCGGCGAACGCCTGGATCCTCTGGATGCCTCTCAATCAGCATCGCAGCAATGGCGAACAAGGCTTGATCGGCGCCGAGTGTATCAACGAGATTGCGGAAGAGGTCTGCTCGACGATGTAGCGGAATATGCTCATATGCCGCAGTGAAGCTTAGCAACAGATCTGCAGCACCACTGATCAGATCTTTCCCACGTTTCTTGAGCGACGCTGCCAAAGGTGGAATGATCCGTGCGACGGTCTGATCGGTAACATGAGCGCTATACTCATCACCCTGTTTGAGTATGGTAGAGCTCATGAAGGTGAACAATGGCATGACGCTGTGCAAGACCAAGTCTGGCGCCCAAGAAGCCAGAGCAGACATGAGGAGCAGAGCGGCATGATGCACCTGCGTATTCGATGTATTTCTAACACAATCGACAATCAAGTCAGCGCGGATGACTGAACGATCGACGTCTTTGTTAGCACTCGCTTTGAGACCATTGACGACACTGAGCAGGTTGTTGATGATCAAGCCTTGCAGGTAGATAAGTTCAGAGTCGAGAAGCGTCTTGTAGTGATGGAGCTCGCTGAGCAGATGAAATAGACCTTTGAGGAGTTGTGGATGTCTCTCTGGCTTGGCTTGTTCGACAAGCTCCAGCACCAGCGTGATGCGGCGGAGCGCCAGGTTGAGTCTGTCTTTATCAATACTGCCCAATTTGTGCACATCGGAAGTGCGACTGGTGCGCTGCTTCTTCGCCGGTGTAGGCTGACTCTGCAGATCTGCGGCGTTGGGCAGAGCTTCGACCATGTGTACCAGTACCTCCGCGGGCAAGTAAAGACTACGAAGAGTGTCGACGGCCTCGCTCTGCACATCTTCAGAGGCGGCTGAATCGTTGCTAAGCTCGAGTAGCCAATCGACGAGTTTGGTCTGCGCAGCTTTCCTTAACAGCTGCCTGAGCCTGGAGAAGGCAAGTGATGACCGTAGACTGCCGGAGGTCGCCAGTCCCTGTAGATACTGTACTTCCTCGCTGCTCCTGTGACTTATGCAGGCGACCAAACCCCGGGCGAGATCGTCGATTTCTTTGCCAGACTGCTGGCTAGCAACGACCGTGCGGACGTATGGTAGCAGGATGTGTGTCCTGGCTGTTCCAGCATGCTTGCCTACGCGGCTTAAAATGGGCAGTAGGCGCATTTTCATCGTCAGCGAAGGTGTTGCCACCACATGTGAGGCCAAAAAGGCATATATGGCCGGTCGCAACGCCGCTTTCAGCTCCTTACGCTGTGTCTTCGCAGTGCTGGAAGTGCCATTGAGCTCAGTGGACAAGGACTGCACCACTTTCTCGGCGTCAATCACGCAGTCCTCAATGATCGGTAGCAGTGCATCCGCCAGGACACGATGGGCATCAGACGCGGAGAGCCATTGTACTTGACTGCTCTGCTTACCGTAGATGGTGTCTTTGCTCCATACAGCAGCTTCATCGGCCTTTCCCTTTTCCTGTGGCCGGATCTTGTACAGTGCATGGAGAGCTTTGCACGCCACTCCTGCCGCCGTGCGCACTGCCTTCGCTGGGTCAGCGAGCGCTGCAATCAGGTATGGTATCAGTGCCTGTAGATCCACGAATGCGCCATCTCTCTTAGCTTGCTGTATGAGCTCTGCTGTCATCTGCAGAGATTTGACACGAGCCGACACTGGAGAATGGCTCACCCATACAGCTGCGAAGAAGGTGAAGATATTTGGCTGTGTCGTGCAAGCATTCCTCGCAAGTGAAGGCTGAGCAAGGAGAGCTGCGATATCATCCTCGGAGGGCAGCGCTTGATGGAAAGCTAAGCTGAATTGCTCAAACGCTTTCTGGTGAACTGGATCGAGGAAAGAAGTCTGTTTGCTTGGGAGCTTCGGCAGAGTGGTGAGATCGAGTGCTGGACGGTTGCTAGGTTCTGCTGGCTGGTCGTCCAGTAGCATTGCGCCGGCATCATCGTCGCTGGCTTCCGCGCTATCGCTGGACTGCAGTTGAAGCGCAAGGTCGGCATCGAGTCGAGCAGGATTGATTTCTGCACGTTCAGCAGCGCATTTTATTAGTCGCGATCCAATCTCGTTCTCGGCAAGGCTATTCAATATCTTGAGTAGCTCGCTGCGTGACTCTTCTCCTCGCTCGGTGCGAGCTGCGGCGTCCAGTATGCCCTGGAGCACGACCACCTTGCCTGCATCCGACACGTCGCGATTGAGCACCGAGGCTGTGACCAACGATCTCATGCGAGCTTCATCCTCTTGGGCTGTAGCATGCAAAGCGCCCAGCGCTGCACCCACGAGGAGCTTCTCGACCCGACACTTGGCGCCGATTCTTTCAACGAGCTCGAGTAAGTTATCATGCCTCGTGATAGCTTTCACGACCGTGCGAGGTAACCTGGTCTCTTCTCGTTCTTCTGCCAGTACTGCTAAGCAGAGAATTCCATCCTGCACAGTCTGCTCGGTCCAGCCACCCGCAACAGCTTCCATCATAGCGTTGAGTGCTTTGTCGCTCAAAGACGATTTGGTGGCCAAGATAGTCATGATCATGCAGGATCCAAGATACAGCTCTGGCACACCTTTGATGCTTAGAGCACTCTGTAGTATTGGCAACACCTTTAGCAAGAGGTCTTCCTCCTTCTGTCTTCGCACTGTGTCCCGTCCAGATCGTGTCGCATCAATCATGACGTTGACAGTCTGTGCTGTAATGCTTGCCCAGAAGCCGAGTAACAGGGCGGACTGATATCTAGCTTTCGCAACGTTCAGAACGTACTGGCTGAGGGCAGCAAAGAAAGCCGAGTTGTTGCTCGCTGCTGCTACGATGGCATGCCGAGGCGGGCTTTGCAGCGAAGACACGTATGGATGCAGGAACCGGAAGTTGGGTGGAAGCTGCTCTGGCAGGATTGACAGCAGCGTAGGGAAGATATGCGACGAATGGTATGGCAGGAAGGTCAAGAGCAGCGCCTGCGTATTGTGTTCATGCGCACGAAACCGCCGCACCAGCCATTCCGCCGCCTTCATTGCAGGCTTGAGCAGAAGCCTCCCTCCAAGCAGAGCCAGAAACCTCTCAATGACGGCGTCCAATTCTGCATTCTCTTGCGCTGTCATGCTCCCTCGATCTTCGTTTTTGCTCTGCTCGCTGAACAAGTTCCTTGCAAACGAATCGAAGCGTACATCCAATTGACATAGCTCTTCGAAGCCCTCGAGGCATAGCTGGTAGATCGTGTCGAAGTTCTGCGTGGCGGCGTCTCGTGGTTCGAACAGAAGCGATTTGCTGTGGCGGGCCTTTTGCGCTTTGAGATCGAGTTGGTGGGTGCTTTTGGCGGCAATTGCAGCCAACTGCTGCTGGAGGACGGTCGCCATATTATCGTAGTACAGTTTCCTCCACTGCGCCGCGCAACACAAGTGGAAGAAGTAGACATCAAAAAAAGTTCACCAGCTTCCTCGGCACACCTTCCCGTTTCTGCTCCACCACAGCGCAAACGCGTCTGCGCTTCCACGCGACCGACTCCTCTTGTGCTCTGCAGGTATGTCAAGCTTTCAACCCGCCCCCCCCCGAAGCCATATAGGTGAGCATTCCTGACATGTGCTAGATGGAGAAAGCGTCTGTGCCAAGGTTCACCAGCTTCAAGCCCAAAGTCGCCCGTCAGAAAGAGGACACTGTAGCGTCAGAAGTGAAGGACAAATCATCTTCACGTGAGAGGCATCGTCGCAGAGAGCACAAGGACGAGCGACGGGAGCATGGCGCCCATCATCGGAGTCGAGATCATCGGAGTCGAGATCATCGGAGTCGGGATCATCGGCATCGTGATGAACGCGAAGCTCGGCAAGAGCATCGCCACCGGGAACGCGACCATGTCAAGCCTCGTAGTCCAAACCGACAGGTAGATTCAGCTGATTTCGAGGAATCGGACCTCTTCATCGTTGACCGTCGTGGAGATGCGAAGAATGTCGAGTATGGCAGTCTGCATCGTTACAGCATTCCATCTTATCATCGCGCCGGGTATGGCAACGTGATAGGTCTGTCAACACAAGCGAAAATTGATCGCGAAGCGAGCAGTGAGAAAGAAGTGATTCTGACTGCACTCGATCGCAAGAATCGACCCAGGCTTCCAAGATTGCTGACAGGCAAGGCTGGCAGGAGTCAGGAGACCAGGTTACAATATGTCCTGAATGCTGCAGATGTACCCAAGGACCTGGATAGTGACTACCTTGAGCTTCGCCCGATTCGGAAACGCAAGCGTGGCAGCGAGTCTCCTGAGGCCGATGGAATCGCGGTAGACTATCGCTCCATCGAGGGCAAGGCGAAAGCGCCGGTTTACCCAGCAGATGACGATCTCGACTTTGCGTCTGATTCTGAAACGGGCGGTGCCAGCGACACTCTGGAGCTACAAGTAAGACAGCAAAATGCGCTGTTGTCCAAAGCCACAAAAGCGAAGCCTGGCGAGCTGGCTGCTTGGTTCGCCTTAGTAGAGCATCAGGCGAAAATGGTACATCCTGGTGTAGACATCGTCACCTTCACATCATCAGAAAGACGAGCGCTAGCAGATCTCAGCTTGTCCATATTACAACAGGCAGCGAGTCACATTACAAAGGGCAGTCCTGGTCGAGATGAGTTGCTACTTAGGACAATCGAAGAAGGCTCAATTGTCTGGGACAACACGAAGTTGGCGAGCAGATGGAAAGAAGCGCTGATCGAGTGTCCATCCAGCATCTTGTTGTGGACGAATCATTTGAATCACGTCCAAGATCAACACACTGGCTTTCGATACGACAAATGCAAAGACTCTTTCTCGCAATGCTTGCAGGTTCTCCGCGAAGCATTTGCCCGCGGCACAAGCGACGAACAGACTCGCATGGGAGAGCTCCAGATCTTCGTTCTGCTTCGCTTGACCACGTTCATTCGAGACGCTGGATACTTGGAGCTCGCCGTAGCCACTTGGCAAGCATTGCTCGAATACCACTTCTTCATTCCAAATGACCTGGTCGCTGCCGCACTAGAGGACAAGCTAGAGTCATTCGAATCGTTTTGGGATACTGAGGCTCCGAGAATAGGCGAGCAAAACGCTCACGGCTGGCGACGGTACCATGAAAGTGGAGATGATCAAGCTCGTCGAAGCAATCCATCTCGTCCTCCGCTTCTGGACCCACGACGGCCTTGGGCATCTTTCGCGGAGTATGAGGCCTCCTTGGGCGGCTTCTGCCTGCCAGCCTCAGCAGATGACGACGATGCTATTACCGACCCGTTCCGATGCGTCATGTTCTCCGACGTTCGCGATATCCTAGAGGCCACAACCGGCAATCTCAAAGCGTCAACGCTGATAGGTGGCTTCCTCGCGTTTTTAGAGCTACCTCCTTTGCCATGCACAGATGTCCATGACGATGACGAGGTATGGCGCCTCGATCCACATATTGCGGCGTGTGGAGCCTTCTCTGCTACGGACCGGCTGCAGCTGCCACATGATGCAGCCTCGAAACTACGACACTGTCGTGAGACAACAGAAAGCCTGTTTGCTCAAGCAGGCGCATTTGACGCGTCCCGCGACGCTTATGGACAGGATGAGAGACACGACGACTTCTTGCGCTTCATCGACAGGTCTGTGGAAGCTTTAGTGATGGAGAACAAGCACGACGATGCTCTGGCAGAATATTATCTTGCCTTCAAGCTCCAATTCCTCCCAGAAGAGGCCGTTAGAAGTGCTAAGAAGCTACTGAAAGAACGGTCTTCGAGCTTGAGGCTATATAACGCATATGCCATGATCGAATCCCAGCTCGGACGCGAGCAGAAAGCTCAAAACGTCTGGTCTACCGCACTGGGAATGCAAAGCAGCCTCGGTGGCTTAGCGCAGGATGATGATGTCTTTCTGTGGCATAGTCGTATGCTCAGCGGCACTGCATCTTCGGATTCTGCATTGCGCTGCTTGCTAGACATTAGCAAAGACCAGCCAGGCATTTCAGATACGGGAACTGGCGAGCAGCATCTATCGATTCATCGCCTCAAAGCCGCACGAAAGTTACAAGAAGGGTTTGACCGAATGATGCTTGCGGGAATGCAAATGCATGCCGCTTTGTTTGCGGACTGTCTGGTGTGGCTTACATATCTCGGCAGCCAGCATGATCTCGACGAAACCTTCCGCGCTTACGAAAAGTGCGGCTCGCGAATGGCTCGTGACAACGCCAGATTGAGTCTCGAGGTCCTGCAGCAGTGCAAGTCGGGCCTCATCGAGCATCACATGAAGCTTCAGCGCCCTTACACACCTGCTGTGCTTCGACAAGAGGTAGAAGCCAGCCTGCGATTGTATCCCAACAACAGTCTTCTGATGCACCTTGCGCAACGGCTGGCTACGCAGGACCGCCTTCGAACATTAGTACACGATCAAAGAGGCACAGAATCGACTCAGAAGACCATCGTGCAATGGGCAAGTAAGCTCACGGAAGAGCTTCGTCGTACAGAGAATGCCTCATCAGGCTCCACCGTCAACACCGTTCGGGCAACATTCACCAGCGCTTTGTTGGGTACCGACAGCAGAGTCAAGCATGCGCCCTCATTATGGTTTATGTGGCTAAGGTTTGAGTGCAATCAGGCAAGAAAAGTTGCCAACAAAGGACCAGACACATTGGCGCGAGCGAAACAGGTCTTCCTAGATGGGCTGAGGCATCTACCTTGGCACAAGCGCTGGGCAATAGCGGGAATGAATTACTTCTCGGAGCATGGTATGAGCCAAGAAGAACTGAGGCAGATCCATGCTACCTTGATGGATAGGGGCCTCAGACTACGTCTCGATGTTCTGGAGGGTCCGCCTCGATAGCTATAGTGTCATTCACCCATGGTCACAAAGGTCATATCAGGATTTTGAGTCCCCAAGATCGCCTGATGCACTCCCTCGCACCAGCAGTCGCTCGGCGACAAGCCACAAGCCGCGCTGCGATCCCTTGAGGTTCTCTGCGGTGTGTAACATGAGTCTCGTTATGATGCTACGAATCTCTATGAAGGTATAAGAATCGGTTAGGCGCTTTGCATACCTCAGGGCCCGATTGGGCTTACCTACACCTACCAGAGTAAAATGCCTCGCACAGTCGATGGAAACCCGCCGTAGAGGTACAAGTCACATCGAGAATCTTCCCGGAATTCTCCAAGATGCGAAAGGCGAGACAAAGGATGCAAGCCAGCGTTTTATTGCTTTGAACATGTGATACCAAGGAATTCAACTCCGACAAAACCCACACGGCTTAATCTCACACTCCCTATCGTTGCTGCTGTATCGAAGGTACCCCTCCACTCCCGTCAAAGCGCGCTGACTAGCAGTACAAGCGTTTGCAAGTACAATTACGAAAACATGCATACAACATGTGCTGTTGCCTTCCACCCGTCTTTTACCTTCCACCCGTCTTTTACCTTCCACCCGTCTTTTACCTTCCACCCGTCTTTTATCTTCCATCCGTCCTTCAAATCCCACTGAAAATCCATTCTAGCAAGCATAGAACCCCCCCGATCGCCGCTTCAAAGTGCTGCCACATCCCACAGCTTCAATCCTCCACGCCTCGACTCCACAGCACCAGCAATTCCAACCCCTGAGAATCCCCTTCAAGCGCTGTGATTCACTGCCCCGAGCACTAGCGCATAATCTTGCTCCCCAACCCGGACGTGCACAAACACCCGACGAGTCCATTTGGTGGCCCGCCCCCTATGTCCCGTTCAGCTCTTCTGACTGCTTCGCGGACTTTCGGATTTTCTGGGGAATTGTTGGGTTCCGGGTCGTGTTTAGATGAGCCAGAGCATGAGGGCGATGTCGATGGATAGTAGGATGATTTAGAAGGTTGTGAAGATGGTGCGGAAGATGTAGGTGATGGCTCTTGCGCGGGGGATTTTGCAGGCTTCGAGAGCTGGGGCTGCTGCTGCTGCGGCGGCTGGGTCTTAGGGTCGGGGCATGGTTGAGTGGATGAGGATCGGCGTTGATTTCCCAGTTGTGATTTTGATGTTGCCAAGTATCGATTGTGAAGTCCTCTACGATTGTGGCGTTTGGTCTTGTGGAGACTGGTGATATCTTGTGAAGGTGGTGTTGAGGCTGGAAGGTTAGTACGGAGGTGTATGCAGACGAGTGCATGATTGCAGGGAGTTTTTCCTCAGACCTATTTATACCAAACGAAGTGCACAGGAGAATTCGGATGTTTCAGCGCTTGAACGCATGCCATGTCAGTGGGTTCGTGCGATCCCTATCAGGAAGCACCATCATAACCCCATCATTCTATGCATCCATCATGGTATCATCGCCGCCATCGGCCATACTCTCTTCCGCCACCACACCCCTTCCTCTACCTGCCAGCAATTCCCTCCGCACTTCTGGACCAATCTGCTTGTGACCTCTCGCTAAGAGCAGATCAAGCAGAGCTTCTCGCTGGTCTTCTGTAATCTCGTTCTTGTACCGCTGCGCAAAGGCCAGCAGACACTGATGCCATAGCACTGGCAACTTCACGTCCGCAGCACCCTTCTTCGAAAGCCCAGCACCGGACATGTTCACATCTCCGCCGTCTGCTTGCTGCATCGCTCGGAATCGAAGGAAGTGGAAGACCAGCGCATCGACAACTCGGAAGGGCAGGGCGTACTTCTTTTCGAGGAGTGTCCGGATAAAGATGTTGCAGGCCCCTGCAGACTCGACATCGTGCATCATCTGCTCTGCTGCAATCTCACACAATCGGTAGAGTGCTGTAGCGGAGTGAAGGACTGGTATCGAGACCCGTTGGAGGACGGATGAGATGATTTGGGCTTCTCGTAGCGTGCACGTCCCAGAACCGACCAGTGGGAAGAGCAGACCTCGGAAGAAAGCTGCTGGCTTGTAGAGTGCCTTCTTCATGGCTTTGTAGAGATGCACATTGAGCTTCTTCGTTTCGCGAATGTCTTCACGCACTCGCGGGAGGAGCACATCGGAGCAGAATGCTTGCGCTACAGCAGGCCGTGACGATGTGAAGATCTTGGTCGCTTCGTAGACGGCATTCGGCGTCCAGCTGTCCGGTCGTGTGATGGATATGAGGATGTCCCACTGCGGTAGTGTAGGCAGAATCTTGAAAGGCTTGGGAAGCTTCCCGCTCTTGTAGCGCGATAGAAGCAGTCCGACCTGTGTGTACACCTCGACCACCTTCGCTGGCAGCTCGACTGCATCTTCGGGGTCGCCTCCACCCTGCACGTGCATTGGCCTGCCGCCCTCATCGCCTTGCTGTTGTGCCTCATGTGCTGCTATCTTCTCCAGTATCAGATCGGCCAGATTCGTGCCAGGTCCTTGCGCCTCTTCCTCGTCGTTGTGCGGTGCTAGTAGGGTCGCTGGATCGAATTCGGGGTTGAACTTGTTGAACATGTCGAGATCGTGCGGGTCCACCTCTATCTCCTCGACTTCCTCGTCCGATCCCCACGCTTCTTCGTCGTACTCGCCCAACTCTGCGCCACCATCCTCCTCGTCGCTCACCACATCTGTCCGAAACGTGAATGCCGGATTTTGCTGTGGAGGCCGCGACAGCTGGTTCTCTGCTTCGTCCTCTGCCGCCAAGTCCTGGCCCAGATCTAAGATCCTCCGCGACGACTTGCTGTCGACATAGCTCTGCTGATTGCCATCCTCGTCCGCCGACTTTCTCTTCTTGCTCGCCTTCTGCTTGAGTGGGGCTGTGGGTGAGTACTCTTCGCTGAGTGGGTTGTGCCGCCGCTCCTGACGTGCAGAAGAGTTTGTCCTCGAGGCTTTCGGCATTGTCGGTTCGTTGAGGAAAATGATTTCCTGTACAGTGCACCGGTGCTACTATTCAATTTGATTTGATCTACAGTAGAAATTCTGACCAGCCGGGGGCGGCGCGGGGTCCGCTGTGGCGCGAACCTTTTGGATCGCGGCAGTCGGCACGCGTCGAGCTCCATCAAGAACGACTTGAGGATTTGGAACATTCCTCTTCACACATGACACGTCTGCCATTGCGCTGGCTTTGGAGGAGGATAGAGCCGCCAAGATGGCAGACACATCAAACGCCCATACGCCGCTGCACAGCTCACTCGAGCAGGAACATGCGCCCAATGTTCCCTCACCACTCAATCCATCAACCTCACGCGCGGCATCGCGAACACCGGCACCGGCAGCACCCGTCGAGCGCGAACGACGAGAGAAGAAGGAGTCGCTGAAGAAGCGCGAATCGAATGCGCACAACGACCACAAGGATACCAAGACGACATCCAGCAGTCTGGGCAAGCGCAAAGCCGCCGTCGTCCACACTTATCCCTCCCCACAACGCTTCAATGTGCCGCCTCCACGCGCCGTCGACTTCGAGGCGCCCAAGGAGGATGTGATGGTGGCCCACGAGCCGTTTCCGCTGACGATGCCGCATAGTGAGCGGCAGCTGTACAAGCCGATCGACCTGGCCGAGAACAAGAGGGGATACCGCTACTCGAGGGCCATAGCAGATCCTCTGTTTCCTCACAAGCAGTTTTATCGATCGACCTCTCCACCCCCGCACTACGCTCGCCTGAGCTTCGAAGATGCGGACAAGTGGATGCACTTCACGACCAATGCGCTGATCACGACGAACGAGAAAGGATGGAGGATGGTCAGATCGAACGTATGCGCAAGAGAGGGTACCCTGTACTACGAGGTCAAGATACACAGAGGCGTGCCCAGAGAAGGTCCGGATGGTGCTGCCAATGGGCCAGAGCCTCATGTTCGCTTTGGCTTTGCCAGACGAGAGGCCCCACTAGATGCACCCGTAGGATTTGACGGCTACAGCTACGGCGTGACGGACATCAGATTTGAAACAATGCATCGCAGCAGGCCGGGCAAGTTCTTCCACTCCAAGAAGACGAAGACGAAGGGAGCCAAGGCCGCAGCAGGTGCAGCGCCTACACCAGTCACCCTTGCTCCTGAGGACCAGCATGTCAAAGAGGGTGATGTTATCGGGTTGGAGATACAATTACCTTCGCTACCTCTGCACCACAAGATCGCTACGGGCGAGTACAATCCAGCAGCAGACCAAGGCGATGGCTTCGACCAAGGTGCCGACAAGCTGGACGACCCTATGGATGTCATTCGAGATCGCATACCTGTACCCTACAAGGGCAACAGCTACTTCGAAGTGCTCGACCACGTGCCTTCCAAGCCAATGGAAATGTACGCTGATCGAACGATGAACCTCGCCTCTGCCGCTAGTCTGCAAGGAACAAGCGCAAAGGAAGGCATCAAACAGCCACCGAACCCGAACCACGAACAGCCATCCCTTCGAACACTGCCCAGTAGTGCCATTCGCGTCTACAAGAACGGCAAGCTCATAGGAACTGCGTTCGAGAATCTGCTCGCTTTCCTGCCCCCTGCCAGCGCACCTAGCAAGACTATGGGAGCCAGGGAAGGCTTCGACGACGGCTTGGTAGGCTACTTCCCGGCCGTATCTTGCTTCTTCGGCGGGATCGCAGAAGTGAACTTCGGTGACGGGAACCACGGCTTCTGGGCACCACCCGCACATCTGAAAACCACGAAAGCGGCCAAGTCATCGAAACGAGGCCCAGATGTCGATATGCCAGATGCTGGTGTAGACGCGAGTCAGCAGAAATCGGGATGGAACCCCGGACGAACTCCCAGAGGTATCGGCGAGCGGTACAAGGAGCAGATCGCGGAGGATATCGTCTGGGATGTCGTCGATGAGGTGGACTTCTTCGTGCAGGATGGTGGATATGACGGCACTGTTGGCTCGGGTGCGGTGGGCACTGACATTAGTAAAAAGAGCAGCAGGTTGAAGGAGGATGATTAGGAGTCGATTTGTCTAATTCATGGTGCGCGACTGTGCCATGCAATGCACACCCGTCCACCCCTACCGAGAACGTCTCGCCGCCAAAACACACTCGGTGCGAATTTTTCAAGGCAAGATTGTCTCTAATAGACGTTTACCTGCTCTATATGCATACACTACTAATCCGCTAGATCCCCACCCGAGGGAGGCGTCCGATGCACAAACACCATCTCACTCTCCACCTCTTCCTCCGTCTGCCCACAAAACTCCAACGTCCCGTCTTTCAATACAGGCTTCACTCTCGCAAACTCCACAGGCTCTTGCAGCTCAACTTCCGTCTCGAATCCCTTCTTCTCTACCTTCCGGATGAAATGCTCAGACTCAATGCCGCCATAGATCTCCCAAGCCTCCACATCCGTAGCACCATTCCAGCTGACAAACAGCGTGGATCCCTGCCCAGCTTGTCCTTCCACCGTATCCTGAACCACCACGGCAGGTTTCTGTTTGGGGCATCCTCTCCATGGCTGTTTGAAGGCTCGATACGAGAGCGTCACGCTTGAAGGTTGGGAGCTGAAGAAGGCAGTTTCATTCTTGGGCGTGGCGCCGAATTGGATCGTGGCGAGAGTTTCGCCGTCGGGGGAGATTTCTTGCATGACGGGGACCCAGCCGTGGCCTTGAAAGGCGTTGCCGTTGGGGAGTCGTTGGTGTGAGCCTTGAGCCGTGGCGAAGACGGGGCGGGAAGTGCTCTCGAAGAGTTCTTCGAGGCTGTAGGTCATGCTGTTGAAGTCGAGGGCTAGGGTCTTGCCGGAGGAGGCGGTGATGTTGTTGTCGGTGGGATTGTTGTGGTTGTCGTAGAGGCGGAGGTGGATCGAGGAGAGGTTGCCGTTGCTGTCGTATTGTTCTGTCCCGGGTACGACGCGGATATCGTGTTGGTAGCGGAAATTCGCATCGGGGGATGTGGCGTCGAGGACTTGTTGTTCGGGAGGTTGGTCTACGCTGGTTTTGAGGCCTCGGATGCGCCAAAGGACTTGTCCGGTGTGATCGATTGCGATGCCGCTGCTGAGGTAGCGGGAGCTGATGATGTAGCCTTTCTCGGGACTGTCTTTGTATGGCCTAAAGGGCTGGACGGCGTTATGGTGGAAGTAGCCCCAGGACTTGGATTGATTGGTGCCGTCGTAGCCTTCGCTTCCGAGTGGGTAGACTGAAGCGCTGAATGGGAGTTGGTCCAGGTGATCGAGACTCCTCCATGCGAAGAGCACTTTGTTGGTCTCAATGTCGATTTCGTAAACTTGAGCGTCGACTACCCATCCATCTGGAGGTCCCGGCTCTCCAGCTTCGTTCTGCACAGAGCTGAGGTCTCGCTGCGTGACGTTGTTGCCCAGCACTACCATCGTGCCTTCGTCCGTGATGTAGTGATCATGAAGATCAACCTCGCTGTCGTAGAATGTGCCGTTATTATTCAGGAAAGTTGTGCTCACTCCCTCCGAGAACGGAGCTATCTCTCGGAGGTTGGTGTCATTCAACGTGACGTTGAACATCAACTCATAGTACTTGTCCCAGATGTAGACAGAACCACTACCTCGACCAACTGGTTCCCTAAACGTGGTGCCGTTCCAAGCAACGAGTACGTCTTCTCCCTTGTATTTCTGTACGCCGAAATTGAAGCCATTGAAGAGTTTCGGTCCGTTCCATACAAGCTCGCCGTCGTCAGTCATGATGAGAGGCGCTTTTTGCCACATTTTGTTGCCCGCCGGCGAGAAGAGGAGATAGCCATCGGACAGCTCGCATTGCGATTCACCTTTCGAGATGTCAAGGACTGGCGGCTGCAATGCTGGTTCCGTCGTGAAGTTCTGGTATGGCCATGTTGCGATCTTGGCCGGAGTAGTTGATGCCTGTGCCACTGCATGAGGCACAGCCGTGGCGACTGTCGCTGCGAGCACGAGGGATAAGTCCGAGGCGCGCATGGTGCCACTCCAGAAAGCTGTTATATGTCAAGTAAGCACTACGAATGACCTATCAAGAACATATGAGGTCAAGAGTGGAAAGTCGATTCGATCGTCGCACCTACGCTGTGCCGCGTCCGGCTGTAACCAAACTCAGCGCCACGTCAGGGGATTGCAGGCACGCGGTTGCACACAAGAAAACCTTGGGCTACTTTCACCAATTTATTATCCCAGTGTAGAGTTTGAGGGTATTGCTATGCGCGATTCAAGTGAAATGAATCGTCATCCTTGTTGCGGCATGTTCCGCCAACCGTCAAACGGCGATCTCACAACTTCTAATATAGGCTGGCTAGCGCGGAAGAGCATGCATTGTTACATCAGTAGAACCATGATTGTTGCGGAAGTTGGAGTCGTTGTACACAATGAGGTAGCTGTTTGGTCGTGAGGCATGGCTCGACAGAGATGGTGGCTTGGTTCGTCCGGATCGTATGGGATCGCTCCTGGTTTTCAGCCTCTAATAAAATGACGCCTCTTTCCCTTGTCACCTTGTAAATGCAATCACAACCCTTCCAACTCCGCCCGCTATGCAGCATCATAGACAAGCCGCTATTCTTCGCGAGGGAACTCGTCGGCGAGCTGCAACGACGCCTTAACGTTCATGCTCATCAGCTCTTGGATGAGCAGCTTAGCAGCATAAGGCATCGTCATGCGGACGACAGAGCGGGTGCTGGAGCAGCTCTGACACCAGCCATTATAGCCCATCATACCGCAGACCTGACACACATCGACCTCATGCGCGTCCGAGCTGATCATCAAACGTTCCAGGAGGAGCTGGCTGGCGCCGTAGGCAATCAGACAGTCACGTTCCATCTCTCCCAGTCGCAGACCACCCTGTCTCGAACGACCTTCTGTAGGCTGCCGTGTCAAGATCGCCCTTGGACCTGTGGATCGAGAATGCATCTTATCTTGGACCATGTGCTTCAACTTCTGATAGTAGATGGGCCCGAAGAAGACGTACATTGGCAAGCTCTCGCCTGTGATGCCGGATGTGAGGCAATCTTTTCCAGAATAGCTGAAGCCGTGCTTGACAAGCGTTCGGCCCATGTCTTCAACTTTGCTACCGCCAAAAGCAGTTCCGTACTCGTGCTTACCAGCAAGAACTCCAGCCTTTCCGGAGACGAGCTCCAACATCTTGCCGACTGTCATACGAGATGGGAAACCATGAGGGTTCATGATAATGTCTGGGACCACGCCTTGATCGGAGAAAGGCATGTCAGCTTGTTCGGCGAGCAGTCCTACCACACCTTTCTGTCCATGGCGGGATGAGAACTTGTCACCAATCTCTGGTCTTCGGGTCTGCCGGGTCTGGATCTTGACAATAGTACTGTTGGCCTCGTTTGCTGTGACCATGACTTTGTCCGCGTAGCAAGGGTCTGGTAGCTTGTAGGACATATGCATAGGCGACCACTTCTGATCCCGTTGGGAAACCGTAGTGGCTTGGTTGACTGGGCACTCCTTGAGCATGTACATGTCCGAGTTCTCCAGCTCTTGACCGACCTCGACTAGGCCGTCCGTACCGATCTTTCGATGTCTGGTGTTGTTCTTGTCCGGTGTACCCATTCGGTCTGTGTATCCATTACCATACGTCTTCAGTGGCATACTGACCTTTTTGAAGACTTGGCAGCGTCCAAATCCTCTATCGCACGAGGCCTTGTTGAGCACGAGGGCATCTTCTATGTCGTATCCGGAGTATGACATGACAGCCACGACAGCATTTTGACCAGCTGGTAACTTGTCGTACTTGACCAGCTCGATCGTTCTCGTCTTGACCATGGGAGCTTGCGGGTATACCATCAGATAGAGCAGGGTGTCGATTCGTGTAAATTGGTTATAAGCAATCGCGCCGATGGCTTGCTTACCCATAGCACCTACACACAAGGGAGCGTTAGTTATACTCGAAGAAGACGCGGCAATGCCACAGTGACTGAAGATAGGCAGGGCACGGAGCGCGCAGGTCGTAGATTGAACATTCGTCCTGGCGTTTGCACTTACACTGGTAACTGCGAAAGCGTTAGTACAAGGACTCGGGTGTATAATCGTAAATTTACGTACGTATTTCTCGGCGATTGGTTGTGATGTGGGTATGGAATCAAGCCAGCTACTGCTCCGAGTATCGTAAATGGCTCGATCTCCAAATGTGTAGTGTGCTCATCGATGTCCTTCTCGTAGACGGCGATGTTGGAATCATTCTCCTCGTTGACATCTAGATACTCCACGATGCCACGGGAGAGTGCATCATCGAAGTTCATAGAGCCCTTCCGTAGTGATTCGAGGAATCGGGTAGTGACTTTCGATTTGCCTTGCTCGACCACTATCAGCGGCCGGCATACGCGGCCCTCGTCTGTGGCAATGTGGACACCGTTATGATGATGGTTGATGAAGATGCTGACGAATTCAGAGATGCGGCCCATTCGTCTGAATTTTCGAAAGTCGTTCAGGAAGCGCTTCGGCTGTCTCGTCAGCGCAGTAGGCGTGCCGTTGACGAAGATAATGTAGGCGCCATCGTTGTAGATTTCAGCACCTGACGCTGATGTGACGTCCTCGGCACCAAGCACGTACATAATCTTTCTCACTGGACCCTCTTCATCGGCTGTCGTGATATGTGTCATGAGCGCCAAGTTCTTGACCAGACCGCAGGCCTCGCCTTCGGGGGTATCAGAAGTGCAGAGCATGCCGAACTGTGATGGTTGCAGAGCACGAGGACCAGAAACCTTTCGTGTCTTTTCGAACTGACTCGTGATTCTCGTCATCATGCCGAGCGCGCTGATGTAGCTCAATCTGCTCAGAACATGTGTGACACCAGCTCGGTCCATGCGAAAACGCTTCAACGTCCAGTTGCCAGTGGAGATCGCTCGCTCCATGCCGCTGGTGATGCGTGCATCGCACTGCTCGATCAGTCGCAGAGGGTCAAACTCCTGTGTAGGATTCGACTTCTTCAGCCCCTTGTCCATGTTGATCAGAATCTGTCGGGTGCAGTCCTTGAATAAATCCTCGAACAGCAATGCCAACATTTGCCCAGCCAGTTCGAGTCGCTTGTTGCCCACATAGTCTCGATCATCGACCAGCTTTGGATCGATCATTGCCATCAGAACCCTCCGTGTCATGAAAGCGATGTACAATGCTTTCGGACGAAAGTTCATGTCCTCCACTGGGACATGAGGAATGATGGTCGCGGCCAGCTTTTCCATTGCTTTCATCTTCGCGGTTTTGGGCTCGCCCCCCGGCTGTACATAGACCGGGAAGCGCTCTGGCTTCAGCCTTGATGCGATGAAATCCAGCCCTTGTTCTTGGGTGAACACCCCTTCGAGAGCTGCCATCTCGAGATTTGGTGCGAATTCGTCTTGGTACTGAGCATCATTACCCGCGGCGAGGAGTAGTATCTCGTGGTCAGATTGCACACCCATAGCTCGAAGGGCGATTGCAACAGGAATGTCCTCGGTCAAAGAGTTGTGCTTGAGGTAGAGGTGGCCTTTCTTCAGAACGACATACGTCTTGGTCTTCACGTTGGCGGTGTGACTGGTCACTGAGGCTTGGATCATGCCCTTGAATGATTCGACAATGATTCGGTTCTTGCTGAGCTGTTCTTGCACGAGAATGACTTTTTCTTGACCTCGCACAATGAAATAGCCTCCTGGATCGACGGCACACTCGTTCAGCATGCCCATATCGGATTCTGGCCGGCCGCTC
Organism: Mycosphaerella arachidis; assembly: GCA_001297265.1. NCBI lineage: Eukaryota > Fungi > Ascomycota > Dothideomycetes > Mycosphaerellales > Mycosphaerellaceae > Mycosphaerella > Mycosphaerella arachidis. Next base: position 210,724 of record LIHB01000027.1, read on the forward strand.
AGGACACATCTCGAGCTTCGCAGCATCATAGGCATTCTGCCGATCAAGACGTTCGTCTTCCTGACGTTGCCGGATTGCCGGGGGTAGACGTAATCAATGTAGATGGGAGCGGCGTATGTCATGTCTCTGAGCCGGCATTCGTTAGGTGTCACCTGCGTCTGAACATACCCCTTGTGGGCATCTTCCGCGCGACAAGGCTCTCCAACTCGAATGTCAGTGAACCTAATCCACTTCTTTCCATTCGTCTCCTTGGAAATGATCATCTCATTGGCCTTCAGGATCTTCTTCAGCTCGACATCGCAAAAGTAATCGAAGGAGTCAGTATGCTGCTTTATCAGACCCTTCACTCTCAGGAAGGCCGGTAGTAGGTTCCATTTGTCCTGAGCAGTGTTGATGGGATCTGTGAGGCTTTTGCTGTAGTAAAAAGGTCGCAATAGCGCATCCATATCGTCTCCCGCCACTGCAGGCTTCTTCTTGGACTGAGCATTCTGTTCTGCGGTAGCTGCATTCTGATTCGAGCTCGAAGCTTTTGGGCCAGTAGTAGTGTGCGCTGTACTGCCCTCCTTGGCTTTGGATGCAGCTGTGCGCTTTCTGGGTGCGATTTTGGGAGCGGCGACCTTCACATGTCTTAGTTTTTACTTTTTACCCAATTTGCTCCATTCTGATATTCATTACTTTAGGCGCGCTCCCGCCGACCTCAACAGGGCCGGTGTTCTTCGGCTTTGGCGCCATGATATCTGTGCTTCATGGACCTGATGTTGTGTTTGTTATGTGGCAACGTGCGATGTTCAAGATGAGTCGCGGCTGGAGTGGGAAAAATCCTAGCCTGAATCCTAAGGCACCACGATGAAAGCTTAGCTAAGCAGGACATCTAGGGACACGGTGCCGACGACTTTCTCCGACAGTTCTCCTTCTCTACAATGCACAGAAATCACATACTGAAGCAAAGACTACTGGGGTGCCGCAGGATGCGAGCTTTCAATTGGGGGGGGGGGGGGCAGCGACAACAGATTATCATTCTGACAGCTGTCGACTGATGTGATGTGCACGATCGGGCCAATATTCCCGCTCCGCTCACCGTCATCAAGTTCCGATGTAACATTGGTTGAGATCCATAGCTCCACCTGCCGTTCTGCGAGCATCCGAGGCGGATACTGTACCTAGACTTCATCAGACTTGCATTGGAAGCTTCCTCGCCCTGCAGCAGCGCATGAGGTGGCTTGTTTCAGGAACGCTGCCTCTACTCGGACACAAAGAGTCGTTTCCTCCGTCCGGTACTGTAGAAGGGCCAGGGACGGAGGCGCAACGACTCCGCACTGACCAAGCACACCGCTTTGTCGACGATCAAACGAAGTCTTCCGATATGTTGCCACGTTAGTGCTAAGCGCCGGCTGCAATCCACTCTGACCCGAACTCTTCGACGAAGCTACTTGTATTCGACGATGCCGCCTGAGGCACTGCCTGGGCCATTTAGAACATCGACCAGGGCAGACGACGCGGCCGGTCTTTTTGCATGTCCTGAAACAAACCGACAGCCACAAACGGATTTCCGCGGACAAGATGCTTGAATATATTGAGTATATCGCCTGCGCTTATCCCACGATTGGAATTGCGGAAGTTTGGCGCGGGCTCAGTGGTGGCTCGGGTCTGTCCCTGCAAGCCATACATGCTACCGCGCGCCCCAGGTGAACGCTGCGAAATACAACGCTGGCTTCACGCCTCTTGTAGTTTGTTCCGCCTGTGTGCGTTCATGTTTCGGCCATTGGGCATTCCACGTCTTGGCCCGAGCTCCGGAGGACATCTTGAAGCTAGTCCTTCTCATGCCCTTGGCAGCATTCGTGTCTCTCAACAGCGCAGCGGCCAGCAGCACATCGTCAACCCCACCACAGTCCTCTGGCCTTGACTCGCTTCCTCCTCTACTGCTGTGCGTGCGCACTCCTTCGTCTGTCCTTATTGCAAAGCACAACATTCCTTTCGCCGCTGTACAGTACGAACCAGCTTGTTAGCCTCTATTCTCACCACATTGGCTCGCACGAGCAGATCCAGGACTTGCGGTCCGTTTCGGCTTCGAGGTACGCTATTCTGCCCTCTCCGGCTCCTCGTGTACCATACTTGTGGCCAGGTCGGTGTTGAACATGCGTGCTGATGCCTTTAAGAAGATGGCCTTCTATCGCGGACCGCAGTCGCCGCGAGAAGAGCAATATATGTCGAATCCACTATCAACACCCCAACGAAACCCCAACAGGTGGAGCGCTAGCATGGCAGGGACGAACGATGTACGAGGAGCATTGCACAGAAGATTCACAACGAACACGGTGCCCACGCTGTCGCCGATCGGTCAGCAGAGAAGACAGGCAGCAGGAGATGTTCAACAACAGGTGAGTCAACGATACTTAAGAGGAGGCGGACGTGAGTTTGGGAATGAGACAGGGCCAAAGAAGAGCTGCGAACGCTGGCTGGTGCGAGAAAAACAGCAATATTGGCTGTGGCTGGACGGTTGTCCGCCTTCCAACCGTCGGGGTACAGCGCCTTTGGCTCAGGTGCTCAACCTCATGAACCAGAGCACACTCCTTCCAGCCGGCGAAGCACAAACCCGCACTTATCCACTTGCACGCAAGCATGGATCTGGGATATGCGCTAACAGATGCTCTAGTCCAATGCCCACAACCGGATCCCTCCAGTAAGTGCTCAAAAGATGTTGCCAGTACTTGATCTGCTCCTCTCCAAGTGTGACTTAACGGGCTATCTTGCGCCAACGAACGAGCAGGGCCTGGGGTCATCAGATTGGGAGAAACGTGTCCCGCAAGTGACTCGGGCTGTGTTCAAGATCATTGCAAACGAAGATGCAAGGTCATAGAAGCCAACCTCGAGCCCTTGCCAGAATGTCCTCGTGCGCTATGCACGATCTGCGGCATGTATCTGCAGAAAGCCGAGGACCAGCAGCATCTCAGAGGAGCAGATCAGTGACATGGGCATACACAGCTTTTGAACACCAGCTAACACCATGGCGTCTAGTCTGAGCGCGCTGCTCGTCACTACGAGAATCTCCTTCAAGCTCAGCGCAAGATCCAAGAAGAGCTCGAGAAGGTCGACGCCGAGACACGCCGTGAAGTTGACGAGAACATACGCCACGAGCACTCAGTCACTCAGCTCTTTGCACAGAGCGAGCCCACGACTCCACCAGAGTATCACGTCTACTCGAACAACTTCTCACGGTCAAACCGTTACTCGACCGCTAGTTTGACGTCACCTCCTGGCATTGTCACAAGACCGAATCGCTCCAGCACGCAGCTCACTTCGCCATCATCAGGCTTTGCTCGCACTTACAACACCAGCAACACCTTCAACCTACCATCGCAATCTGTTCCAGGGTCTCGACGACAATCTGACGACGAAGAGGACGAAGCCGACTTCCTCTACAATTACGACAACAGCATCCATCGCGCTGCAGCAAAGTAAGTCATACTCTCATCTCACATCTTGTGTTGTTGTGGTTGCCTTCACAATATGAGTAAAATCCTTGGCACGTTTCACGCTTGAGCACGTGCCTCGACAAAACCTCGCCTCAGGCCTCACTCACTTCGCGATTGTTGAGCTCGACAATCATCCATCCAATTGACAATGCCACCGCAATGCGCTCAATCAAAGACTATTCGCAAATTTGCTGCATGATTGAGATCTGGCAACAATAGCAGCTGGGCTTCGCTGCGACTATACACCCCCAACTCCCGCCCCTCAAGAGCTCAAACTGATCCATCGCTTCCATCACAGTCCAAACCGCAACTCTATGCCAATCACCTCCTACGACCGCAAGAGAAACACCACCGAGCTTGTCCTTGGTCCGGTTAATACGACCGGCTTCCTTTTTGATGATAACGACCAACACGCACCTCAACCGACGTCTAACAAGACCTCACCTCCAGACACGAAGACATATCTGCAGGTTCAGCACACTGCTGACGGCTTCCCAAAGCTTATACGTCGAGAAGAAAATAGCGATCTGTCAGCATCTGTGACATCTGCAGCGCTTGATCTTGCATCCTCTTCAGACGAGTCGGCGCAGGTTGCCGACCGAGCCACCGCTACCCGCCACCGCATTTCCTTGCCCCCAAGCGCTCTAGCCGGCAACATGAGCATGCAGCCATTGAACAGCATCCTGGCCAACGCCAACGACACCCGATCCGCTGCAAACAACCGTCGTTCGGTCGAGGTGCACTTCTCCGCTGAGACCAAGCGTCCAACGCTGCTAGCCTCACCGCCTCGTGGCATGACAAACGGCTCGCAGTTCTCGTCATCCTACTCCACCAACGACCTTCCAACTATGAAGAGCATCAACACCGAAGCTACTGAAGGTGGTGTCTCCCTCACCTCTCCACCTGGCCAGCACAAACACCTTGCAGCTACCACGTCTCCAACACACAACCCAGCTGCACTTGCTCTTCTGTCTCCAGGCTCAAACGCCCAGACCCAAGACTTTTCATCTCCAAACAAGCCAAGTGAAGGTCTCGACATCTACAATCAAGGACAGCCCGGTCTTCAAGCTAACGCAGCTCCCTTCGGCCCAACCTCTCCAGAGAACGGTTTCGCCAGTCCAAGCATGTCCCACTACAACCAGCCAGCAGCGTACTATGGAGGGTACGGCATGCAGATGCTGGGCAACGGCTTTGCGAACATGAACCTGGGTGGTCCGAACGGCTATGGCCAACAGGGCCACGTACCTCAATATGGCAACCCTTACCAGCAGCAAAGTGGCTTTGGTGGCTACCAGCAGTACCAACAGGGCGGTCAAGCTGGCCCAGGCGCAGGTCGCTACGACAACAGCCGCACCAACCCACAGCAGCGTCGCCAAGCAGCCGAAGATGCTCAAGCGAAGTTCAATTCTATCAAGGTCGAGCAATTGCAGGGCGAGATCTACACACTCTGCAAGGATCAACATGGCTGTCGCTTCCTGCAGAGAAAGCTCGAGGAGCGTAACGAGAAGACTGTTCAGATCATCTTTGACGAAGTCAAGTCTCACATGATCGACTTGATGGTCGATCCCTTTGGCAACTACTTGTGCCAAAAGCTGCTGGAGAGCACCAACGACGACCAGCGCACTGTCCTCATTCAAAACGCCAAGCCAGCCATGACCAAGATCGCTCTGAACCAGCATGGCACTCGTGCCCTTCAGAAGATGATTGAGTACATCTCTACTCCCGAGCAGACTGCACTCATCATCGACGCTCTTCGCAACGATGTCGTCCTCCTCATCCAGGACCTCAATGGCAACCATGTCATTCAGAAGTGTCTCAACCATCTATCGTCAATCGATGCTGCCTTCATCTTCGACGCTGTTGGCAACAACTGCATCACCGTCGGTACCCATCGACATGGCTGCTGTGTCCTCCAGCGCTGCATCGATCATGCCGATGGTTTGCAGAAGGGCGAGATGGTCGACCACGTCATCCGGAACGCTTATGCTCTGGTCCAAGATCCTTTTGGCAATTACGTTGTTCAATACATCCTTGACCTGTCCGAGCCCTGCTTCACCGAACCACTCTGCCAGGCTTTCTTTGGCGAGATCCCAGCCCTTTCACGACAGAAGTTCAGCTCCAACGTCATCGAGAAGTGCATCCGGTGCGCCAGCGAGACCACTAAGCGCGCCCTGATCACCGAGATCACCCAGACTCAAGTCCTCGACAAGCTTTTGCGTGACGGCTTCGCCAACTATGTCGTGCAGACCGCCATGGACTCTGCAGAACCAGATCTCAAGGCCTTGCTGGTCGAGAACGTGCGCCAAATCCTTCCTGGTATTCGCAACACTCCTCACGGTCGTCGCATCCAGAGCAAGATCGCAGACTACGACAACCGCCACGCCGAAGCCGCTACTAACACACTCTCTCCACTAGAGTCGGCAACTTCACCAGCTGCACAGGGCCTCATGGGCGTCCAGCAGACTCCTGGTCCACCGCGAGCGAACCGACACGGTATGATCGGCGCACCTCCTACCTGGGGCGGCAACAACAGCAACGGCTTTGGGCCTGGGGGCTTCGAGAACGGCAACTACGGCGGCGGCTATGGTGGTGGCGCTAACATCGCATCACCAACCCCACAGCGCGGTCCTGGCGGCTTCGGCATGTTCAATGGCGAGCAGAACTATCAGAATGGTTTTGCTCCAGCCTTCCACGGTCGTCAGCCACCACAATACGGCCACTTTTAAGCCCATGGCCGAAGCCATCATACAGCGATCCAGTGTATCAGTACTTCAGCTCAGCAATGGTCTAGGCCATCATGCTCCTTGGCGTTTGGACACCGCCATCACTCACGACTTATACGGCATTGCATCTCCAGCATGAGCTATGAATTCTTTGAAACGGCCTATGATTTGAGACGATAGCAGAAGGCTTGGTTTTCTTACTTCGACAGCTTGGGTAGCCCCGCGAGGCATTTGTTTCCTTCTTTCAGCAGAATCACAGCATCCCCGCGATCTTGCGACATGCATATGGCGCACGTACTTTGGATATCATCGACGGTGACTTAGTCGATGATCCTGTACCACCACCAAACTTGCGACAGCATATATCACGGCGCATCATTGGCTCTGCAGCTACTTTCACTTGCATCTTCCCTTTGCGATCTGGTCATCAGGATTACACAGGAACGAAGCCATCTTACATGGCACGACATGACATGAAACCTTGTAACAAAAAAAGCTGCTTGCATACTCAGATAGGGATACGTTCAGAAATGGGATAGTAGTTGGGTATTCAGAAAGTACGGATGCGTTGATTGTGCGAAACAGATGGCATGGATATCAGACTCCGATCGAATCTCACGATACTTCTGTATGATAGTGTAACTTCACTTCAATGAGAAGCGGCTGCCACATCATTCTCCTTTCCTCGTTGCAGCTTTCCTTTCCTTCCTCACTCGTTACACATTGCCTCAACCAGCACAAAGACTGCTGGACCGCCAATCGCTGCCACCCAGAACAATGGGCCATAGCCATGCGGTAAGTACACCCCTTGCATGGCGCTTGCTCACATCGACTTGCCTTGCTGGGCGCACTTGATGCTCACTCCGAGCGCAACTGACGTTGTTCACTCCCGTGGCTTCGACTTCCCCCTTTGAACGCAGGAGTCTTAATTGCGTGCGAAGCACTCCATCCGTAGCATCAGACATCGCAACATTCCACTACCAAGTAAACCTACCACGCGAGCAAAGAAGCGAGCATCAATCTCGCGAAGCTGCCATCAAAGTCATAGAATCACCACACCATCGGGCCACCGCACCGCCACCGACTGAGCGAAGCGAACAAGTACCGACTCAAGGCAACCAACACCAACCCCCCAAAAATCCATCTTCAGCCCAGCACCCGCCTCGGAAAAATCGTCAAGCCCGCATGCGCCACAAATCATGTGCACCCAACAACCACGCCGCTACGAAGGCTGCGGCTGCACCCGTTACGCCCGAAACATATACCTCTGCGAAGCGGCGCGAGAACGAGGACGCCGCAACATCAGTCCCGCCCGATGCAGAAATCTAGGAGTGCAAGATGCGGATCAGCACAATAGAGTTTGTCCTCACTGCCTGGAAGTGTTGCGGTCGGTGTGCAGGAGGCTTTTGTATCATGTTAATGATGGGAGGATGCGGAGGTAAAGTTTTTGAAGCTGTGGTGGTGCTCGACCATGCTCACGGAGGGGTCATGGTGCTTGCTTGTTTGGTGAGATTTGCTGATTGAGATCTTGACAGTGGTAGGAGATTTTGATGTTGGTGATGGTGGGTGGGAGCGGGAGTGGGAACGACGGGAGAGGGGTTTGGAGACTCTCGAAGAGGGGACAGTGTGTCGATAGGGGGAAGACCGAATTTCTTCGCCGGAAGTACATCGACTGGTGCGAGAGCGATTCAGGGAAGAGGTATCATGAATCGTGCACATAATATGTACAGGAAGCTCGCGATATTTGGACATTGCAAGCGAAGCAAGGCCAAGCAGCAGAAGGCGGAATCAGTATTCCTTCATTGGAAGCTTTGTTTCCGTCTCGAACCCCATCTCCCCGTCCACTTCTATAGGTGTTGGCCTCCCTTCGAGTGTCGGATCTGCATCTTGCATTACGGGCGGCCCAGTGAAGTGCTTCCGACCACGGATGAAATACCACGCCATGCTGATGGATGCAAATCCCATGAACACCACCGATGCGTAGTTCATGGAGCTTGCTGTTACCTGAGAAGGGTCAGTACAGGTCTTTAAAATTGGAAGGGTGCTGAACTTACGGGCAAGCTGACAGGCATGCAAAACAGCACGATGGCCAAGGTGATCCAGCAAAGACAAACGATGTTGATGAAGAAGCCGAACTTCCCAAGCGAGAAAGTGGAATGCTTCACCATTCTCCGATTTCGAAGGACAGAGACCAAAATTGGCAGACCATAGCCTGTGGAAAGACAAATGGTGGCAACACCCGTGAAGCTGTTGAAGGCTGCCGTGGAGCCGAAATAGATCAATCCGAGCAGACAATCAACGATGGTTGATGCGGCCAAAGACCAAAGAGGAACGCCCAACTTGCTATTCGTGGTTCCCAGCCAACGGCTGCCAGGTACGCCACCATCTCGTGCGAATGCATAACAGCAACGACTTGATGCCGTGAGAGCGCCTGTTCCGGCGAACATCAGAATGCCCAGTATGAGAAACAAGAGGCCGAATCCACCAGCTGCAGAACCTGTGACGGTCTGGAACAGCAGTCCAATCGGCTGGCCACTCGCTACGTCAAGCAGCATCTGGATATCCGGTAGGACGAACAGGATCGGAACGAGATAAACGACACCAGTAACACCAGCCGCCGCAACCGACAGAACCATAGCCTTTGGCACTTCTCGCGCCGGATTCTGCACTTCTTCACACATCGCTGCCACCAACCCATACCCGGTGAGCACGTACGCAGCTTGAAGCAGACCTACGAAGAAAGCCCATCCGCTCGGCCAGCCAGAAGCGCTTGCATCATAGTGAGCAAAGACAAATTCGGCGGATCGGTAATTGTCGGCCATGGCCAGAAGTGTGACCATGATGATGACCACGCTGGCGGCCGTCCAGTAGATACAGACCTTGTTGATGAGGTCGAGGTACTTCGTGCCGAAAGCATTGATCAAGAAGCACACCAGCATCACTGCCCAGAAGCATAGCACTGTTTGCCATGTATTCGCCGTCCAGTCATCTCTCCATAACGTGATCGCACTCAGGATCAGCTGCGCTCCAGAGAAGTTGATGCTCAAGGTGACCGTCCAATTCCCCACCAGATTGAGCCAGCCCGTAATCCAGCTCGCCACGGGTGCGTACTTCTTCGTTGCCATCATTGCAGACCAGTAGTATACGCCTCCAGCGGTAGGATAGACAGCGCAGATCTCGCCAAGTGACGCCGCGATCGATAGTGAGATCAGAGAGACCAGTACCCAGCCCCAGATGATGGTTACGCTTTGGCCATCCGCGAGGGTAATGTAGAATGTCGTCGAAAGACCGAATGGAACCGCCATGATGGCAAAGGAGAGACCGAGGACGGACAACATGCTGAGCGATCGTGGCAATTCGCTCTTGTAGCCCATCTTCGCCAGGTCTGCGTCGGCTGCGGCATGGCTGGTAGATTCTGACTTGACGGCGTCCATCTTGCCAGTATGAGCAATGTTTCTCGTCTTGTCCTGTTAGCCCCAGCGCAGCATCGATTTCTCCCTTCGTCAGGAATGTTTCTGGGACACGCAAGCTGATAAGGCAAGTCTGGGGCAACAAGTCATGGCAGGTGCGTATCAGTCGCTAGTGAAGATACAGACAGGCTGCTCGCGTCCGCTATCTGTCGTCGGACGGACGTTAAGCCAATGTTACGGCGTCTGGTCGGTAAAGGATTCGTAAGTGGCCGGCGCGACTGCGGGAGCTGGCTATGAGGTGGAGGCTGATTAGAGTTTGGAGCTTATCAGCTAGCGGTTATGTGTAACGAATCAAGGTGCGGACATGCAAGATGGAATACAGTATGATGAGAAGAGGTCGTTATGATGGGTAAATATGTACAAGCAAGCCGCATTTCGATTATGTACAAGCTGGGCAATATGTATCAAGTATTCACAAGCGAAGTGCCCCAAAAGGCCAGGCCATTCAATCGATCCGAGTCATCAACATACGTTCAGATATTGCATCAAATCCATCTCATCGCTCGACATTATGCTCCGTGACTGCAGTGTAGTAATGAGCTAGAAGCCAGCGCGGTATGTTGTCCACATGTTCTGTATCCTGGTGACTTGTCCAGGGGTGAAGGACTCGTAGCAGTCGTCGGAAGAGTAGTCCATGTAGTTATGGATCGAGTCGACGCCAGTCTGATCCGGACAGCTGTCTTTTGGAGGCTTGGTCGGACATCCGTCTGTGCTGGTCATTTGCATTGGAGTATCCACAATGCTGTCGCCATCGCCAGTGCATGAGTAGCCTTCGAATGTGTGTAGCAGCCCTAGCCAGTGTCCAGTCTCGTGGACGGCGGTCATACCCTTGTTGTATCCAGTCATTTCTCGTCCTGGCATAGTTTCCCCGTTGATGTTGCACCCATCCGAGAAGTACTGCGACGGCAGCGTCTGCTTGGTGACTTGCGAAGGTAGCGTGCAGGTTCCCAGTACGCCGCCGGATAGATCGGAGTGGAAGTATAGGTTCAAGTCTTGGTATGTACCTTGACGACGAGCCTTCTTCAGGTCGTCCATGGAAGTGCCATCGCCGACTGCCCAAGCATCGTTGGCATCGATTGTCGTGCCCGCAAGTGTGAAAGTCAGGCCGATCGGAGTGTAAGCCTTGTTCAGCGCCTCGACCTGCGCGTTTGCATGGTCTTGTGTGAGAATGCCCTTCTTGGCTACCGTCGTCACCAGGTGCATGTACACCTTGACGTTGAGAGCAGGGCTGAGAGATTGTCTTCTCACCAGCAGTGCGCTGCTGCCACCGGACACGGGTCGTCTTGAGTTGCGGTGAAAGAACTTGATCGTCTCATTGAAGTTCTTGCTAGCTTTCGCCCGGTTGACGCCGCAATCGAAATGCCGGATCGTTAAGCCAGTCGCTGGATCCGTGAAGGAGGTGATGTTGCCGCCGCTGAACGCTGACGCAACAGCAGCAAAGGCTGCCAAGGCGGCCACTGTGAAGCTCTTCATCGCTTAGAGAGCTGTCGCAGAGTGCAGTTTCCGCGTTTGTCGAAGTTGTATGAGCTCAGAGCTGGGACCGTTTGACCCGAGGAATGTATGTACACGTGGTTGCCCGGTATGCGCCGTGGAATGCAAATCTGTCAATATATACAAAAATTATGCCCGGCGGTGGTAGCTGAAACTGTCCACGACCTCTTGGCGACGAGCAGTTCTTGCTGGCATATTTATCATTCTTGCCGTCAGGGCCTGGATCATATCGTAGTCGGCAGTCGCAATCGAGGCCGTCGACGGTTGCGGCAACACTCGCCTCGTCAGAAAGAGAGTCTTATGGTAACAAAGGGGATCCGGCAACCAGGGTCTGCATCTTGTCAAGGATCCAGCGAGTAGAAGACAGGAATCTAGAACATGGGGGAACGTGACTGAAGAGCTATACTGAATCCAGGTCGAGATGAATGGCATAGGCGGCCGTCGGGTGTCTGTTTGTAGACACATTTGTCAAAGTAGGGTGGACCTCGAATTAGGAGATGCTCGGAAGCACTGCAATAGGACAGCGTGAAAGAACGACATACCTTCCCATCGGCATCATGGGGCACTGTGACCTGGAAGAGACTGTGAGTAGGTCAACAATTGCGAGAAACCTCGCGAGTCAATACTGGAGTCTGGGCGCGAATTGTAATGATGGTTGGACCAAGCGGCCGCTGTTGGAATATCCATGCCGATGTCTACGCCGCTAACGCCGAACTCCTGGGTCAAGCTGTTCTATGTGGACAATGAAATTCATGCTGCTTCGTTAGGTCGGGGAGCTCGTCCGGTAGTAGTTGCCGTGCTCGAATCCGTGTTCCACGTCAAATACGAGTGGTCGCCCAGTTTTCTGTTCGGTCCCAAATCAGCGATTTGTCTTCTGAGCAGGCATTGCCTTGCAGATACTGACCTTGGTCTGATGAGCTGGGTGACCGTAAAGAGGCCACCAAGCAGAATGCAAATTCCACCAACCACTATGTAGGTGATGCCCAGGAATGGATTGCGACCACCCATGACGGTTCTCGTCGAGATCAATATGGATTTGGTGCCATCATACAGAAGGACCGGGAAGTCTAGATGCAGCCACATCAGTATATACTAGCGCAGAACGGCAACGGGCTTACTCACAGTCGTACACCACCATCTCGTACCGGCCAATTTGCATCGACTCATTGTCGTTGCGCAGCGCAAGCTTGCTGAATGTAGGCAAGCCTGCCGTTCGCATCCACACTTGAAACTCTTCCCAGGTCTTCAGATTTGGGTACGGGAAGGTCTCGTTGTACTCCGGATATCGCTCGCGCCAGTTGGGAGGTGGCACGACGGATCCATAGGGATACTTAGTGGTATCCACATTACCATATAGATCTGCATCGGAGTTCCAAGCAATTCCACCTCTTGTCATGTTGTAGGTTACGTTGCTGGTACTCTCGCCCGGTGCATTCAACAGAACGGGCACTTGGAAAGTGTCATTGAACATTGAATTGGCTATCAGACCACAAGGGTAGTAGGGCTTCTTGACTCCGTTAACATCCTCCTGCCTGAGTGGATCACAGTCACTTCCCGAGATGGTATCGTTGTCGCGGTAGTGACCCTTCAGCTGGTCCTGATCGAAAGATTGGACGTATCGACGATGATTTTGGTAAAAGTTGGTGAGTTTGTAGTAGAGCAGCACCGGAGGACCAATATCGTCGGGGATGTAGAACTGCAGGCGGCACACAGCAGTATCGACGAAGGCTGGTCCGTCGGCTTCGTTCGGATATCCAACTCTCCTCTGTTCTCTACACCACGTTGGTCGATTTGCGGGGTCTGTGCTGTTCTTGAAGTGACTGGTGACGGCGTCGCTCGGGACGTTGCCGTACGTCCCATCACCACATGCGGGCGCCGTTGTGTTGCATTGAGAGTAGTCTATGACCAGCTCTTGGACTGTCGAGCTGGCCCAGAGGAGGACACCTCCGATGGGCGCAAATATAACGCCGACGGCGAAGAAGAGCGGCAGGACGGTCTTGGGTGTGAGAATGGGCTGCCACGCCTTCAGACGCTGTTGTCGGAAAGCGTTGTCTGTCGCGAGCCATCAGCTGTATGCTCCTCCAAGCATGCTCGTGGGCGTGTTCGCGTGTGCTTACTAGGCGGCCTTCTGCTCTTCTGCGTCTTCTCTGGCTCATCATTGCTCCCTCGGCTACTGCTCGCATCGTTCTGTTGCACCTCCATAGTCTGCGACATCTTGGTCCGGGTGTGGGAGAATGCGCAGCGGTCGCGCGAAGAAACAAAAGCTACGCAAGGTGTCGTAGATGGCACAGCGGCACGTCCGGGACCCTGAAGTCGATCGGGAGCTGCGCCACAGCTTCACAACCGGTCGACCGTCTCACGCGCCTGCCTGCCTGCCTGACGACTGTTCACCTTCACTTCACGTCGTTCCTTCCATTTTCACATCCAACGGCCGCAGCATCCCACTACCCCGCCTCGGTTAACACTGAACGCGTCCCGGTGCAAGCAAGCCTGCCTGCGAAAAAACAAAAATGTCACTGCAGAGAAGGTACCTCCTCACCTCGTCACCGAACAGTGAGCCTGCGACTGAGCTAACCAAGAAAATGAAGCTGCTCGAGGGTGCAAAAGGCGACTACGTCGACAAGACCGCCCACCTGACACATCTTCCCGTGGAGAGTCACCCAAATCTCGATACATTCCACTCAACACACCACCACCTTCACCATCCGCCGATACCTATCTACATCGACCATGAGCGCCGACGAGACCAGCAACAGTTTGGCCCGCGGGATGGAGGCACTGTCGCTCAAAACCGCGACAACCTCGTCGACAGCTTGCAATCCGGTCTCCCCGCCGCACCGCCGCCCGAGGCGCAACCCCACCAAGCCCACGACTTCAGTTACCGCGACGGATACGGACACGCCCACGCTGTCTCGAACGCCCAAGCGCAAGCCGCGCCACCAGCGTACTGGTCCTACTACCAGCAATGGTACGCAGTGCAGCATCAAAATGCGGTACCACAGCTAAATGCTTCGTGGCCGACACAGTACCAATATCCGCTGACACAACCTTACTTTGCAGGCGGGCAGGTACAGCAGGAGGTGCAGCCACAGGTCACCTTTATGCAAACCAGGTATCCGCTACGTCACTTGAACGCGACTGTGCCGGCGTTCACGCCGCTCCATCAGCCTCAGCCGCAACAGTTGAACGTGTCGCTTAGTCCGGAGTTCCGGCAGAGACTCCAACAAAGCAACAGAACAGACGATGTCTCACAGCCCGTGCAGGCCAAGACCGGGCAGCAGAAAGCAAAGAAGCAAGCGAGAAAGCTGCAGCAAACATTACTGCAGGCTGGACCTGACAAGAGTGGCTCAAATACTGGTTCTTTGCAGCCACCGCTCTCATCTGCCAACAGCAAGATGACTCGTGAGCCGGCGGACGACAACGGATATCGCGGCACCAAACAGACACAGCGCATTCATGTGCTGGCTCGACCTGTTCCCAGCGCATCCTACCTCCAGAGAAGCCTAGAAGTGCCCCAAGTCACCAGCATCTCACGACCACTACTCGTTATTCTGGACCTCAACGGCACTCTCTTGTTCCGCAAGAAACACGGCGGCAGCAATAAGTTTGTCGCCCGTCCGCAGGTTCATGAGTTCCTCGACTACCTCTTCAGCAATCACTCGGTCATGGTCTGGTCTTCAGCACGGCCAGAGAATGTCAACAAGATGTGTTCCGACCTCTTCACGCCCAAACAAAGCTACGGGCTCGTGGCAATGTGGGCACGGGATAAGCTGCAACTCCCTTCTGATGCATACTGGCAGAAGGTGCAAGTGTACAAGCAGTTGTCATGGGTCTGGAACGACAACTCGATTCAAGTCATGAACCCCCGGATTGGCATCGAAAGCTGGGACCAGACCAACACTGTGCTCATTGACGACAGTTTTGAGAAGGGCGCAAGCGAGCCCCACAATCTGATCCAGATCGATGAGTTCGAGGGCAGGGAGGATCAAATGCAAGACGACGTTCTCAGCCAGGTTGAGCGGTATCTCGAGACCTTGCGCTCGCAAGCGAACGTGAGCGCTTACATGAGGGCTAACCCATTCAAAAACTTGCCTGGCAATGGTGCCGCTTTCGGGTCATCTGCCAGCATTCAAGATCAAAGCGACCTCGATACCAAGCACAGCGCGCTAGGTGGTGTCCTTCTCGACGGCGCCGGCACGTCTCTGCAGCGGCCATAGAGTGGCGCTCAGCGTGATACACGAGTTGATGGATGGCAGTATGACGGGCGAGACCAAGACATGGGTGTGCCGTCATCGCACGAGGACTATCATCGATCGGGCTTACAGGCTGGTACGGAGGAGATGGATACTTCGGACTACTACAACCCAACATACACATTTGAGGCTTCACGCCCTCTTAGCGATTCCTGCGGGCCAAAATACGCACACCAACCGACTGAACCTGGTCGTCACGATCCTTACCACCCACAGGACTCGCACCAGACCGGTGCACAGCCTAGTTGGATGGCTACAGTCCAAGGTGGAAGAATAACCAAGGCGAAGGGTTCTCGAGGTGGTATCGCTGCTGCTCTTGTTCGCGAAGGAGAGGTCATTGGTGCCACAGCGGCGCCGATTGGCAGCAATAGCGTGGGACGTCGCTTGTTGGCGAAGATGGGATGGTCGGAAGGAACGGCACTGGGAAAGCATCGCGATGGCAGACTTGCGCCTGTCGAGCAGGTGATGCGCTTCTCACACACGAAGACCGGCCTACAGTAGATCTCTACGCTTCTCACCTGAACGAGCCACCGTCTCTGTTGCATTCTCACTTCTCGTCCCAGACTGCATTAGTGTCGTCAGCAATTAGCGAGCATTTGCAGTGCCCTGAAATTTTCCGCTGTCATAAGAGCATCGCCTTCGTTGTAACTCGACAGCCTTGGCCGTGGAGATGAATACCCTCTGCAACGCAATCACGCAGTCACGCAGGTGAGGAGAAACTCACAACGGGCAGCAAGCGCAAGCGCCAAGTCTTGTGCAGCTTTACCCTCTCGTAAGCTGAAGCGAGACTTCTCATAACAATTCTACCGCTAGAACAACCAGCAAAGCTTCAAGTTCAAAGTGAAATCGCCGCTTCGGGTCTCTCACTTCCAACCCCGGCCTTTTTCGCCCCAGAAGCAAGCATCACGAACTCCGACTCGGCTGCACTGTTGATGCGAGTCAGCGAGCGATAACTACTGACTGCAGTTATCGGTGTTTTCAGAATTCTTGAAGGATGACATGGCCGACTCCGGGGGTTAGGGAGGGACGGGAATTGTGAGAATGGTGGATGGTGGTGAGGTATGTGACGTGATGGGTTGAGAGGATGGGGTCGTGGACGAGGAGAATGTGATGTGTAAGGAGGCGACCACTTCAACCGTGTCCGTTGTGCGGCCTGAGAAGGAGAGGATGTGATGGCGGGGGTCGGCAGTCTCGGTGATATAGGGCAATGCGTGCTGAGAGTAGATGGAACAACGAGCAGGGAGAGTGACGCCTTCGTCGTACCTGGTTTGGAGAGCCTGCCACTGTACCACGGCTGATCTGCGTGATGTCCCATCTTCTCTATCGCATCAGTTCATTTCATTTCATTATCATTCCCCAAGCTCCACCTCAAGCATCGAACAAAGTCTTGACCTCCTTAAGATTTAAGATGCGACACGCGCCTCCATCGCAAAGCTGCACCATTCTCCTCGAGCTGTCAAGGTCCTTCAAGAGCTCATTACGGCTCTGCAACCATTCGCTCTTCGCGCCGCCGCCGACACGGATCACAGTATAGTTTGGTCTCACATGCTCGCGTGCCTTTTGTAGTGCAATATCAGCTGCGTCTCCATCGCCAACGACCATGACTCCCTTCATGCCCATCTTGGATGCAAAGACACTACCAAGCATGCCGCTGAACAGGCCTGGATGCTGACCAATTTCGACTTCAAAAGCGGCGACTGTGCGCTTGCCCATCTTCTCGTAGGTGGCGTCGTTCAGTAGTGAGCCGAGTCGGAACAGGTTCATTGCGCTGACACCATTTACGCTGGGCTCAGCATTGTCCATTGCATCTTTAGTGCGAATGAGTATGTCAGGCTGGTTTGCAGGAGTAGAGAAGAAGCCGAACTTCTCTTCGTCCCAGAAGAGCTTTGTCTGGGTTTGTTGCAAAGTATCGGCGAACTCGAGCCATTGGCTGTCGAAGGTCGATTCGTAGAGATCGAGTAGACCAGAAATCAAGAAGGCGTAGTCATCCGCGAAGCCTTGGGTCTCACCTGGCCCTTCTCTGTAGACTCGCCTCAGTGTCTTGGCATTCTCGTCAAAGAGGTGCGTACGGATGCAGTTCACAGCTTTCTCGGCAGCTGTGACGTACCCTGGGACACCAAGAGCGGCGCCTGCACGTGCAAGACCACCAATAGCAAGGCCGTTCCACGAAGTCACGATCTTGTCATCGAGCGCTGGCCGTGGTCGGTTCGTTTCCCGGTAAGCCAGTAGTTTCTGTCGGCCATCTGCCAGTATCCGCTTGACGTCGTCTTCAGACATGCTGAGTCCTTTTGCAAGCTCGGCTGGATCGTATTGCACACACAATGTGTTCTGTCCCACCAGCTCGCCCTGAATGTCATGCTGCTTATCGATGTTGCCCTCTGACTTTACGCCCCAGTATGTGGAGCACACTTTGACCTCTTCTTCGGTCAAGACCTTCTTGAACTCATCCATTGTCCACACGTAATACGCGCCTTCCCGTTTGTGATGGTCAATGGCTGAGGGAAGCGAGTCCGCATCTTCAGCAGAGCAGATGCCACCAAGATCTGATGCCATAGGCGCACTAGTCAGATACTTTGCAATGTCGTGAGCAGTCTCCAGGAACAGAGGCGATTTCGTTAGCATGTAGGCTTCCAGGTATACGGGCAAGAGCTGCGCATTATCGTAGAGCATCTTCTCGAAATGTGGCAATGACCAGTCCCTGGTGACAGAGTATCTTGCGAACCCGTGACCAATCTGGTCCTTGATACCGCCTTTGGCCATGTTCTCCAGCGATTTGACGGCCATCGCTCTTGCTTCGATCGATTCATCCTCGCCCACGATCTCTCGCACTTCCTTGGGATAGGCTGCCACACGCAGCAACGGCTTCAGGTGGACAGGAGTAGGAAACTTTGGCGCAGCACCGAACCCACCAAACTTGCGATCGTAGCGCTTCTTGTAGTGTTGGAACGCATCGTCGAGCAGGTCCAGCTCAAGACCATCGTCGTCATCGCCCTTGCCATCGCGGCCTCCAATATGTCCTTCCTGCGCAAACTCGCGGAGCTGCTTGGTGATCTCTTTGCCGCTAGCTCTCAGCCTTGCCTCCTGCTCTTTCCACATGCTGGAGACCTTCAGTAGGATATCCTCGAAGGTAGTCCCACCCATCTGCGCTCTTTCGCTTTTCGGACCCGGCCAGTATGTTCCGCCAAAGACCGGCTCGAGATCCGGGGTCACAAAGACGTTCAGTGGCCATCCTCCACCACCACTAGTCGCCTGAAGGAAATCCATGTATTGCCTGTCTATATCTGGTCTCTCTTCTCTGTCGATCTTGATGGGAATGAAGTGCTCGTTGAGTAGCTGCGCAATGCGAGGGTCGTCGAATGATTCGTGCGCCATGACATGGCACCAGTGACAGGCTGAGTAGCCTATGCTGACGAAGAGCAGACGGTTGGTCTGGCGAGCCAATTCGAGAGTCTCGGGGGTCCATAGCTGCCATGCGGTCTTTACCGTATCGTCAGCGTTCGTTGCAGACATAGCACAACCTGACACGATACCGGATTGTCCATATGCGACCGCACATATGGACTCTTCGACTCGCCGCATCTGTTGGTGAGTGAGACAGCTCGATCGGGTCCGCGGGCAGTCTCCATCGTGGCGTAATGGATCGTGCGTCGCGAAAGAGAGTAGGTAGTTAGAGATGCATGTGAAGTCCTCGACCGTGAGCTGGACAAGCAACTAAACGAGGTAGTTGGGGACGGAAGACGAGAGACAGCTCTGATTCCGATTCTGATTTGTGCCGATCGCAAGCGCGAGCAGAGGCCTCGACAGATAGCATGCATCAATCGCCCATCGAACAAGAACGTGCGAGGTCCTGCGGCGAAGCGCACCTGTAACGTTGGTGGAGGAGTTTTCGCCGCAGTTGCAGCCGCATCACTGTATTACATGTACATGTATTTCAAGCGTCTGATGTGTCCATCACGTCAGAAGAGGGGGACAAAGATCTTGATAAGGTCGGCACTCGAAACCTTGTTGGCTGGACCTCAGGCCATGCTTCGCTTCGCCTTGCCAGCAGCTTCGACTGCCTTCACGACCCTGATCGTTGGCAGGGAACAGGTCGTCTAGACAATAATAAAGTGTATGCAGCAAGTTTGGCCGCGTGGCGAGATAAACGAACAACACTCACGGCATATGATCTTTAGACTATAACGTCTTACGGCTACCGGCAGCGTAGCTAGCATCGACCTTAGGAGCGTCTCAGTCTGAATCCGGGCCTCTCCTAGGGATGCAGTGCAGTGCGCTATCCATGTTAGAGCGCTTAGACACAGCCAACACGAACGCCAGCCGGGTCGATCATTACAGGTCACCAGATACCAATTTTCGGGAAATTGCGAGCAAAGGTGAAGCAGTGGTCATGTGCTGATCTGTCGTGAACCATGTTTTCATTTCGGCGTGAACGAATTGAATGTCGCTGCGAACCGCCCCTCGCACAAAGATATCTACAAAGAGAAGCAAAAGTGTGGAAGGGCCATGTGAGCCATCGGCCGGCTTGTGCTGTATATCTGCCCAGCAGATGCTATACAGCGACCGACCCGATGCACACGATGGTTCCTTCCCAAGCTGAACAGGAAGACGACTGGATGATACTCAGATTGACCCTTAAAGAGTGAAAGACCAGTTGCCACTCATCAAACGCCATTGTGATGCATCTCGCGCTTTCCTAGACCCTTGTCCGACTCAGTCATAAGTTTTGTGATCGCAAAAAAAGAGACTCGAAAGAGCCCGCCAAAGAATCTCTCGTGCTGCTATTTAACAAAAGGCTCTACGATGAGCCAGTGTCCCAGTTTGCGCTGGCTTGACCCTGTGGCTTGAGAACGTTGGCGGCGTACTCGCCTGCGTAGTTGCCTGGGTTCTTGTAGTTGCAGACGGTGAAGACTGGCTCGACACCATCACCAGTGTTGGCGAGACCGTTTGGGCACTCGACGGTGGCGCATCCGATGTGGGTGGTGTCTTTCCAGACAATCTGGGAGAAGTGGCCCCAATTCTCGAAATTGGTCATGTCTGGGTCGGCCTTGCCGTACTCGCTTGCGAAATATGGCTCCTCGCCGTTGTAGAAAATGTTCGTAATGATGGCACTAATATTCTCGGCGGCAACACCAGCTGCAATGTTCTGACCGTAGCCACCTCCACCCTCCTCACTGTGATATGTTAGCGTATGCCTGATACAGCAAATATTTGCAGCCACTCACGTGTTGTGTGCGTAGACGCAGCTCTCAGCGATGGTTTGGGCGATGGAAGCAAGATCAGCGTCCCACTCAACGTCAGGGGCAGAGTGGTTGGCGCGGTGAAGGTTGTGGTGGTAGACACATTTGCCTGAGTAATCAGTTGGTGCCGTGCTAGTCGATTGGGAGCTGTAAGCTGGTGCCGCGCTAGTCGATGGGGCGCTGGAGGTTGGCGCCTCCTGCTGTGAAGTCTCCACAGGAGCGCTGTAGGCTGGCGCCGCCTCCTGTGGAGTCTCCACTGGGGCGGAAGATGGGGTGGTGGTCACAGTCGTGTACGCGGTGTTGAAGTTGTGATGGCCGTAGTGCGAGGGCGTCTGCTGTGTAGTCGCAACTGGTTCCTCGCCGGCGGTGACGGTGACCACGTCGTAGGCAGTGACATATTCATAGGCGACAACAACGTCACGCTTCTGCTCAATGTTGTGTGGCACGGCAAGGGCACCGGCTACGAAGGCCGTGATAGCAAGAGTGGAGCGCATTTTGGAGTTGTTGCAGCGTTCGAGCCTTCAGGAGTCTTGATATTCTTTATTTGTGATCACGGATCTATGAGTTGTGTAGTGCTGAAAGAGGGGTTAGTGAATGCGCGTGTGGGCCAGCCAGATGCGGTGTCAACGGAGGGCAAATGGCAATGGGGAACGCCGTGATTTTATTATCTGGTGTATGTGCAGTAGGCACCACTTCGGCGGAGGTGATGGTATGGCCATGGCATGGAACACTTACGCAGGCGGTCCTCACAGAGGTGCTAACGGCGATGGCGGCAGTGGTGTGCGACTGGCGACGCTTGTGATGCGGTGTAAAGACCGTGGGTAAAAGCTCGGCTCTGCGTGCAAGTGAGTGACTGTAAATGGTGAAGTGCAAAAGCTCCGGGGATGGAAGTTGTTTAATGAACGAACACGTAAGATTTGCGACGGAAACTAGGTCTGCTCTAGTCACTAGCGGCTCAGGGGTGTTTGAAGCTGGCGGTTTCACTTGCCCAGCAGCTCCTGGGCGGGATGTCCAAAGGGGCAATGGCGCTTCCCAAGTGGAGACGGGGCGCACACGAAGCGGACGATCGCTCGTGATTGGGCAGTGGGCCAGAACTCGCTCATTAGCCGTGTCCTGGGAGCGTTTCTCGCAACGTGTGATGAAGATGTACGGAGGTATGGTGAGGATTATGAATGAAGAACATGAAGATCAAGAGCATCTGCAGCGAGCATGAGACTCAACATCACCTCCTTGCGTCGCCTGATAGTCCCTCGAACTGGAATGCAGGCTACCACTACACTATCTGAACGTCAACTCTTGCTCTCGCCGCTCACAGACCGCAGAGCACCTTGTGTCTGCAGCACGAGACTGTGTATATAGGAAGGCTCCTGTCTATCCAGAGGTGCTGCATACCGCCCTCGAAATAGCAGGCAAGAAAGTCAAAACTCCACCTCATCTGCAGGTCTTCCCGTGCGCCCAGCACACGGTGTGCCAGTGTCATCATCATCATCAGCCCTGCCGCCGAATGGCGGAAGCTAGGAGGCAGTTCGCAGCAAAGTCCAGCAATGACATATGCCACATCGCTAGCCATTACACATCTGTGCATATGGTCTTTGGCAAGACTGCGTGACTGCTTACGCCATGCCCTGCACCTGCTTCTCAACACCTCTGACGGCAATGGTTCCTGAAGTCTGATGCAGCTTTGCGGGGACCACCCAACGATTGTCGGGTGTGGCAGCAGCGTCTGGCATATCCTGGACCTCGATCACAGTGAGCACGTGTGAAGTCTCGTTTTTGTGCGACCGACATACGCAATGATAGTTTCAATGTGGAAAGGACCAACCTTCCTAAAGGCCAGAATACGGGCATGGTTGGCGGAAGAGTGAAATCCCGGAACAGATCTCCAGTCCGCGACACACATCTCTGCTCATCGCCGAGAAGCCCAGAGTTGCAGCCTCCAAGGCGAAGAGGTACTCCCGCGCTTGTCTCACTTCGCTCTGTGGTACCAGACTTTGAGGGCTTCGCTTGGCGGATGGCACTTAGTCGACTCCTGTTCCGCCACGTGAAGACTGTGACAGCAATTTCTTCACAGCAGGAATTGTGGACAGACGGCTCGGCGATTTCTCGATCCAGAGCAGTCATCATCTGCGTGGTCATCTCATCGGCACAGAAGTACTGTCATGGCTACACCGCATGCAAGAAGAAATGACAATATTGTTGGTGTCAAACTTATGAGGCACGTTCTAGAGACACCCAAAGAAATGGAGCAGCGTCACAGCAAGGTCTCATGTGTCCGCCTCACACGTTTCGATCCACGGGGGCGATCATTCAACGGCTATTTGCATCATCGCTCAACGTCACTGCATCGCAAAGTAGTTAATGGCGAAAAAACAAGCGGAGCCAATGGTCCCCTGTTTTGTTGGCCAACAGTTTCGGTAACGAAGAATTGGCCTTCAAGAGCCGTTCTCGCCTCGATAGCAGGATGAGCAGATCCTGCGTTTCAGAATGAAGCGCGCACAAATGAGGACGGGACCGGATAGCTCGCGACTGGAGTCCTTCATTTTGTACATGCAGTCTCGACCACCCTCTGTTCACGGTCTAGACCGTGGGTATATCATCGTCATCTGCATAACGCCACATCATCCCTCATCATGTTTGCGAGGACTGAGCAGTGTCCGAGTTTGGACTTGTGACGACTTTCAAACTGCCTAACGCCCACCACGAGCGCTGGCAGACACTCGTATCCCGCACCCTGTAATACAGCAACATACATCACCGAAACCTCGTGCGTTATTAAGTCTGGAGAAGTTACACAAAGGCTGTCTGGGCTGAAGCTAACGATGTTTCTGTGCGACGTACTTCTCAACCACATGGTGCATTGCAGCTGCAGGTTGCGTCAGGTACCGACGCATGCCCGCCTGGTCTGCTACGTGTTCAGCTTGTCCCTGTTTGCGATGAACACAGAACTCACATGATGCACTCACAACACTTCCAGTGGGCAGGGTCATATCATGGCGGCAGCTGGCACAAAAGGTGATGTTGCAACAGACTTCAGATCACATGCAGCTCGTGCCGCCCATAGCTTTGCTTCAGGCGTCACAGACCAATTTGCGAACATCGCGGCTGTCCAGTCAATGCCAACCATTGCACCTGTAGATAAGCGCCCATGGACACGTGCTAGGAATATGAATTCAAAGATGCGGGAGCCAATCGACAGCTTCCTTGCAAGTAGCTCTGTTCACGAGCTATAGTCACTTCGACTTCCTGGGCAAGAGATTCAACATGCTCATACAACCACTGTGCGATGCCTCGATTGAAAGCTACGACCCAACCTTCCTCCTAACCCACTCCCCAATCTTCCTCACACTCTCGTCCGCCTCCCTCATTCTCCCCACCCCAAACTCATAAACATGCTGCTGTCCCTCGCCCACATCCAACACAACCTCCACACCCGCCTCCTTCAACTTCTCCGCTACCCGCTTCCCATCATCCAACAACATATCATACCCACCACAACTAATCCAATGCGGCGGCATCCCCCTCAAATCGCCGAACATCGGGCTGCAGAGCGGGTTCGTCCTCAACGACTGATCGCCAGCAGAGTATCTCTCCGCAAGCTTATTTACGAATGGCTTCGTGTTCAGGACATCATTCTCCTCGTTGGTCGTCATGGACTCGCCGGCCAAGGTCATGTCGTACCACGGTGAGAGCGACACTGCCGCTCCTGGGAGGGGAATACCTTGTTGCTTCAAGGCTAGGGGCACTGCAGTGGCAAGACCCCCGCCGCAGGAATCACCGGCTGTGATGATATGCTCGGCGTGGAAGCCTCGCTCCAGGAGCCATTTGTAGGCGTTTACACAGTCGTCTAGAGGTGCTGGGAAGGGGTTCTCGGGTGTGAGGCGGTAGTCTATGCTTAGGGCGATGGTGTCGCAGGCCTTGGCTAGGTGAGCTGTGAGTTTTCTGTGGCCATTGGGTGAGCCGAAGGAGTAGCCGCCTCCTGGGAGAGCGTTAGTAATTTCTTCCATAGGTCCGTATGTGGTTGATAAAGTCTTGGTGGCGGTTGGTTTACCATGCATGAACAAAATTACTTTATCCTTCGCTGCTCCCTCGGGCTTCACCCAGATGGCAGGTCGTCCAGCGACTTCGACATCTTCGTACGAGACTCTAGGGCACTCTGTCCCGGCTTTGTGGACTTGGTCGTAGACTGCGCGTTCGAGGAGGGGATTGCCGTCGGCGGGGAACTGTGCAGCGAAGCCGGATAACAGGGTTGCGAGGTCTATGGCTTGCATACTTGCAGGCATGATGGTGAAGATGGAGGGTTACTCGAAGGGGCGGGGGAGTGGTTCAGCACGCTTACATCGGAGTATGTTTCTGCTCTAGCGTCGACCATGTCAATAGCTCTCTGGTGAGACGATAGCTTGGTGAGGAGTTCATGGCCCCGCTTGGGTTTCGAGCTTCAAGTTGTGGTGAAATTTTTGCAGCACAGCAATGTTAGCGATCATGTACAACGGTCGCTACGCTGTGTATCGGAAGGGCAACAGGCGCCCATTTCGAGTCATTCCGTATCATTCGCTCACAATGATTCCGCCCGCCGGGGGGGGGGGGCCGAGAGGATAAGTATCTGAACCGAGAACGCAATGTATGCCGTGAGCACGACAGGCACTCAGGCCATATACACTGTACAGAGCAGTAGCCGGATTGCACCAACCGACCTAACTTACGAGCAGAATTGCGCTACCCAGCTGCCGGCGCAAGTCCTCCTTATTCACATCATGGGTATCCTCCACCTCGCCCCACTGCTCGGTCTGATGAACTGTCTCTAATGTCGCTGCCTCTTCAGCTTGTTCTATGCCGAATCTAGTTGTGTCCATGCCGGGTCCTTTCTGAAGATGTTTCCACTTCTGGCTCCATTCGACAAGTAGTCGCACTGCAATGAGCAAGCTCTTCGTTGCCAGGACACCTCTCTCTAGTGCAGCAAGATCATATGGTACGAGGCCACTAACCCAGCCTCGAACGACTTCGGTGGTCATCTCTGGCTGCGCCTTTGGGATGATGCTGTCTTCGCTGAGCGCCTCCACAATCTCGACACCAGGAAAGACGTGGGTCGTCAAAAATGCAAGGATCGGTTCTGCAACATCCTTTTGCCGCTGGCGCAAGTTCCTCTCTGGTACATTCTGTCTTGTTGACATGTTTTCCATCGGATCGTGCTTGCTCTTCTCTGGCGCCCAGCATAGCAACGTATCTGTGGCTAGATAGCGCATGACCATCTTCACCAAGTTTTGTCTAATGGTGGTGTTACCTTGCTGGTCGGCTGCCTCGATGTCCATCGCTCGCGATGTGATGGAAGTCATGGGTATGTAGTGCTGCTTCAACGCTTGCTGCGCCGACACTAGATGATCCCACTCCAATGCTATCGCTGTGGCGAGTGCCCTCTTGCTCTTGGGTAGCGTCAAAATCTGTCGCGAAGCTGTCCGCACTGGTCGCGTATCCAACAGCACCTGCAAGCCTTCATCCGTCTCCTTGATGGACACATCCTTCCAGAATCGCCTCTGCAGGGCGGATGTTGGCTTCGCCGGGTCCGGCTTGATGTTTTGTCCCTGGCGCAATGCTTCTGCTTGCTGCTGCTTCCTCGCAACTCTGTTTTGGGGATACGACACGGCAGCTTGCGGCGCTGAAGGAGGAGGACCGGGCACGGTGGGGTGCGCGACTGGTGTTGCTTCCTTGGCAGCAGTCGTGTGCAATAGGCATCGTGGGCAGATGGACGATCGTGCAAACTGTCGCATTTGCCGGCGTGCACTCAGCGAAGAGGCCGCCCTGACCGACGACGAGCGGAAAAGCGCAGGCTCCATGGCAGTGGTGGTGTTAAAAGGGGCCAGAAGGTGCTCGAGGATGTAGTGCCAGAGCAGTTGATGTACGATAGATCCCTTTGTTCTGAGCTGGGATACTGTTTCGGGCATGCCGCGGACACTTGGCGTCGGGGAAGTCTTCGGAATGCATTGCTAGGACCAACAAGAACATCGAGCACTCTGCCACTCGCAGCTGCGTGCATGCAACCAACCTCGTAGCTTCCTTCACCAAGCGGCCATCTGGCAGCCTTGTGGTGAGCATGGGAAACGTGCTGCGGCTGGTCTCCCAGGCTCCGTGCCGAGTCGACGCCGCCGAGGGAACACGAGAGGCGTGTAGGTATGCATATGCGTGCGGCGGCGTGCATCATAATGTCTTGCGATGGACCGCTGCTACCACCTCGTCTGCACGTTAGGTCTGGACATGTCTCCGCGGCGTTGCGTCTTGCCCGGTGGCTATTCCACGAAACCCTCCTCCACAAGGACGCGCGACACGCTGGTCTGTCTGCTGCTGCTCTCCGCACGCTCTCCACACTACACCACATTGCCGGAGTGCGGCCGAGTCTGGCTGTTTTACTGGCCCTGTGGATGGCGCTTCTAGTCTTCGTGCATCCAGTGCACAGCGCTGCCGCCCCAGTACCCTCTCAACCTCTGAGCATGCGTGTCGGCAAGGCGCAACACTGAACAATCTTGGCAACAGAAGGATCGAGTACCAAGCAACTGTGGGGCGTGCGAGGACGGAGCAACATTCCACCAGCCCTTCCAGAAAGCGCATGTGAAACATGCAGCGAGCCGAGGGACAAGAAGGTGCCCAGCAACCACAACAGTCCACTTCTGCGAAAGAAACAACCCAGCAACAGCCTAAAGCACTGCGATTCGTGACCAACTATGGCGCACCACATCCCAAGAGGAGGCGCATTGGAGCGGCATGTTTGACCTGTCGCAAGCGCAAGACGGCATGTTCGGGAGAGCGGCCATACTGCGAGACTTGCAAGCAGAACAAGCTAGAGTGTGCTGGCTACTCAGCAGAGACAGCTATTGCTGCTCCGAGCCACAAACGAGCCGCATCGGATGCAAGCGCGAGGCGTCCGTCAGAGTATGATGCCAACCAACGACCCGCTCATGTCAAGAAGCCGTCTTCACCTGTCGCCGGGTCGACGGACCACTCGGCCAACGATCTGTCACTGTCTCGAACCATCTCTGGAGAGCGATCACCTCGAGCAGCGGCAGCAGAAGGCAGAGCACAGTCTATAGATGGATTCAAGAATGGAGAGAGCCGAGATTGTCTGTTCTCGGGACCACGCAATCGAATGCCATATTTTAGGTGGCTCGGTCCGACAGCTATTCTACCTGGCTTCAAGCAGATGGTGGTCAAGGTGAAGCGAGCAGATCCCGATGCAGGTCCATCTTCCAAGAGTGACGAAGGATTGCAATCGCCGTCATTGAACAACACTACCAGCTTGGAGCAGAGAGTGGCGAGTACCTTGCCGGCTGGCTCTGCCGTTGCAGAATCCGGACCCCGCTCCGCGCTCAGTCTTCCCTTCTACGACACATCGCCTTTGCCACCGAATGAGCTTATCACGCATTTGGCTAACACGTTTTTTTCACACCTTGGATGCAACTATCCTTTCTTGCAACGAGAGCGCTTCCTGCGCGACCTGGAAGAGAAGCGAGTCGATGCGATACTGGTCGACGCCGTCTGCGCTTTGGCAGCGCGATTCTCTACCCACTCGCTTCTTACGCAAGCCGCGGATGACGGCGAGGGTAATGCCAGTCCTGCAGAGTATGGTCATGCCTTCGCACAGCGCGCTAAGACATCGCTCACGGACATCTTTCCCTGTCCGACAATCGCTGCTGCTCAGGCAGCGCTTTTGCTCGCGTACAACGAGTTCGGCGAGCAACGAGATAGCGGGTTGTGGATGTATCTGGGAATTTCGATTCGGATAGCCCAGGATCTAGGTCTACATAAGCTAGAAGGTCTGAGATACGTCGGCAGAGATGGTCCAACACCGAAGGCTGTGAAACGGCAGGCACAGAATGGCTACAAGAACGGTCCCGTATACCCCCAAAACAGCGCCGCCGGCGTCGATGCTGAATCGTCGAAGAACGAGGCTACCGACAAAGGCTCGCCGCTGGAAGGACAGAAAGAGACGGAAGAGAGCAGAGCCGTCGAGCAGGAACGTGTCGACACGTTCTGGGCCATATTCTTCCTCGACCGAGTGGTTTCCTCGGGCACAGGTCGAAGGAGCACACTTCGCGACAAGGATATTGAGTTGTCCTTCCCGTCGGAGGCAGAGGTGAACAGCAAGTTGCCTCCGGCACCGTTCCCAGCATTGATCAGGATTGTGCACTTGTATGGACGTGTAGCCGACCTCTTGAACAGCCTCAAGGAGCCGTCGGATATCACGACAGAAACACCAAAGCGCCTTGCTGCCATGGAGAGCCAAGTCACTCATTTCTACCAGGGCCTTTCGCCAAAGCTACACTTCAACGCCATTAATTTTCAGCATTATATGAAGGTTGGAGAAGGCACCAACTTCGTCTTGTTGCACTTTTGGTTTCACACTCTGATTATCATGTTGCATCAGCCAACACTACTTAAGACTTTCGACAAGCGCATGCTGCAGCTGTTCCCAAACTCTCAACAGCTTGCCATGAGCAGCGCCAAGACCATTGCCGACATTCTGGCCTACTCTCAACTCGTTGATGCAACGGCCTTTTTGGGCAACCCTTTCACCTCTCAGCCAATTTACATCGCAGCGTGCGCCTTTCTCAGAGAAACGGTTGAACAGACGGCCACAAGCAATGCACAGTCACGAGCCAACAGTCCCCCTCGGAGCAGAGATGGCACTGCTGATAACACACCGTCCACGTCCACAGAAAGCACAACACCTTCTCGATCGACACGAAAAGGCTCCATTCCGGCAATCGCTGCACCGTTGTTGTTGAATGGCAAGATCGCGGACATAGATGCCAGAGATGCCAGAGATGCGAAAGACCCAAAGGCGCATGTCGCGAAGCATACTTTGCTAGCAACTGCTGCTACGCAGCATTACCAGCTGTGTTACAAGGCGCTTCAATCCCTGGAGACATACTGGGCTGGCGCGAAGTACATCTTGACTGTGTTGAATCAGAAGTTCGAAGGCGTACGTGACCCTCTGTTGTATACCGTGGAAGAAGGCGATGCCTCGATGGAGCAGCCACGGCCTGAGCCTGCTTTCACATCGCCCGGATGGCGCAGAAAGCTTAGTGGAGGTCCAAATGTCGACGCGGCCGGGTTGCAGTCTCCTTTTTGGCCTACCAAGGCATTTGGTCCAACGCCCGAAAGTCCTCGCGGCGTCGATCCCAGCAAAGGTATATATGACGGTGCGCATGATCTAGACCTGGCCGGCAAAACTAACCTACCATACACAGCAATTGGCTGGACGTTGACGGGAGACATGAATTCGTCGTCGACGAACCTTGCATGGCACTATGCAGCGGGCCAGAATCCCAACTTGGATCCACGCCTGAGCTCATCAAACATTGCTGGAAATGACCAAGTGCAAACTGACAACACTTCGAAGCACCTCCAAGCTGGCTCTATGAGTGCACAGCAATTAGCAGGCCGGGATGGGCTTCCAAGCCAGGCCTCACACATGCCTCACGATGGGAACCTCTCCAAGACAGAAACCTCGTCGCTGGGCGTATCCTCGTCGTACAGCCAGCAAGGTAATATGCTCTGCCCGGCCACCACAGTCTCCGGGCCATATCAGACTCCGCATGGCCTAAACCCGTCATTGCACACTCAGGGACACATGACAGGCATGGCCAACATGGCGGGCAATATGCAGCCGTATACTGCCGCTGGTCCGTTCCCAATGGGTCCTGACGGCGGCCTGCCGATGAAATTTCTGCCGGGTGACATGATGATCGAGTCACAAGACGTGGATATGAGTATGCTTGGCTTAGACATGATGCCGTGGTTTGACTCCTACCCGATGCCAGATATGATGGGCATCTTCAACCAGAATCATGCCGCTGGCGGCGCAGAAGGCAGCGGACATGGAGGACAGCATGGGCATTGCTAGGAGTGTTGTGACATGTTGGTCCCGTGATAGTCGCCCAGAGTGATGCATAATGGCTGCCAGAGTATCTCGACTTGCCCCAAATGCTCTCTGTCGTCGGGTTGTACGTACCCTGTTTAGTGGTTGTTGATGACATAAGAGAAACCACGATAGGCCCGCTCTCGGCTTCTGGAGGGCTGAAGGTGCCGAACT
Source organism: Mycosphaerella arachidis (assembly GCA_001297265.1). Lineage (NCBI taxonomy): Eukaryota > Fungi > Ascomycota > Dothideomycetes > Mycosphaerellales > Mycosphaerellaceae > Mycosphaerella > Mycosphaerella arachidis. Next base: position 241,452 of record LIHB01000027.1, read on the forward strand.
AACCGGATTGCACTTCACGTGTATTGTGTCCTGCTATTCAAGTCAACTTCACGAGCTCTCCATCAAGGTTCCCATCTCCTTTTCAACCGCTCACTCACAATGCCTTACGAAGTCTCTTCCCACCATCCTGTCCCAGCATATTTAGCATCAGACAAGAGAGCACCCCTCCACGTCGACAGAACCCTCTACAACAACATCGCCAAAGCAGATAGAGAGCTCATAGAATCCTTCACCCTCCAAATCCGTTCCGGCCGCGCCTGGAAAGCTCCTGCAGGCTCCATCATTCGCCTCGTAAGACCATCGCCAGGTCCCATTTCCCGCGCTCGATATTGACAGCTTTCATCCAGTCGACGCCCGAAGGGCCCCAAGTCGGCGACCTCAACATCTGGAACCTCCACAACCCCCGCGAACGCTTCTGGGCCAGCAGGACTCGCCAACTCCACGCGTCCCACGTCAGCGTCTACGACCGCCTATGGTCGAATCTTCCCTACCTCCGCCCACTCGTCACCATCATCGGCGACAGCCTCGCAGACTACGGTGTAGACAAATGGGGAGGGCGCTGCCATGACCTGCTGGGAACACGTTGTGATCCTTACGTCAACAAGCTGTTAAGTGGAGATGACTACGACTTTCAATGCCACTCGAACTTGACCCGCGCAGTGGTCCCCTGGGGTCTGACGGAATTTGACGTGCATGATGTGTTGAATGTTTTTCAGGTTACGGGGTTGGATGGGGATGGGAGGTATTTTATGGAAGCTAGTCCGGCGCGGGTAGGGGATTATATTGAGTTCTTTGCGGAGGTTGATGTGTTGATGGCGTTGAGTACGTGTCCGGGTGGCGATTTGAGTGCGTGGGGATGGGGCGAGGGGAATGCTGATGGTGGTGGGGAGACGAATAGTATGGTGGACTGCTGTCGGCCGTTGAAGGTGGAGGTTTTTAAGGTGAGGGATGAGGGTGTGCTTGAGGGTTGGGAGCAGCCGAAATGTCCAGAGTATCGGGGGAGGCATGGGATGGCAATACCGGAGGGCGAAAGGCAGAGTTGAGGGAAGATGAGAGGATGGTGTGTATTTGATCATGCAATCAAAAGATTTCGGGCTAGATCATCTTCACATGGCTATGTGCAAGATAAAAGCTATTAGTAGAGGTCTTACGAATGCTGTGAAAGCGTAGTTGCGAAGTTTGTGCAAATTCAGTAGGAACAATTGGTATATTAATGATGCTCTCATCAAAGATCGAGAAAGAGTAACATGATTTCATCATAGCAAGGGTGGAAGAGTAGTGGGCCAGGGGGGGGGAAAGACATACGTACCTTTGTGCCGAAGTCGTGAATCACACCACGTGCTTGTCATCAGAATCCTTGCCATTCCATACTCTCATTTCTGGCGTAGGGGACGACTCCACGGTCTGTGTCGCCACGAGAACGTTCTCCCCCATCTGCACCTGTGGTCCAGTGTAGTTCTTCCGGCCGTCGAAGATCCAGGTTATCATGCTGATGATGAAGACGATCGCGAATGCAACGATGCAGTAATTCATGTTATTGCCAGTCACTGGGAGGTCTGGTGGAAAGACGAACAGGATCGAGGTCACGATGGCAAAGGCGATTCCCATGAGGTTGATGATCCAAGCAAACCACTCCGGAAGCCTGAAGGAACGTGTCTCCGGGAGCATGCGGCGGCCGCGGAGACAGTTGATGGCGATCGGAATCGCGTACGAAATCGTCAATGCCACGACAGAGGCGCTGACGATGGCGTTGTACGCACTTGTCGAGCCGAGGAAGATACACCCAAAGATGAGTACGACCAGAACAGTCAGACCGAGAGCCTCCAGCGGTACGTCAAGCGTAGGATGCACACGCGAGAAGAAGCGTGAGAATGGTAGGCCTCCATCTCGCGCGAACGCGTATGTCATCCTGGACGAAGTCGTCATGATCGAAGTCGTCGCAAATATCAGACAGATCAGTGGAAAGATCAGTAGACAGACCGTCCCTGCCCGGGAGCCTGTAGCATTCCAGATGATCTGGTTGAGTGGCCCGGCGGAAGACTCGATTACTCCCGTAAGATCTCCTGCCACGAACAGCAGCGACGACAAGAACACAAATCCAGTGAAAATGCCAATCACAACGCAGTAAATCATGATCTTTGGGCCCTCGACGACGGCGTTCGGAATCTCTTCGATCATGTGTGCGGTAGCATCGTATCCAGTCAGACCCAGACTTCCCTGAAGCAAGCCCAGCAGCCACGCAATACCATCTGGCCAGCCCGTGGTGTTAAGGAACTCCCGATAGACAAGGTCACCAGAATTGTAGTCTGGGGAGGAACAGGCCAAAACGGCAATGCAGATGACGACAAATCCCAAGATAGACCATATGATTGCAGTCTTATTGATCAAGGGAAGAAGATGGTTTCCAAATGCGTTCAGCAGCATGGCGATGATGTTGTAACCAATGTAGATGAGGAACTGATGCCATCGGTGTGCAACATAGGTCGTGTCGTACATGTAGATGATGCCGATAATGATCTGGCTGCCCAGCAGACCGCCAGTCGCGACAAGAGCCATCCATCCAAAGACGTTGATCCATCCGGTTATCCAAGACAAGATCGGTTTCCAGCCGTTCCAAGAAATGATATGAACCCAGTGGTATTGGCCGCCAGCGGTCGGATAAGCAGAGAGGAATTCTGCTAAAGATGCCGATAGACACAGGTTGAAGATACCCGCTGTGACCAGTCCCCAGATGACACTTGTAGGCCCGCCAGATGGCAATGCTAGAGACAACGATGTCGAGAGTGCAGTCCAGCTGTTCAGGATAGCAAAGGCCAGACCCAGCATTGCCAGGGGTGAGAAATTGCGCTTCAATTCTTGCCGCACGCCAAGTGCAGCCAGATGGGCATCATCATTGACGATGCTCTGTCTCCGGCCCTCCATGGTGTCGGTGATGCGCTCAAAGCCGTGATGAGGCAGAGGCGCGTTTCATGGTTGGAGAGGCTGGTGGGAGGCTCATTTTGAGCTCCTCGCACGCGAGCTATGGCTTCAGCCGGATACGAAAATGCCGTTATCAGGATCGTTCCGGGGTCAGGCGACACGTTGAGCTGCCGGATAAGGTGGAGGCGCTTCTTGCGAAAGATAGTATCTTGCTAGTACCATCTGCCTGGAGGCTGTTGTGTTTCCAGGAAGTCGTGCTGTGCGTTGGTAGAGTGCTGAACAATACTTCGCCAAGCACGACTTCATGGCAACCCGAAAGACCCATTGCACACGTTACTCGGACAGCACAGTAATAATAAGCTGCAGTCAAGATCAGAGATACGGCAGCGGCTCGGGAAGAATTTGTATCCCTGTACGCTCCACGTTCTTGGAGAAAGCTTGTTCCAAACTTGGCATGTCCAAGCGACCCTCGCACCGTGCTGACGCGTTGCTCATCTTTTTCTCATTATAACCCACTACACCGCACTCGGCGATACTACCTCATGTGATTGTGTGCTCACAGCAATTCACGAATGTCGTTGTTCGCGTCCCGCAATACATACGCTACACAGCCAGCTAAGCGCACTTGCAGTCCGCTCGCGTACCTCAGATCGTTCTCACGGGCTCTTCTCATCTTCTGCTTCTTGTCCGTATTCGACTTCGCTCCAGACTCCACCTCAGCCTCTGCTGGCTTCTTGACTCCACTCGCACTGTTCCTGCTAGGCAGGTATTGCATTGCAGCGCTGGGAGGCTTCGACTTTGCCACTGGAGTCTGAGCATTCGAAAGCTCCTCCCCATCCGGATGCTTCTTCTTGTACTTCGCAAAGCGCATCGCCAGCTTGTCGAGGCGAGTCTGCATGTCCTTGAGGTACTGCAGCTCACTATCTCCCTCTCAACCTAGCGCTTCTGTTGCCTGCCCAATGTCTTCCTTGAGACCTTGTAGCTTGTATTGGAAGTCTCGACTCTCGTTTTCGAAGCCTACGAAGACAGCTTGGCCCGTGGTGTTGTCGACCTGTGGCTTACATACCATGAAATTATGCCGAAATTGGAGATGAGGAAAGTGTGCGTACTCCTGGTATGGCATCGTGCTGAGGGGACTGTTCGACGAGAGTAAGTCTTGTGTTGAGCTCTGTGGTCGCGTTTGATGCCGAGCGCACAGTAGTTGCAATATGAGACTGCTGCGTGCCGTAATTGTTGAGTGCAGACTCGTGTCGGCGAGCTCGTGGACATCTCTTGGATCGAAAGGTCGTGCGCAAATGTGCCGGAGGTCGGGGCGTAAGGGTCCGTGATGACAGGTACTGAGGTGGCGAGAGGCAGTGGTTGTGTAAGGGCATCCTCGATACCACCACCAGAGCCGGCCGCGGGTCGAGCATCAGCATCTGGTGTATAGATCGGACGTGTGTGGCGTGGTCGGCAATAGCTGGGCGGCTCATAGACGAAGTGATTCTGGAGCCTATGCGCTGAGAGCTCGCAGCTTGCGGGAGATGGGTGGCTGAAGTTTGACAACCTCTAGTGCAGCCTGCACCTGTTTACTCTTGTCGAAAAACCCTTGCATGGTGACCAATCTCCTCATTTCGGCGGAGTAGAGGGTATTGAGGATGTCGTATATGGTAGTTAAGGTTATGGGCAGCATGTATTTGGCCTGGTCCCCAACGCTCAACGAGTCCTTCTCCGAACAGTTCAGGAATGCATTGTTCTTATTATCGTCACATCGATGGGCATAACCTTCTCCCATGTGTTGGGAATATGAGGGCAATATTGACGCAGAGATCGCCACTGTGTCCAGTCATGACTTACGCCCAGCCGTCGACGATGGACCTATCTGGGAGGTAACATGAAAAACGAATGTCCTGCGATGTCCATGGCACCCGGTCGTTTAGGTCTACCACAGCATAGCATGGCATTGAGGTGAAGGCGAGGTCAAAGTGAAAGCGGCAAGCCGATTGGCCGGCTTGCACCCATTCCCAAACCGCAAGCGCTGACCACGATCGCCCACGGTTGCGAGCGAATGCTTCGCAGCCAGTCAGGCTTTGCAGTACTTGGGCCACGAGCCGCCGGCCTCAAAATAACTCAATCAACATGGTAGAAGCGCCAGCCACAACCTTCCCCGACCTCACCACTGGCCGCTGCAATTGAACATCGTAGAGCTCATGTATGTGATGAGGCACGTGTCCTACGCGCTCGCTCTGTCAGGTCTGGATAGTGATGCAGGAAGGTAGTACAGACGTTGTAGGTCGTTGATATACATGGCTGCCAACTTCTCCTTCATGCCTGAACGAGCCGTTGAACTTGGTCGTTTTCAACTCCACCATCACTGCAGCGCAGACGACATCGTTTGCGTCTCCTTCCCGTCACTCCTTAAGGCACTTCAAAAGCACAGCACAACACGATGGCAGCACGCCTACGACTACCGACTCTGGCCCTGGCCGCCCTCTCAATCGGCCTCAATCTGGCCATCATGGGTTGCGCCGGCCGCACACTCAACGTCTACATGAATCAACGATATTCCAGCACATACTTCATGCCCGTCTGGTCGTCACATTTCGACGTGAGCGAGCTATCAGTGTTGATCGGTACTTCTGCCGTTGTTCTTTTCCTCAATCTGGCGCTTGCTGCTGCACTATTTACTTCATCTGTGAGTCTCAACTGCGTTGCCTTGCGTTGCCTTGCCTTGCCTTGTCTACCCGACCGATCGATTGATTCCATGCTGACGCCGAACAGCTCCCAGCGAACCTCATCGTTCTCGCCTCGAGCATACTCAGCACACTGATCTCGCTCATTGCCATCATCTTCTCGAGCGTTGTCAACAACCGTGCCGGGTTCTCAAGCAAGGACACACTCCGGTCATGGACCTGCCGCTGGCGAACCCTGCACAATGCTGGCCGTGAGGGGGTGCCACGAGATTACGACACGTTATGTCATGAGACAGTAAGACAGCCCATTCTGCACCTTTCGCTCGCCTTTACCTGACACAGCCGCCAGCGCTTCGCATTCTACACCACAATCCCAAGCTTCCTCATCCAGTTCCTGTTGCTGAGCCTCGCACTCTACGCCATTGTAGCCGGCAAGAAGACCCGCGGCATGAAGATCGACGAGGAGAAAGACCACGAACTCGGGCGAGTGCATCACCAATCGTTTGAGACCAAGGCTGATAGTCCAAGGAGCATGCCAGATAGCATGAGGATCATGGGCTCGAAAGAGTAGTCGTGGAGCACCTACCGAGATCAGACAACATTAGCGAGCAAAATAAGCGCAGAGCGAAGTCGTATGCGGAAGATATGGGGCTTTCTGTATATTGTAACTGAAACGGGGGCAAAATGCGTCAGTCATTATTCTCGGGGGTATCTCAACCATAGCAAAACATTCCAAGCTAAACATATGAGATGGACACTGTCCTCTACTGTCAATCCCCTCTATTCTCCCGCATTTCCAGCCAACACGAGTATCATGACACCTTTGCACCTACACGGACCCATCCTTGCACCGCCATGCTCACGGCAGATCAGGCCTTGGCATCAAGTACAGCCGTCAGCTCGCAGCAGCAGTGCTGCGCCGGAAAGCCAAAAGAAAGCTCTTTCGCTTCTTCATCGATTTCGTCGATTTTGAGTCCATCGTGTCCGCCGGTATTGGAGGCGGACTCGGCATCTTGGGAGTGGCTGTAATCGTTGAGCGTCGCTTCGCCGTGTTGGCAGTCGGCTCCTTGCTGTCATCTACCTTCTGTCCGAGAATTGATGGGCTGACGCTTGAACGCTTCTCTTTAGAGGTAAGATTGCTCGTCACGCCATCGCTATAGTTGTCTCGAGGTGTTAATTTGGCGTCGTCTGGTGATCCTGGCTTGTGGGAAGAACTGGGCCTTGACGATCGGTTCGACTTTGTTGGGTCGACCTTGAGGAACGAAGGCGGGCGATTGCCTTTCGAGAGGTGCGCTCCTGAGTACATCGATTGGGCAGTGGATGCGCCATTGACAGGTGCCTTGGGCTTCGCTTGAAGAGACGCAATGCCACCAGAAATGGTCTTCGGTCTATCCCTTGAGGAAGACCTCGAAAGCTGTAGACTAAAATCTGCATCCGACACACCGTTCATGCGCAGTCCATTGGAGCCGATCGAGGCTGCTTGGCTGTGAGCTGTAGAGGGCCGCTTTCGGTCCAACTCTGTCGCCGGTAGCTCGAAAACACCATTCATGGCCTCTGCCGCCGCAGTAGGGTTCGGTGTGCTCTTTCTTCGATCAGCAAGTGTCGTGAAAGACCCTCTCGACTCCATCTTCGGATGAGCCGACTTCGTTTCCGAAGACCGGGCAGCGGTCAACTTTGACTCCGTGCTCAGCTTCGGCAGACTCTTCTTGAAAGATGGAATGTTCTTCCTGCCATTGCTGATAGCTCGACGGACTGGGTTGTTGCCGTTAACCGATTGCTGCTTCTCCTGCCGCTCGATCTCACCAAGAATTGTGGTACCATTAATGGCATAGTTCTCCTCCGGAATAGGTTCGAACTTGACAATGCCTCGCTCGGGTGGCACACTCAGAATGTCTGCCATGAATGACTGGATGAGCGCTGCGTTTCGCTTGTTCATGGTTGGACCCATCTGGGAGGGCACCGTAATTATCGTGAGCATGTAGCATGGGTCGAAGGTGCCTCCGAGCGCGAGACAAGCGCTGTGATCCACTTTAATCATCACACAGGAGTCTGGTCTGGTGTATCTCGCTGCCAGGTGGTAAGAGAGGTCGGTGACAAGCGTAAATTCATCTTTGATCTATGCTTTGTTAGCGTGGCATGAAGGCTGACTGTTATTTAGGTGACATACGATGACATTGGTTCGAAGCTCAGCGACCACAGGCGACTCTCGCTGGACCCGCTCTCGAACACTGCTGCCACCATTGTCCTTGTGTTGAATCTGTTCCTCGTAGTACTGTGTTTGATGCTTCGACGAATTGTTGTACGTGGCAATCATGCTGTTACGATCTCCGAGGTGCTTCTGCATGAATTCGTCCACGTCCGTCTTGCCAAGTAGGTCTGCATAGACGTCTGGTCCAGGTAAACTAGCGCGATCCCGGGCTTGTGACTGAAATGGAGATCGGTTGCTATAGGGAACAACGGTGCCTGGAATGTTGAGGAATGAGGGACTGGGCAAAGGACTGAGCACATCCGATGAATGTGTCGAAGTGGAGTCACTTGGTCCCGTCGTTGAATGCGGCATACTGTTTCAGAAGAAAAGTCGCAGCCGAATGTAACACAGCAGTCCAGCCAGGTACACGACGTACTGGCGTTTGTCAGGCTCGATCACGCTATCGGCGTAGGCGCTGCTGCAGGTCGCCGGCCGAAGCGCAAAGTTGGTCGTTAGCGACAGATACGACAGACAGCGAGCTGCGACTAGTACAACATGCAGCGAGTGAAGTTGGGTGTTGCCCGCGAATGGCTCGTCCTGGTCGTTGCGGCGCGTCAGGAGATGGTGGATGCTGCAGAGGGGGAAGTCCGACGCGCCGACGTGAGGTCGTGGAGTCCTACAAGAGGCGGACTTTCTGCTGAGCGACACGCGGCACTTGCAGGAAGATATGGAACAGCGAGGCGGGTGAGGTCCCTTCTCTCACATGGAGTTGATTAGAGTTGATTGCCTGCGTCGTCTTGGAGCTATTCATGCCGAACCACGACTGCACGCCAACGGCGGAGGTCTGGGGTGGCTTCCGCGCATCGTGGTGCGTGGTGCGTGGTGCGTGGTGCGTGGTGCGTGGTGCGTGGTGCGTGGAGATGGGGAAGCCTTCGTCTCAGCGAACCTGTAATAACAGAGCGTGCGATTCATTTCGCTGCCGCTGAAGCGCAAGCCATCGTAGGTGATGAAATTGTGTGCTGGCTCGAAAGAGGAAGGCTTTTCATAACGCCCGTCTTTCCATGTCGTTAGCGCGCGATTCTATCTCGATAGTAGCGGACAGTATAGCCTTTAGCGTCCCCGTTTCGGTCGTCCATCGGAATTAGATATCGCGCAAGGTTTCACAACGGTTGCAGCGTGTGACTCGGAGAGTTTTGAAAACGATAGCCGTGTCTCGACCACCTTGAAAACGTTCCTACCATGTGAAGTCGCAACGAGCACGCAAGAGGAACACGAGAGGGATTTGCCATTACTATGCTAGCACAGCAGGATGCATGACGGCAATAGTTTGCAGGCATAGCGGGTCGCATTTCACGACATCTGATTCCTCCACATGCTTCTGACTGAAGCTCGCACGGTCTATTCGAAACAAGTGCGGAGGCCCGCGACTCTGCATCATAAGTAGTGGCTGCTAATACCTGACCTGGACAGTACGCTCATGAGCTATGATATGCTGCGAAATTAGCCTAGCCATGCTCATGCTCACGCTCATGCTCATAGCTATTCCGCAGCTGGAAGTGATAAATAGCGCATCATACCACAACGGGCTGTAACTCATTGGGATCTTGCTGCGGCATACAAGAAGTCATCGTAGCATCGCTCTGATGAGATGCATCGGTGAGGACGATATGATGCTCTGATGGTCGATCGAGTTGGTAGGAAATGGCTGGTCCTGGTCGTAAAGTGTTTCTGAAGCCCTGAACAGCGCTATTCGCCGAATCGCTGGTGCGATAATGATCTGGCGTTGCTTCAATACTTCCATGTGCTGTATAGCTGGAGCTGCATTAGAGTGAAGCAGTGATCGGTGGTGTTGATGCCTCACGACCGCCCGGGACAGGATCAGACATCGAATCTTTGCAGTATCAACAACGGGCCGCAATCAGCCCCTTTCATCAGGCCAGCTTCGCTCGCATTGGCGAGACCGAGTGCTTGCCTTGACCATGGTGTCGATAGTGAAGCAGACAAGAAAGATGCAGAGAAAAGTGGGCGGTCACCGTGGTCGCCCCACCTGGCCATTGCACGAGCTCCCGGGAATGAGCGGAGACTGAGAAATGGCAGAACGCAACAACACCGAGGACAAGACTAAATCATGACAAGCCACAACCATTTCTACAAGATCCTGGACAGTGCTCCTCAAGAACCACTTCCTGAGACTCTTCCACACTCAGAGCTCGACAAAAAGGACGGCTTCATTCACCTAAGCACCGCCAACCAGACCAAGGAAACAGCCAACCTCTTCTTCTCCAACGCTGAGAAACTGTGGCTTCTTAAGCTTCGCGTGGATACTCTCAAGAAAGACGGGAACATTCAATGGAATCCCGACGTCCCAGGCGCTCCCCATCTCCACGACAGCCAGCATGGACTAGGCAAGGCAAATGTTGAGGCCATCATTGTAGCAGCAAAGGGCAATCATAGATCCTGGAAGGAGGTACCGGAATTGCTGAACCTCGAAGACTAGATTGGAAGGGTGCGCACGTTCCATGTGTCCTTTCGACTTATCAAGGTGGCAGGGTGCTACGGCTCTGCCTGCAGTATAGTATGTTCAACCAATTCTGCCAGATTTCTTCTCTCTTGAAGACGCTGGAGGCACCTCATGATATGGCTTCAACGCTGTCAATATATGCTCTCAGCCTGTAAGAGGATGTTTCAAGCAGATAGATGATCTCCTTCGGCTATATCTATCTCTCAGACGAACACACCCTCTTTTCCCTTCGGCTCGTACACCAGAATCGGCATGTCATACGCCTTTTCCGGCACAACATCGATCTTTACATGTGTCAAAAGCTTACAGCCATGCTTCAGATAGAACGGATACCCCATCAAGCTGCTCTCAATGACCACAGGCAATCCGACAGCATCCGCCACATCAAGACCCCATTGCAACAGTCTACGACCGATACCGTGACCTCTATGCCACGCCGGGTCGACCATCAGAAGTTGCAGATGAAGGTTTGATCTCAAAGAATCAACCTTTCCATAGCTGTCATGCAGTAGTATCCAAGCGCGTGTAAATGCGGCATAATCGAAGATGGTATTCTGCAAATACCGATAGTTCATCAATTCCAGATCCACTAGCTTCCTTTCCACGGCTTGGAGCCACCCAGAATCTTGTCGATACCACTCCTGGGCGATGGGATTGTCCGTCCCTTGAGCATCCCAGGCGGAGAAGCCGACTATTTGCGATCTCTGGTCTCCAAATACGTCGAGCTCCAATTTCTCGGCGACCATGAAGCGGACTCCAGGCTTCACGAAAAACATACGAACACGGCCTAGGGCGAAGAGATAGAACTCGTCGGGCTTCTCTTTCCGTTTGGGACAGAAGTGGTCATGAAATTCGAAGTCTAGCAGGTTGTCTCGAAATATCTTTGCGACCGCCGAGATGTCTGCTCGTGTAGCCCAGCGTAGATATATCTGATGTGTTGTGGGTATTCTGCTCAGGGTATCGTCGTGCTGCCGCCTCGGATAGTGAGTCATGGTGGCAAGACCTTCGTAATAGCAGATTCCAGGTCGCGGTGCTGTGTGAATTCTTCACTTCGCTGTCGACGATCGCGGGCATGTAAAGTGGTGTCGCTCAGGCTAGAGAGATGAGTCTTTCGATTTGCCATTGGACGGCATTCACGGCATGCCGCAGCGGCTTTCGGATCCGCGCCAGCACCTCCCTCCCTCCCCATCAACAGGCGGTTCACCAACATCCAGACCACAATAATGCTCTTGCCATAAAACGTGTCGTCATGAGACAAACCACCCACCCTGTCCCCTCCAAGGTCCACAAGTTCACGCCGTCCACAAGCCTGCTGGGAACCCACCTCCGTAGCAGCCGCGTGCCATGGTTGCTGAATCATGCTCACCCGTCCAATTGGCTCAGGAGACACTTCACTAATGGGAGTGCGCAGCAGCGTCTATTCGTCGAATTCAATGCTCTGTTGCCTTCTGTTTTGTTATGGTTGCCCTTGCTATCGTCGGTGGTCCACTGGGCGCTAATGTTGTGAGATGAGACGTTAGTGGGCCAGTTATAAGAGTGACAGAGCGCTACGTTATGATAGTGATGTAGATGGACAGCGCGATTTCGAAATGATGCGTTCTGGCGAAGACAATGTTGTCAAGCTGCATGGCCTACAAGACCTTCACAAGACCTGGTCAAAGGTTTAGCTAAAGGAGGACTCAAGGTGAGTGGTCAGAGCACATTGATAACATGACGAGTACGTAGCTGAAGTCTGTGGACTTGTGCTCACGGTACCACAGATTTCCTGCGCGACATTGAAGCAATCGCTCCTGCACTGTATATATACATCATGATGAATAGAGCCATCAGCCCTTCTGCAGAATTCGTTCAACCACCCACTCCTTCCCTCTACGGATTTGCTGCACCTTCCACGCCTTCATAGGCCAGCTCGCACCTGCCGAATTCGGATCTCGTAACGCCGTACTTACGAAGCATACCCGCGTTCTCCCGGCGTCCTTCTCTTCGATCTTTCCAATAGGCTTCCCAAACTCGAGCAAAGGAGAGCCTTCCGCGAGGGAAGTCAGTAGCATGGGACCAGCAGTAGTCAGAGGGTGCATGCGCGTGCGCTTCTGCTTTCCGTCCACTGTGGAGGCTGCTGCGCGACTGAGGTTGGTGTAGACGATATAGTCCGGCATCTCATGCACGGAGAGTTTTGCAAGCAGACTGCTGGGGTGCACATACACACTTCGCTGCTGCGCTTGCTCTTCCAAGGTGTTCGCACGGTCGATGTCGGCCTCGGCGATTGAAGGAAGAAGCGTCCGGTATGGTACTTCAATAGCCCGGCGTGGCTTCTGTCCGGGGGATACTGCACTCGGAAGCAAATCGTTGCGTACCGCGACTTGGTCGATGTAGCCTGCGGCCACGATCTGGTTCAGCAACTTGATGTCCTTCTCCTTCGGTGGCGAGATCACTGCTCGATAGGATTCAGGTGGTTGTCCACGCTCAATCATCTGTTTTTGCATTATGTTGTGAAGCTGGGAGCGCAGCTGCTGCACTTCGGTCATGCCCTTCTCTCGTAGGAAGTACTGGGAGCAGAACGCTTTATCTCCTCTGCCGTCTGCCTCTGCATGAGCTGCAATCGCAGTGAGCAACTTGATGGCATCAGACTTGTCGTCAAAGTTAGCGAACGTGGCATGGGCACGGCCAAACGCTTGCTTCTTGCTGTTGATCGCACTTTCCATCATGCGATCAACACGCTTAGGCTGACCTTCGTTGACAGAATCAATCCCATCGGCATCGAGAGCCTCTTGGCGGGGAACTACTTGTGTTTCTGGGATGAACAGCTCGCCCACTGCAAGACCGGCCACCAATGCAACAGTATACGGTAGCACGCCATGTTGCAGACCAAGCTGCAGCATTCTGCCGAACCTTGGGTTGACTGGGTATTTCTGCAATTCCCGGCCTCGCGCTGTGATCTTTCCCGACTTCGGATTGACAGCCCCCAAGTTCCTCAACAATCGTTCAGCTTGCGCCAACTGTTCCCGCTGCGGCGGTGTGGGAAATGGGAAGTTGATTACATTGTCGACCTCCATTGCCTTGAGTGATAGAACTGTGCCCTCTATAGGCGTACATAGTATCTCAGGCAGAGTATGGTTGTCGAAGTACTGCTCGTATATTGCGGAGCTGTACAGTCTGTAGCAGTGACCTGGGCCAGTACGTCCTGCACGACCCATCCTTTGGCTGGCGCTAGCTTTGGAGATCCAGTCAATTTTGAACTCTTGGACGCCGGTGGCTATGTCGTAATGCTTTTCCTTGCTCCTGCCACAATCGAAGACGTAGCGGACGTTCGGAATAGTCAGGGAAGTCTCGGCAATGTTGGTTGCGAGGACGATCATTCTGTATCCTTCAGGTGGCGGATCGAACACACGCATCTGCTGTTCCGAAGACAGCCCGCCGTACAGTGGTACTATATGTGGTTTTAGGCCACCTCTTTGCTGTGGCGCGTTCTGATCGATTTCTACTTCGAACTCGGCGTCATCGGCGTCATCATCCAGTCTAATGATCTCCTCTTCATCGTCCGAGTCATCTGCCGGTCCATCTTCATTCTCGAGATAGTCGTTCACAGGCTTTTCCTCATTCATCCTGGAAGGCTTCCTTGAATTGGCGAAAGAGGCATCTTCGCTGCTTGTCAGCACCTCTCGCAACTTCTTCGCAACTGTGCTGATTTCGTCTTGACCTGTCAAGAAAACCAATATACTACCAGCTGGGAGTTTGCGATGACCTCGGCTCACTTTTCGAACAGTCTCTGCAACATAATCGCGCTGCGTTTTCTTCGCGAAGTGTTCTGTCACGGGATATTGTCTGCCCTCAGCTTCGACCACCGGAGGCTTCACGCTCCTGAACAGCTTGTCATTCATGATGAAGTCCGTTACCCGCAAAGTAGCGCTCATGATGACGAGCTTCAATGGGTGATATTTTTCTGGCTGCTCTTCGCTAAGGGTCTTCCGGATGGGTACTATACGCGACAGCATCCCTATCAAGATGTCCGTGTTCACGCTTCGCTCGTGCGCCTCGTCGATGACCACAACGCTGTACTTGCTGAGAGCAAAATCCTGGCTGATCTCGCGAAGTAGGATACCGTCTGTCATGAACTTGACCTTCGTGGACCGACTAACATTACTGTCGTATCGAATCTGCGATCCGACCTGTTTGCCATACTCCGGTCCGAGCTCATGCGCAACTCGTCTCGCCACTGACTGTGCTGCCACGCGGCGCGGCTGGGTGACTCCGATCATGCCTTTCGAGGTGTAGCCGTTCTCAACAAGCATCTGAGGAAGCTGAGTTGTCTTTCCCGAACCTGTAGCGCCACACACAACAGTGACTGGATTATTGTGTACGGCCTCTATAATTTTCTGCTCTTCCTGCACCACGGGAAGCTGTAGCCTGGCAGTGTGTATCTCCTCAGATCTAGGTATGACAACTGCCTTTTCTGGGCGGTAGCTGTTTTCGCTCTGTCGAACGGACGTCAGCACCTCAGATACTGTGGGATCTGGTGAGGGAGCGCGCGGTATGAAGTTGGCTTTGATCACATCGTCGTGTACGGGCGCTGTCGACGGTGTGAAGTCCAGAGCTTGGTTGCGTTGAGAATCTGCCCATGCCTTGAAGGCGGACACGCGGGCTGGTTTGTCCACGCTTTCTTGCTCGTCATGACTATCCTGTTCTGCGTCGCTCGAGACGTCCGAACCACCCGTAGCTACGCTTGAGTCGTCGCCTTCAGACGCTGATTCGGATGCAGTCACGGAGCGCGTTGCTTGTTCTTCCTCGTCAGAAAATCCGTTCCATGCATCTGACGTATCGTCATCTGCCTCCTCATTGTCCGCACTCTCCGAGGGCGGTTCTTCGACAATAACAGCTTTCTTTTGCCTCTTTCGCTTCTTGATCACAGGCCGACCAGAGTCGTCGACCTCGAGAGGGCGTTTCAACCCTGTCCCAAATGATACTGTCGTCCTCGCGGTCGCCACGGGCTTAACAGGGACTGGGATTTCGTTCGCTGGGTAGAGAGCCTGAGGCCCATCGCTCGTATCGTCGTCACTGTCCGCATCGTGCTCGACAGCCAGGTCCCTCTTCTCATACAGTATTGCATCGCGGTCGCCATTCGCATCGATCCCAGCTCTTTCCTCCTGTAGCGCCCTTGAGAATCGCTCCCGCTTCGTCTCTTGCACTCGGCCCAACTTCTTAGCACTTTGCAGTAGGCTCGTATCCACTTTCTGCGCAGCGAGCTTCTTCAACAACTCGAGATTCTCCTCCTTCTTCAGCTTCGTGTCAATGTACTTGTCCAATCTCTTCCTCTTCTTCCCACTGATCTTCGTCTCCGGCTGTTGTGCTTTTAGCTCCTCCTGCAACTTTCGACGTTTCTCTTCCTTCTCGCTCTGGCTGAGCGGCACGACGATGTCCGCATTGGCTGGCCCATCCTGCCGAGACGATACTGTCTTCTGTCGCGCGAGCTTCCTATGCTTCCTCTCCCGCGGCACGAACTTGGGCATTACGGGAATATTGTCGACATCAGATCTGTGGAAGATGGACTTTTTTAGACACTACTACATAGCGCGCGAACCCGGCCCACTACCCCACATGTCGGTAGATCTGCCGCGAACCCAATGCACGGATCCTCCGCGTGGCCTTGTGAGCCTCGGTGTGTGCCCCCCCGTCTTTCTCTCGCGCGACCAGCACCACAGTTCCACCTCCTGAAGCTTATGATACATGCGATTCGAAGGCTTGAGTCACATCCTGGGTTAGACTCTGTAGAAGTAGTGGGCGCGCTCGTGAGAGTCACTGAAAGTACAGACCAACACTCAAGAGATGACCCTGATATCAATACATAGATTCTCGCTGAGCTGGTATGGGCCATGATCCGATGCGCAGCTCTTTGATGATGGTTAGTGCAGCCGAGAGACAGTAGGTGACGAACTACGCTTCAGCTCCGACATCAGTCGCACAGTGGGACCCGCGCAAGATGGTCACGTCTTCGGTCTCCGTAGACCGGCCGGTGTCAGCGCTCACCGGCCTACGTTCAAAGGGCCTGCTGCCTTGTAAAGTCGTTGCATTCGGGTTGATAGCATGGTAGAGCAGACCCAGTCACAGCACATCCAGGATCGCCATGCCACCGCCAGCTGCATCGACCGACACGGCAACGTTACACCTCCCGCGCCTACTGTGTTTTCATGGAGGAGGCACCAATTCAAAGATCTTCAAGGTACAGTGCCGTTGCCTTGAGAAAGCACTCGGCGATACGTTCCGCTTCGTCTACGTAGAGGCACCCTACATATCGTATCCCGGCCCAGATGTCGTTCAGGTGTACAAGCACATGGCGCCTTTCAAGGGCTGGCTAAGATGGCGCGACGAGGACGAGCTTCGGAGCTCATCAGAAGCCGTAGATCGCATCAATGCTGCAATCAAGCTTGCGATCGACGAAGACTCACAAGCAGGAGCGACGGGAGAATTCGTTGGCGTGCTGGGCTTCAGCCAAGGCGCAAAGCTAGCCGCAAGCATATTATACACTCAGCAACAGCTTGAAGAAGTCATGCATGAGCCTAGTCCATGGCCATCGTTTCGCTTTGGTATACTGCTTGCCGGAAGGACCCCAATAGTCTGGCTGAACGCCGACTACGATGGCCCAATCGGCACAGTAGACGCGGCAGCGGTATCGACAGCACCTACTGACCACTTGCCACCGATGCTGCACAACCAAAGACTGAGCGTTCCGACGCTGCATGTGCATGGGATGAAAGATCCGGGTCTGCCTCTACATCAGAAGTTTCTCCACAACTGCTGCGATCCGTCGAGCACAACACTTCTCGAGTGGGATGGCAATCACAGGATACCGTTCAAGCATGCAGACGTGGATCGGCTGGTACAGGCCATCTTGAAACTGGCGAGAGAGACCTGTGCAATATGAGAACGAACCGTATGGAAGAAGGTGAAGACTCCTGCATGAATTTTGCACACAGCCGGCAACAGTAATTCATGTTTGGCGCCGCTGAGTCAAGCGTGAAGGATGGGCGGCACAGCATCAACGGCGCATACCTGGCCAGGTGTTCTCCAGCTTCAGGCATCAACGCTTGCTTGAAAATGACACTTGATCGCTGCTGATATCATCAAAAAGGGAGGAGCAGCTTTCGGTAGCACTACAGCCTACAGAATACGCTAATCGCAGAATGTCAGCAATCTGGTTCTTGGCACTATGCTTTTCCCTCCTCATCCCTTGCCCCAACACATGTACTGGACTACAACTCCCGGTAGAGTGCTTCGAGAGCAGAGACGACGCTAAATTCCATCATAGCAGGTAATACTACCAAGCCGACCCAAGACTTCTAGACTCTTAAAGGTTATGCATCGCTCTCCAACGGAACGCAGCTTGACATAGCAATACGTGCTGTACCTGAGAGCCTGTCGGAGCTACACTACCGACTTAATGTCCCGATCAACACGGAAACACTGATAGCACTAAAAGAAGCACAGCCAGCATGTCGACTGTACTACGAGATACCCTTTTCATACTGGGATCGGTACGACAAGCGCGTACCCAGCATTCAGAGCGTCGGATCAGAACCCTTCCACCGTGAGAGCACAAAGCAGCGTCAGATGATCTTGGACCATTGCTCCAATCTATACTCGGTTAAGGCCCACATGAACTATGGAAGTGACGACGACTTCGATGATGTGCCTTTCATCTTTGACGGCCTTACCACAGCTGTGTCGTAGCTCACCACGAGAGCGTTCGACTTCAAGAGGAATGACGAATCATTCGCCCAGCTTGAGTCGCTGAAGCGGGATGGGTATAATCTGCATCATACACCGACTTCAGAGTCACGGTATGTCGCACGAGAATTCGCTAGAGGGAATACTCCCAATGTTCTGGCAAATTTGGCCTCAACGGTACGCTTTCTTGCGAGTACATTATATCGGTACGGCGTCGAAAGCGGCCTTCGGGACTTCTACAACTTCATAGTGGGCTTTATTTATCCGTACAGAACTCGCACTGTGTCGGGCCCAGAGTACGACAACCTCGACGTCGGGCTTCAATGCATGGACTGGGTACGGCAAGCATCTCGATCTAGGAAGCGTGGATTTGAACAGCCTGGAAGGTTGTCGCAGATGGCGCGAGCCCAGAGAGCTTGGTTCTACCTTCAAGGTACAGGTTTGCACGTGAGAAAGATTATTCAGGCCTCGTATAAACCCTGTCGAGACTACTCGAGCATTTGAAAGTAAAGGATGTTGAATGCACAGACTACAACGACATTGTTGACGATATAGGCTCGAGAGGTGATGATTTGAGAAGATTGATCCTCAGGGAAGGCGAGTACAGCCGTCACGAGTATTGCTTTTCGAGTCCGTCTGAGGAACACTGCCCACATCGCCGCGAGACATACTACCTCCCAAGACCATTCTTGAATGCCTCGCATCTAGGGCAAATCGCGAAGCAGAATTCCAAAATCACGACTCTTGACATCGACATCCCTCGCATCGTGCCCGATATTGAGAATCGCTCAATATGGTCCCTTGACTACACCGCGATCGAGGCTGCAACAACGTTGCCACAAGTAATTTGCCTCAGAGTCAACATCGCATGAGCAGACGAATGCCTGATCCGAGCCAGACGACTACAAGAGTACAAATGGACCCGCATGCTTGATTACAGCAAAGAACTTCCCCCTTTCACTCACGACCCAAGCCTCAATCGTATTTCTGTCCCGGCACTGTTCACCTCGATCAACCAGCGTAGGCAAAAGGCCGGACTGGCATCTCTACAAAGGCTCGACTTCAACGTCGGAGGATGGTCGCAGAGGTACCAGGGAGATTGAGGTATTATGGGAACCACTCGATCTCATGATTGGGAACAGGTATGTGAGACAGTCACGAGCGCCCAGCAGAGCAGGTGCTATGGTGGCAATGCACATCCTGGAGATGCGGATGTCGAGATGGAGGTTGAGGACTGGAGGCTGCGTGATCCAGTGTTCAAGCACTATTGGGAGGACGATGAAAGGTACGATCATAGCGAGCTTCGAGACAGCAGTGGCGCAAGAGCAGAGACAAGATTTGGCTGAGTAGTGTGGTTCGAGACTGCCGATATGTTGATCATTCTAGGCTGGAATATTGTCGAAGCACGACCGTATCATATGTTCTACACCAAGCGAATCTTTCCGACCTTCGAGCCCGCGAAGAAGTCCTTCCGATACTCGTTTGCCACGCCAACTCTGGTATAGCACTGCATACCATCATGATCCTGCCTCTCCGGGAGCAGCAGCAACATCGATGATTCGCCAATCTCAAGTGCTAATATGTCACTTATCTGCTCATCTGGCACACTGTCAGTCACCGTGCTTGCGTAGTCGAGCTGCCCAACCACAGCCCGATGGTGCGCTTCGTAGGCGAGTACCCG
Organism: Mycosphaerella arachidis; assembly: GCA_001297265.1. Lineage (NCBI taxonomy): Eukaryota > Fungi > Ascomycota > Dothideomycetes > Mycosphaerellales > Mycosphaerellaceae > Mycosphaerella > Mycosphaerella arachidis. The sequence continues at coordinate 261,152 of LIHB01000027.1, forward strand.
TCCACGGTCCGGATCCCTTGCATACACTGGTTGTTGGGGGCTTTTTGAGAGCTTTGGTCGTTCTGTAACGTAGACATCTTTCCAATCAGTTTTGACGGCGTCGCCACTGACAAATTTGCGACAACGACCTTCGACGTCCAGTATCTTCGCATCGGCTCCGGCTTCAATAGCAGCCATGATGTGCTTTTTGGTGCCGCGAGGACCCCATGCTTGTAAGTTAAACTTCAAGCATTCCCGGAACTGAGTACCAATCTTGATCTCGGTGCACAGTGGTAGAGATGCCCAAGACCAGGATGGGCCGATGCTGCTCAACCTCCCACCAGTTACGCCCTCGCATACAGTCCAGCTTAGACCATGGGCAATGTTACCTAGCCACAGGCCAGCAAGGTACTCTTCTTGCTGGTCGGGATCTCTTGTGTTGCGTTTCGCCTCGAGGTATCTGGTTGCGAGACCAGAAATAGCTAGGAAGCGATCCTCGCCCCGATAGAGCTCACGTCGTACATAGGACGCTACGATGTCAAGCCACTCGTTTTCCAATCTACTCGAATTTCCGTCATAGCAGTACTTCAGGAAAGCCTGTGGGTGGCTCCACTTCTTCGATGCTCGATTGTCGCAGAGACCTTGCGATCCTTCGATATAGGTGTCACCTTGGGCGCATGACCAGTAGGCTCGCTGACCACACCAATACAACACGCGTGGGGACAGGCGTTCTTCCTGTAGGACCCAGCCACGCTGGGACAAAGGAGCATTGACACGCATGTCGTTTAGGCTCATGTCGATCGTGGAGAGCCAGTACGCGTCGACTTGACAAGAACGTGGACGATAGGACCAGGCTTGTCGGCCAGTAATCAATGGATCCCAGGCTCTCTCCGCACCAGTGGCCGCGAGTGTGAAGAAAGCGTTGCCGAAGATTTCATGCATCTTGGATGACTCAGCGTCCCAGTCGGCGCCCTTGGGAATACAGAGGCGATCGATCCACATGTAGCGGACGCCGAAAGCGTCTGTGATACGCATCGAGTCTTGTAGAGTCTGTGGAAGGACCGAGCGTTGGAACATTTCGTGCACGCAGGACTTTGGATCAGCTGTAAGCTCCGCAGTCGCATTGAATATGTTCTCTTCGTCCTGATTGTCCCATTCGCCCCAGGAGTAGCTCAACGACACATATTTGATGAGCGGAGAAGTACGGGGTGTGACCAGCCTCGCCATGTTATCGGGTAGCAGCTCGACGAGCCAAGAAGGGTTGTTGGTGGAGTACACGAGATTGGAACAATCAAAGTGATGCTCGTGGCAGTCGTCAACGAGTGGTCTAAGGTTGACAAAAATGTCCTCGAAGTCGAGCGGGGCGACAGCTAGTGCTTGCTCTTGTTGTCGAGGCTCGTTGGAGCAAAAGATCCACGCTGATTTCTCGTCGTGCTTCTCAGATCCAATAACGACCTCTAGGAATATGTGCTTGGCCGTGCAGTGTAGTCTTGCAAACACGTACGCCTCTTTGGATGTCGTCGAGATTTCTTGGACACCTGCTTGCGTGATCTGTGCCAGGAGAAACGCACGTCGGATGACCTGACAAGCAACACACTCGTACGAGCTCGCGCAATCTTCCAGCTCTGAGAAGGTTCGATGTAGCCTACCAGATACCAAGACACCTTCGTAGGAAGGATCCACGACCCTAGCATCTCTCAGCCAAGCAAGGAGCTCTTCGATCTCGTCGCAGCCGCGACATTGTAGTTGACGAGAGCAGAAGCTCTCTTTCGTGTCGCATAGGTTGATAGAACACTGTCTTTGGATCATGTTGGTAAGCTTCATGGCAGATGAAGACAACACCGATGTGGCGGCAGAGAGGCATGAAGCCAGAGTCCCCGGCAAGTCGCTCGAAGAGCCTGACTCCATCATGTTATATGAATTGTGGATCATGAGGCCGCAAAATGTATGACGGCTTGGTGGCGATGGTGATACGGGCGGATCAAAGGGCAGAACACTTGACAGTGTACTGAGAAGTTGTCGGAATGATGTTCGGATCGCTCATGAGGGCGACGAGTTGCTGATGAATATACCTGGTAGCCTTGGGCGCAGCGTTTGCCTTGTCTTTGCATGGCCGGCCTGATGCCGCCAAGGCATGCAGTGAGGCTCGAACATGTCACGGGCGGTACCTTTTAGTCCCTTTGAAAAGGCTTGGGAGAGGGTAAACCACCGCGCAGAGGGAGAACTGACCTCATGTTCGACCGTATCAATTACATGCCTCCCGCCCATCGTCTTCGTAACTTGAAAGAATCACACTTCTGTACTTCTGCAAGCACGAAACAAACATGATCAGATTCCAGCACCGTCGATACCGTACCACGACTGCAGTCCTGAGTGCTCTGGCTCATGGTGCTCAGCTCATTACTGGCATCGATGCGTTGACCTGCGCAAAGAACTTTATCGATGGACCGGTCACGCTTCTCGCGTCGCTCTCGGTCTTTGTGGTGAGTAGTGATCCACAACAAGCCCTTTCTCGACACCAGCCGCTGACGATGCCATCTATAGGGCCTTGCTGGAATAACACTCATGACCATGTGTCTTGCCTTCAACAAGATACCAGATCAGTTGAAACAGCAAACACAAGAGCAGTTCTTTCGTCTCAAATCTCGCCACTTCACGTTCAAGGCCGTATGCTGTGCCACAATCGCTCAGCTGGACATCTATTTGGCCTCGAAAATGAGACCCCATCACTTTGGATTCTCTCTGGCAGCAACCCTATCTTCGTGAGTGCCTCATCCAAGGTCCCACGACTTCTTGTGCTGACCGTCTATAGAATGCTCACAGTACTGGCTTTGGCGGCGTCAGCGAGAGACTTGTACTTGACGCAGCTTGAGCTGAAGCGCCGGCAGAGGAAGCACGTTCGACAGCGTCCTATCAATCGCTCCAAGCTCCCGGATATTGGCAAAGTGAAGCGGCAGGACAGTTGGGTGCCCTAAGGGTCGGAGCATTGGGTGTAGCCAATCGCCAGGGGATTCGAATAAAGTCCATGGCAACACGAACAATGATCTGAATCTTGATTGAATCTTCTGTGCATTGGGGGAAAAATGGGGCGTTGGGCACGTCGGCGAGGGCTGGCTACGACCAAGACTCGCTGGTGATGGCTGACATCCATGTTCGGCGGCGAACAGCATCGCCACCACAGCAAGTTGACGGAGAGTCGCCCATCCGGGAATGGAAAGGTTGAGGCGCGGGAGATGAGGTCGGAAGGGAGCAAAGATGCAAGTGGAAGGGCAAAGTTGAGCGGGCTGAAGTGGCTGTGAAGGCAACGGGCGGCTGTGCGGCTCGGCCCTCGGTAGTTCTACTGTAGCTTTAAAGAGTTTCGAGCCATAAGCTCTCCTCCTGCCACACCGGACACTGCCATGGTACTGGGCGCCGCACTTATGATGCATATGATGCATGGAACTTTTGCGACCTTGGGTGTCAACATCACGAGGTGTTTGCCTTATGAGGCCGCACATATGCCTTACTGAGAGCGCTTCGCCATCTGTGTGACCACTCACTGTGCACAGCCTCTGAGGTCGGCCTGTCCACTTCGTTCCTCACCGGCCAAGTACCTCGCACCGTCATGCGTGGTCAGGTCAGAACGATACACCGCTGTAATTTTGCACAACCGACCGTTTCTTCCTTCTGAAGCGCCAGACTCGTGGCCACCTCACCGATTGTTGTTGAGGGTACTTTTGACGCGATAGAATGACCGGCGTGATCTTGTTGACAGTCCATGGGCATTTCAGAGTGTAGCACTACGCGCGGGCCGTCGGCGGAGCAATGGCGCACTCACAGAGACGAGATCACTGCATTGTACTTGTCGAAGAGTCTCGGCTGTATGAGGAAACAAATGGACCAGCAGTATGGCTTTCGAGCAAGGTATGAGGCTGCCACACGAAGGCGAGTGGCATTATATATATATATACAGACTGATCATCTTCCAGCAAGCGCATGTTTGATGCTCGATTCAAAGCCTGGAACGTTAAGAAGAATCTTCGAAGGGCAGACAAGGAGCGATTGATCTTAGGCATGGCGAAGGCCAATTCAGTCAGTGAGAACGACATGAAGAAGGTCAGGCGTTACCTTTCAGCTCAGCACCGCCGCAGCCGCAGCAAGAGCATCTCGTCGTCCACTTCAGACGGCGAATGGCAGAACCTATCGGGAGAGTTGTCGCCTTACGGCTTGGAAGAGCACACACCAAACAGCACTGGCCAGAGTACCATCAACAGGACTCCATCCATCGAGGCCATCAGCTCTTCCCAACTAGTTCAGGGGTCTTCCAAGCGGCACAACTCGTACAATCCTGTCGGAGTTCAGATTCCGCTTCCAAGCGATGGACTGGAATCTCTGCCACTGATAGCCTGTGACACTCCCGGTCCTTTCTCCAGCAATCATCGCACAGAGGATTGTATGCTCATGGCGAGATACCTGCCAAGCGTAGCGGATCGCAACGTGGGGCTTCTATGGACGACCATGAATCACTTTATCAGCTTCAAGATACAATGCACACCGTCAGAGATGTTGCCATATATGTCGCTGAACGACGGCACGACTGACGTAAGTTGCTCCTTCTGGGAAAGAGTGGAGAACAGCATTTACCATTTCAAGATCGGAGACAACGAAGGCCTCGCAGTACCAGCATTCAACGATGCAAAGAGGCTACTCCTATCTCTGTTCGGCAACGGCCAGGTCTCGCTTGACTTCCTTCGAAAGGTGCTCTATACATTGTCACCGACCAATACTGCTATGTGTTCCGAGAAACGTACTGAGCTCATGAAGCTGATCAGAGAGTACGCCGCCAAGGGTCTGGGCGTCGATCACCCTATCACCAAAGTCTGCGCCATCCTGTTGGCGGACGAGGAGGATTCAGACTTGTCTCGCCGAGCACTGAACAAGATGTATGGAATGATCAGCTCCGGTCTTGGAAAGCGCGGAGCATCGCATCCTGCATCCTGTAAGGTCATGGACTCGGTCATCACCCTGGCAAGGCGCACAGGGGAGCAAGAACTCAGGAGACTGTCCAAACCTAGTGCGGCCAGACGAGCGAGAGAGCTAGCCACTGCCATGTCTCTCGCGGAACAAGCATATAAGCTTGCTATTCACGATCATGGATCCGACTCTAATCAATCAAGGCAAGCGGCCTATACGCTTGCCGAGCTATGTACTGTCACGAGTTACCATGCTCGAGCGCATCATCTCCGCCTCGAGATCATCCAGCAGGATCCCTGCGAACAGTTTGGTGCTTCACCGCCCATGAAATGTGAAGACGCCATCTCTGTCTACACCATGGAGTCGATTGCCGAGTCCCGCGAGAAGGAGGACGATTATCAAGGCAGTACAATATGGCTGGCACGCGCTGATAGCATTGCCTCGAAGATCTGGGATCAATCCAATGTCTCTAGGACCCACATATCGAACAAGTTGCAAAACGCATATGCGCGGCTTGGCGAGAGCTTGATCGCGGCACGGTGAAGCCACGCATCGCGGGACCAAGGATCGTGTGGTGTAGTCGAGTATTTTGAATAGCCTCAGATGTAATCTGTCTCACGAGAACTGGACTCGTGTTTGATGTATGTTAATGGCGTAAGCACTCCAGATTGCGGTGCGTGACGCATGAAATGACCATAATTCACGTCAGCAAGCCAGTATCCGCCAACTTTCGAGCAAAGATGATACCCTCATATTACATTCGTGATGCCCGCGACATAACAAGGTCGAACGAGCGCGAAGCGGTCATTCTGCTCTGGCAGGATCCAAGGCACATGACTGCCGAAGGTAAGACAGACGAGATCATTACGCCTCATGTATCGCGGACCCAGGACCATATGACCCTCATGCATGAAAAAACAGCGAGCGAAAGCGGCTATGCCACTGACCTGCACGAGATATCGCTGCGGACCCCCATCACCGCTCTCGACGTTTATTTAAAGTGCCTCTCGCGGATCTCGGTATCAGCGTTCCAGGAAGGGATATTAGCTGGCCGCCAAGGTTAAACCCAGTGCTCCTACTGCATTTGGCGAGATGTATCGTCGCTGAACTCGGCTCACGTGAGCGAGCTGAGTTTGTAGCATCTTCTGATGACTCGGCGCCGGGCGTGAAGGCAGGAGTAACAATGCCAGCCCGGAAGACCATGTAGCCTGTGCAGACAAGGACGTTACCGGGACCTCATGTAGCGTGCGCATCTGCTCGTGTGCCACCATGAGCTGAGAATCGCCACTATGGGAATCTGGAAGGGTTGACGTTTAAATCATCACGCTCCTGCCAAAGCCGTACCCAAGTTGGCCACTGATGTTCGACTTACCAGGCTTGAGGCTTTTCACCAAGTACTCTGGCCCATATGACTGCTCTGAAGGTCTTGCGTCCCTCGATGGCAATCATTGTGGCTCGCAAGAAGACCTGACTCAGGGGCCACCTATGGGCCGGTGACGATTTGCGCAGCTAATGTTGGCTTACCAAAACCCAAAGACAGCATAGACAGCACCTCTTGGCTCGCTATGTTCCTGCCCGTTGGTGTGTTGTAGTAGCCATACAAGCGTGGAGTCTTCATAGCATTTCCCTTTCATACACTATCCTTCGTGGTCAAGTTTTTGCGCGCAACGATCCAGACACTTCATTTCCCACATCTTTCGACGGTACCATCGGCTGTGGAATAACAAGATTTCATGTTCGCAGAAGGATGTTGTTCGTAAGTCGAAAGAAAGGTGAAGTCTCGATGCAGCTCAGCTCTCGGCAATTTCCACACGCCTGCTGTGTGACGGGTAGAGCAAAGCAGGCACGACACAAAGGTCAGGCAAGTACGCAGTCAAGACTACAACATAACTTTAGCCCAGTACTCGCTACGTCAAGTCACAATCAAATCTATCGCTCAAGCGCGCAAGTGCGCAAGGTGGAAACGTTCCCATCCATATGTTTGTACTCGCAAATCACGGCTAGCCAGCCTCGTTGGACCACATCCCACTCTATCAAAGTAAATATTCCCAGTGTCGCGCCTATAGACTTTTGTATTCACACAATACTGGAAACGAAAGGACTTGGCCCTTTAGTGACATGATCTACTCTCGTGAAACGTCACGACCGAAGCAGTACGACTTCATCCAGTCCATGAAGACGAGGACTCGGTTGCGTGCTGCGAGGGATGTTAGCTGCTAGTCCGTCGTACGAAATGAGACCAACTCACTGCTGAAGCACATGCTCAAATATGCCGACTTCCAGAAAAAGTAAGTCAGCTGGCCACCACTGGCGAGGTTGCCGGTCAACCAGCTGATGTCAGCGACAGCCTTCTCGCTGCCAATATACGCCATTGAGCCTTGGTGAGAGTACTCGAAGGGACCCATCTGCTTTACGCGACGTAACCTCTTCTGCAGGTCCTTGATCTCGCTAAAGACGTGATCTCTTGCCTCCTTGTTGGCAGCCTTGGCCTGCTCCTCGGAGAGGACAGCAAGCTGGCCTTCGATCTCTTCGGTCTTGGCCATCTGGTTGAACAGTCGTGCAAGGAAAGCACCTTCCTGGCTGGCGACTTGTGCAGTTGGGGCGTAGTTGGCAACAGCACAGTCTCCGACGGCCCAGATGTTCTCAGTGCCCTTGACAACGAGGTACTCATTGACGTTCAAGCCACGGCGAGCGTCTTTTTGGGCTGGGATTTGGTTCATGAGATCCTTGACGACAGGACGCACAGCATTACCAGTGGCCCAGACGAGCAGGCCGTATGGGATCTTCTCGGTCTGCTTCTTGCCGTCGGCATCAGTGAATTCAGCCTCGATGTATTCCGATGTAACGTTCTTAACCATGGTCTTGGTCCGGATGTCAATCGTCTCTTCCTTGAAGGTCTTCTCAGTGTAGTCGATCAGGTTCTTGGAGAACGATGGCAGCACGGAGGGCAATGCTTCGACGAGAGTCACGTGGAAGTCTCCAGCGATTTCAGGGATCCATTTCTTGAGGTCGTTCTCGAAGAAGTCCTGGAGCTCGCCAGCGAACTCAACACCAGTGGGACCACCTCCAACGACGACCATGTGCAGCAGGCGCTTCTTCTCCTCTATCGATTGATCCTTGAATGTGGCAGTCTCGCAGCAGTCCATTATTCGTTTCCTGATTCGTTGAGCGTCTCCGACTTCTTTCAAGAAACAGCCGTGCTCACGCACACCCGGGATGCCGAATGTCGCATTCTCAGCGCCGACACCAACGACCAGCATATCGAATGGAATCTCGTTTTGTGACAGAGCGCCCTTGATCTCGGAGTCATCGCTAATATAGACGACCTTCTTCTCGTAGTCGATCTTGGTGGCTTCGGCTTCGTAGTACTTGACCGAGGCTTTCTTGTGGCGGAGGAAGTTGCGGATCGGTTCCATTATGGAGCGGTGCTCGATGGTTCCGGTGGTACATGATGGCAAAAGTGGCGTGAAGAGGAAGTAGTTGCGGGGCGATACGACGACGACGTTGTAGTTTTCCGTGTCCAGGTTCTTGAGCAGTGAGACGGATCCCCAGCCAGTGCCTTGCACATGTCAGTATGAACGTATGCGAACGCATTGCATCATGCTCGATGCCAACTCACCAAGGACGACAAGAGTCTTCTTGTTTGGATCCGGTTCTTGCTGATCAGCTGGATTCCGACTGTCCCAAATGCCATATGCAGTGTATCCCAGCAGACCCAGCGCTGAAAGATATGTGATGCGCCACGTCCACCTCAGGATCCTCCACGAGCCCTTCTTCACCTGCTTCGTGTTTGGCAGCTGGTCCGCGTATCCCCTGCGGAAGCCAGCGCGCAATTGCTGCTTGTCAAAGGCGGCGTTGCCAGCTCTTAACGGCCGTTGGAAGGGCGATCGTGCTGATCGCGCTGTCGCAAGACCTCGCCGTGCGCCCTGCTTCGGGCCAATAGAGGCGCTGACGGCGGTCAAAGGCCTCACTGCGGCCTTGAATGCCATGGTGACGTGGTGAAGGAGAGACAATGGTCAAGAAAGCCGTGATTGCAAAGTGTTGAGGCCGCCGATGACCCCTGTCGAAGAAAGTACGTATGAGGAGCTTGGGCGCCTTAGTCCGCGCTGTCTCAGAGAACGCGTTACTTTACGCAACGACACGAGTACCACTTTGCGCAGCGACACGATCTGAGATTCTCCAGCGGAAAACAGCACAAGTCATGTTGTGGACGTCCCGTTCGCCCGGAATCCTGCCTGATTTGGGCCTCGTTGGCTCTGTTGAGTATCTGCAAAGATAAACAATGGTGGAAGCTTCAGCAACAACGTCAGAGCTCAGGGGTCTTTATTTAGCTTCGCTCCCCATGCGTGTCGCGTGCGGCAGAAGAAATAAGTGTGATAGCATAGGAGGTATGTATTCGTAGACGTTCCGCGATCACTTCGTCGTCGGCTGCTTCTATGTGTTACACATGCCATACTGTTACAGCATCGATGGGTTGGGAAATCGCTCTGCTCCCTCCATCCATGCATCTCTGTTCCGGTTTGACCCTTCTACCAGAAACTTCCCGCCACCCGCTCGCCCTTCAGACTATGCATGAAACCCGTCCCAGCCAACAGGGCATCCTATTGCGCCGTCCGTGCAATGACTCTCCCGACCGACCAGACTCCCGCTAAAACACAGCAATATGCACACACAGCATCAAACAGGGGTATATGCAACAACAGTCGCTAAAGCAAGACACGTCGAAGGCTGGTAATAGTCGTCGTTCATCCGCAGAAGGGCGTGGTCCTTTCGCTGCAAAGCGTTTGCTATCGTAGAGCACCAGCCAGAGCAACCGAGATCGCCAGGAGCATCGCATACATCGTGAGCTCGAGAGGAGGTGCTGCGGAATGCATATTGCCCTCGGTGTCGAATGGACTTCCGCCACCGCTGTTGCCGTTCGAGTTCGATTGCGAGCTAGTGTGTGTAGGAGTCGCGGTTGGAGATGACGAAGTTTCGACAGCTGTGGTCGACGATGGTGCAGATGTAGCACTCTGAAGGCTTGCGGTTGTCTCAGTACTGCTCACGGCAGTGCTCGTTGGCACCTCACTGCTTGTACTTGATGTTTGCTTTGCGGATGTGGATGGCGCACTTGATGATGACGATGGCTTCGTGGGGGAGGCTGAGCTCGTACTTGTGCTTCCACTTTCCAAGACTGCATTTGCGTTGGTACACAGTCCTTGTGGTCCGGCATTGTTTAAGAATGCCACAATCACATTCTCGCCGCTGATGTCCTCGTTCGCACAGGCGCTCTTCACGTCTGCTGCCAGCGCTTGGAGTGCCTTTACACAGCCGGTACTGCATGTCGAAGCCGTGAAGTCTGCTGGTGAACAGCCATCGATCGTCTCGGTGTAAACCGACTGACAAGTTGTTGGGAGATCGGACACTCGTGGCTTGAAATCGGCAAGACTGACTGCTGCAACTGTCGTCGGGAGCGCCAACATCGCCAGAGTCGAGGCCTGGTATCGCATTGTGGTTCGTTGACGCTGTTTTCGTGGTTCGTGGTTGATATTAGTGCCTGCTGCGAAGTCCTGTGGTCGATTGCCAGGATAAACACAATGCTCAAGCAAGCAGTTCGTCGGCGATGGTTTCGATTACGAGGATGACGGTGCGTTACAGGTGTGGCGTAGAAGGAACGCGACTGTATCGAGTCCAGCTGTCGTATACGCGGGTGTCGTTGCTTCCTCGCAACAACAAATAGCGCGATGGGTAGCAGTTTCAGCCCGTCGCACTGCTCGCGGCGCGATGCATCAGCGACAGCCCTGCCTCGCGGCCAATGTCAGCGAGAGAGTGGCCGCCGTCAGCGCGGGGCTGCGATTGTCAGAGGAACTGCTGCCGGATGTTATTGTGCAGGCAAAGAAGCGAGCTGCGTGGAACGTGTGGTATGGACGAGATAAAGCCGTGCGCGTGTGCGGAGTGAGATCGACTTGTTGGTTCGGTAACGGCGGCGGCTGCCAAACGGTGTGGCGACAAACGAAATGACCACCACCGCTTCTCGCCCTTCTCCTGTTCTCTACCGTCAGTGTACTAGAGCGTTGGTCAAAGGAGTGTTGTTGGTGTGCGAGCGGCGGAAGGCATGGCAGTATGAGTTGGGGTAGCACCCAGAATAGCTCACTATCCATGGATGCTGGCAATAGGCACAAACGACTGCCGCAGACGCAACCTGAGACAAGGTCCTCGAACGCTGCGACGGTCATTGGACAAATCAGGTTGTAGAACACGAAACCTGGGTTGCCGCGCGAAGACCAGGATGCCTTGGGATGTGATAAGGGCCGCGTTTCAGAATGGCGATATAGAAGCGCCGAGCGCTGTATGAACTCTGTCTGGCTGTATCCTCGAAACGCCGCATCACTGCTCCATCTCGGTGCAACACGTTCTCATCTGAGGACACCCTCGCAAAGCCAGGCTCTTCAGCTGTCGCGTGATACATACCAATCAGCCATGGGAGAGATCCTGAGACTTCTACGAGTGCAATATGGTCGCACTGTCAGAGACTGGTTCCATCTCTGTGGGCTACTCCTCCGACTGCTCAGACTGCCTTGCAGTCTCGGATCCGGCGATCGAGACTCCCCTCTGCCTCCCTAGCGACTGCCTAGCTTGCCATTCTTTCTCGCTGGCCCTGATCGATAAGAGTGCCAAGGAGCTGCTCCCTCACAGATCACCCTGGTGCGTGATTGTGGACATTTTTACGTCAAAGAACGATGGTTTTGTCGTCCTCCGGGGACACCGTTGGGAGCCGCCAAGGGTGGAAAGATCAGCGTTGAGCTCTGCACACGCTCTCCGCATCGTGCCCACCGGCAAACATAATTTCTGTTGACCAGGGTCGGATAGACGGCGAAGGACTACAATGGATGTGATCGCATGATTTTGACATGCAGGAGTGGTCGCCTCCGCGCCCGCTCGATAACGTCTTGTTAAGACAGATCCATGATCAATATTGCAGCTGGTTGACGACAGTATCCGTTCAGAATACGGTGGTGGAGCTCTCCTTAACTCATTCGTCGCTTCCTAAGCGCTTCTCTAGCTTCCTCGTAGTAGTTACGTGTCCAAAGTGTGGCTCTGCAGGCTCCATGATCTCGCCACGGATAATAAGCAAAGTGCCGCAAGAGGATGCGAGCAGCTCGTCGAGGATAAAATGGCACAGCTTTTTGCTTACGTCAGTTCGGTTGCACTTCTGCGGTGCATCGTGCGTTAGTCTGAAGTTATGAGACAAAATGGGGAACCGGGTCAGAGCTGTCTGCAGATGATCGTGTCTCGACTCCCGACTCATATTCGGAAGCCGTGTTGTATTCCGCTAGGCTATGTACCTGCGGACCAGTGATTCCCGATCGAAATAGCATGTAAGAGCAGCCATGAGCTGCTGCGTACAGCATCTAAACTCGCATGAATCAGCACATCAGCGTGCTGGCAGGATCCTTGTCCCGCTCGAACGCGAGACTGCCAATTTCTGCATATCTGAAAATGATTCCCAGATGTCCCCCGGGACTGCTTCGACTGTTGGAAGCTCTGTTGAACGCCACTGTATGCATGTCGCTCGAACGCGCAGCACATAATTCAGAAAATGCAGCAAAACATGTACAATAAATGGATACGGTGTGCTGCCACAGCTCCGGTGCCAATCGAGCCATGGCTGGTGATGCCGTCGTTTCTTCGTAAATCGTGAGCTCTTAGGCCTGTGACTGAGGCTGTGTAGCTTGGCGAAGTGGTACTTGCTGGAACCCAGGCCATTGGTGGATTGGAGTCATCTCTTGCGGCTGGGCACCATCCAGCCAGAGGTTCTGAGCAACGTATGGGAGGCGTCCAGTGTGCTGTGTGGGTTTGCCGAGTGGTTGATATTGCATCCGGTTGAGCTCAACATTCGAAGGCCGACCCTGTATCGCAGATGAGGGAGGTGGATGTAGCAAGGTAGAAAAATTTTGCACTGGTCGGTAGGGCGAATTCCTCTGCTGCAGGAAGTACGAAGGCGAGATTTGTGTTGTAGGATGAAGCACAGTCGCACTTTGAGGTATGGAGCTGTTGGGTGATGGCGGTCCAGATCCTCCATATGGGCTATGATGTCGGGATGCGTATTGCGAGTGTGGCTGAGACTGGGGTGGACCTCCTGCCGGTGCTGGCACTGTCGGTCCCTGCCCAGGCGCGGATGTGTTCTGATAGACCATTGCCATGGCGCGCGCTGGCATGTTCAGAGGTGGTAGCTGCTGACCTTGACTGCTCGTCGGGTGTGAATAGCCATTGCTCGTTGGCTGGGATGTAGGTATCGCAAGGCTCGGTAGAGTCAATCGGGGTGCTGGCTGTGCCTGGTGTTGCTGTTGTGGCAATGTCGAGTATCGCCGTGGCGAAGTGTAGTCCTGGTGCCCACTAGCCATACGCTTCGCAGGCGGCTCTACAACATCGTTCTCATGACTGCGCTTCCTGGACGCAGATTGTGCCGAACCATTGCTTATCTGTGAGCTGCCCAGAGGAGACGGGGCTGGAGTCGGGCCATGCTGACCTGCCGCTGTACCGTAAACGTGCGGGTGCTGTGGCATATCCTGAGCGTATGGAGGTGAAGCCTGGTTTGACACTTGTGGAGACGGCAGAGCCAGCGGAAGGTGGAGTGACGATGCCGGTGGCAGTATTGGAGCTGGTGGGAGCGGCCTTGATGCTCGATCAAAGAATGCTGCGAATTTGCCCAAAAGTGACTGCCACCTTGCCCAATCCTGTTCTGAAGTGAACAAACAGTATTTCATGTTACTGAGAAACTCCACCTCCATGATGTGTACCTCCCCAACGTTGATTCCGGACACCTCAGCCCAGGTTTTGTTGGTGTATGTGTTGTCGTCCAAGAATTTGTTTCCCAACATCAAAGCTACAGTGAGCAATCTGTACTCACTTCCAGGCTTGCCTTTGACTGAAGGATTGAGTTTCTTCAATCTGTAGATGAACAGAAGAGCCAGAACTACCACATTTTGCGCGACCATTGTGGTCGAGAGAATCGTTGTCACCCATTTTCGGAAACCCGTCGTTGGCTTGGCGTCTGCTGAAAGCGGTTTTGCGGGTTGTATTGGCGAAGAAGAGCCTTCTACCTGTTCAAGGATATCTGATGATTCGAACCAGAAAAGGCATGTAATCTGTTGCAGATGACATTAGTTCTTCCCATCTTGACATTCATGAAAACAAGCTCACCTGAGCTGCAAGTTCTGAAAGGCTGCCGCCACTGTCGTTCACCGAGCGAGGTATTTGAAAGTTCAGTGCAATGGCATTCGCGTGTGAAGCTCTCCTTGAGGCGGAACACTCGTTGCTGGCTTCGTGCTGCCGTATTGGTGAACTTCTGCCGTTCGTGAATGAGTTTCCAGCAGGCCGACTGAGCTCGGGTTTTACCAATTCTTGTGGTAGATATGGAGCCACAGGAGCTCTGTATGCTTGCTGAGCAGGCAGATAGTCGCCGTAGTGGTGCCCATGCTCTTGCTGGTAGTAGCTCGGCTTCGCGGAGGGGTGTACGCCAGTCATCTCAGGTGGTGGTGTCGGCGGTCTTTCGGTTCCCGGGTATCGAGCTGGAGATGGCCAGCCCGTCCTTGAATGCTCGTAGCTGGCGAAGTGGGCCTTGGAGGGTGTGATGTCCTTCTTGGAGACAAGGAACGGGTCTCTGAACCGAATTGCTGTGTTGGCATACATGTGGTGCGGTTGGCGAATGCTTGTCATGGGGAAGCGGTGTTGCAGAATGTGAGGACACGAGCCAGAGCGGTGGTAGTCATGTGGACATGCAGTTGTTGTTTTGCTCAAGCAGGAGCAAGGCAAAGGTCAGAGGTACGAGGAATGGATGTGAAACCGGCAGTGAGGTGAGGTTGGCCTGTCCGCAGCGTTGGCCCAGAGTGGCACAGGCACAGGCACAGCCAGGAGGAGGTCCTGTCGATGGGTGGGCAGCGTCCACTTGGAGGTCGTCAGCGTCAACGGAAGCGGCAACGGCGTCGTTGTTGTTGATTGCTCACGCAAGGGCAGCGGCAGCGAGATGCAGAGGCATGTGCGCGAGATGTACGAAGGCCAAAGGCTGCGTGCGAGGAGATGTCGTTAGCGTACATCCACAGGGCCAGCAGCGGCAGCAGCAGCAGCAGCAGCCACGACCGCACCGACCGACTGACTGACGAGGCAGGCGGCAGGATCGAGAGGAGCAGCGCGCCGGTGCATGATGGTAGCGTCAGTGGTCAAGGTCTAGGTTAGTAGTGTATGGAGCAAATAGCCATGCGATCATGGCGTCGGAGCACGAAGCAAGTGACACGCTTGGGTACGGTTTGGGGAGAAGGGCACGCTGCTGCGAGGCCCAGCTGCGAGCTTGAGCAATGTCAGTGCTCATCAGCACGGACACGAATGGCCGTACAGTAATGTCTGCTGCGGTCTGCGGTCTGCGGTCTGCGGTCTGCGGTCTGCGATCTGCCCTGCGGCAGGTGGGAAGGGAAGCTGCACCGTCCAAGCCGTCCAAGCCCAGCGGCAGTCTTGCGACAGGGCCAGGCCGCAGGCGAGGGAAGCAGCTTGAACCTTTGGTCACTCACTGGTGCTGCGTGGTGCGTGGATCGTGGATGCCACTGGCACCTGGCTCCAGCTGGCTCCAGCTGGCTCCAGTCAGCGGGAGTGCGGGTCGCCGCTCCCAAGACTGAAGTACCTACCTAGTGACCGGGCCTGCGCTGAGCCTGAGCCTGAGCCTGAGCCTGCGTACCGGTCGCCGCTGGTCACGAAAGTGTAATAAGTCTGCAAAGAGAGGGAGGGAAGAGCCCGCTCCACTCTCGCCTGCCGTTCCTGCCGTTCCAGCGATGGTGCTGGATATAGCCATATCAAGGCGCCCTCAACGGTGCGAATCAACCGCGTCCCGCGCCAGCAGCAGCAGCAGAGACGGTGCAGAGCAAGGCTGCTGTTCGCTCATCCTCCTGCTGCTGCGGTGAAGCTCCCGAGCGCAGGGCCCGCGACCGTGGACGCGCCGTAAAGCAAAGTGAATCAGTGATCGCTTTGGGCCGCGGTCCTTGAGAGGCTGATCCCAATAGATTACATCCAGCGGTGGCACTGATGTAATAGGAAAGCTACAAGGGCACACGGGAACAGACAAGAAGGGCCACCGCGGACTCTTGCCCACACCAGCGGTAGAGCCTAAACGAGCCTACACACACGGCTTCGATATATGCGCATCGTCCCACCATTATTGCCCACACCTGGCCACTTATTACGGAGTGGGGGCTGCTACTCAGCAACACGCAAAACTGCAAACGCGCTCTGCAGACTGCCACCATCCAGCTCCTGCACAGCTGCCGCTAGTAGTGCTCCGCCGCCGCGGGTCGTGACTGGCAGTCTGGCACCGAGACTTCAGCTGGCCTCGCTCGTTGTCTCGCATTGGCACGGCCGGTGGATACTCATCACACCGTACTCCGTTGCTCTGCTCACCACGGCCAGCCGGTCTCTTCGAAAGCTTGATCCGCACGCGCTGCAGCTCGCCAACAGCAGAGCAAAGTATCGTTGAAGCGTGCTGCAGGCAGCATCATCGCAGATGAGCATCAGGAGGCAACATCATCATCGTGTTCCCGGCGCCGCGCATCAAAGGATCTTTGGCTTGAGATACGACCAGCTGTTTGATTGGCCCAATACCTAGACAGTTTCCATGCATGCAGGGCTGCTCTATCCGAAGCGGTTAGACTGCCACCAGAGTCAAGTGCGTGCAGAGCGTTCCGAAGGCAAAATTCATGCGAAACCTGAGTGCGTGCGAGCCCCTCTCTTTAGCACTCGCGTCTACGTATTCATTACGAAGGACATGCCCGTCAGGAGTCCACCGTGATCGCCAGTCATCACCGGCTCTAGCGCGCCGACGTCTTTCATCAGTGGAGCATGACTATGGAAGGCATAGCGAAAGTGTGCGAAGAAACGCCACTCGGCACGATAGACTGTCGATTCGAATGTGCCTCGTATCACACTAGTCGTCGTGACTTCCCAGCTTGTCGCTCCGAGGCTTCGGAAGCGACAACAATGGTACCAGCAGGCGTCTCATTCCACGGCCGCCTAGCCTGGAAGCGTCTGCTCATTTGCCTGCGGCACAGCCCCTCGCAGATGTGACAACGGATTTCCTTCAAACTGCGGTGGTGCTAGGTTCGGACTTCAACAAGAAAGTCCGAAAGTGGCATTAAACTGTTCGTAGAGCGCGCGATAGTCGAACGCTCGACTCCTACATGTTTGTAGCAATTACTGCGCGAGAATTCCAGTATAATGGAAGAGTCGCAACTGTGGTGGTCTTTTCAGTGGCGGCTAGCGTGTTGTCACTTGTTTTGTCAAGGGCTGTGACACAGGATCTAGTACCCCCGCCAGCAAATAACCAGCCCACGCAACCAATGTCGCGTTGGGCGTTTATTGGTGAGCATGCGCGGACGAGACCGCACCTGTCTGACCGCAGACTGCCATGATTAGCACTTGCATATCGCCTTCGCCTTCGTTGAATGGTCACGACTTGGTTTCTATGCCGACCAGAGGTTCGATAGCAGCCTATAGAACCCAGACCGATCACCGCCGCGAGGCTAGAACAAAGGAACATGCCGCATACAGCACACGTCGATATTGGTGCAGCCCCTGTGCTTCCGACGATACTGATCCTTGTGTCGCCGATGTCAACGATCCAGCTCCTAGAGATGCTCGACACGACGCCAAATATCCGACACGCGTGATGAAAGTCGGAGTGGCGCATGTCTCAGGCTCACGGGTGCTGATGCGGCGAGCAAAAGCAACCCTGCATTGCATTCCGTACCCCTTCGTGGTGTGGATGCATCACGGCACAACCGATGAGCAAGCTGGTGAAATTTGTCGGCAGTGTGATTGCGAAGCATGTACACCCTGTGACACGAGGCCCCGACCCACCGCGTATGACATGTGCAGAGCCTTGCGATAAGAGTTATTAATTGGACACGCACGCCCAAGGAGTGTTTGTTTAGGCGACCACAAGGAAAGTGCATGCATAACAAAAGTCTCACAACTCGCTAGCCGTAGAATGCCCCGCGAATCCAGAAAGTCATCATGCCAGCGACATGGCACGGCCATATTGCCCCGTTTAGCTAACTGTTGGCTCGCATCCATGATGCCCGCCTGACGAATGATGGCACGGCTTGTGTGGTGAGATTTTGGATTGCGCCGTGGTTCACTAGTAGACTGGCGATCGTTGCTCGCGTTCTGAAATTTCTTATCGACATGCCGTTTAGGTGCAGCAAGAAGGTTCACAATAGAAAGGAGTGGAGGCGTCGGAGATGGGCGCCTAGACAGGCTAAACCGCGTACACGTAGCAGCAGCTCGCTTTCTGTGGTGGTTGAGGTCACACTGGCTGAGTCGCACGTATCGAGACAACGCCGCGAATCAGTCTTGGCTCCAGATTTTTCGTGCACTCCTAGTCGTGCCGCTTCACACATCGTGTCATCATCAGCGTAGCCTGCATATGCACAGTTTCTCGACAAGAAGTAGAGCCGCGATAGGGGCGGGGAAGATGAAATCCGCTGCGAGTAACGATTATCGCGTGCGTGTGCGCACCCATGCAACCGCCGGCAGGGAAAACGGAAACTGAGACACAACGAACAACGACGCTTTAGTATTGCGGTTTTTGCCCTTTATTCTCGATCAAAGCGACGAAACGAGCGGGTATACTATCTACGCTATTGTTTATTTGTTTGTACGTTATTTCTTCGAGGCTACGAAGTACCTCCGCCGTACGGCCTCTCTTAGAAAATCGCGCTTATTTTCGAAACTTATTCTTCGATATACCCGCGATTGTTTCGACGACCGAGTAATCGGGCGACGAACGCGCGTTTAAATAGAAAGGTATACCGTTTTCTTCTTAGAATCGGTTACGAGTTTTAAAGTATATAATCTATCTAAGTCTTCCTTAATAATTAAGCCCGAACGCCCTTCTAGAAGTAGTAGAATAATTAGAATTAAAAACTCGTCGATATAGTATCTTTTAGACATTTTACCGTTAATATTTTAGGGCGTATACTCTATAAACTTCTTAAAGTTATAGCTTCTAATAGTTAAAAAGTATACGTTCTTTATCTCCTCGTTATTTTATAGAATTAGGTTACTCTTAGGTCTTTTTTACGATCTTTTCTCTCTTATTTTATAACTCGGTAAATATAATCCGATTTATTACTATTACCTACGCGTTAAAAGATAAAATACCGGTTCTGTTCTTATCCTAATCTAAAATAAAACTCGTTAGTAAAGAGTATATTTTAATAGTCCTCTTTATTAGGTTATTCTTTAAGTATTTTTATCGTAAATTTAAGGCGTTTTTAGGCGTATTCCTCCTCGGGTTCTTCCTCCGTATACGCTATATAGCGCCTAATACCCTCGCTACGTAGGCCTCGTTATATTATTCTATTATAAACGTATAGTAGATTTACCTTATAGCGTAGAGAGCTGTAATTAAGGTCGTATCCTTCGTAGTTATTCTTTTTAATTACGGTAATAGCATTACCTATATTCTTAGGTCCTAATTAAAAGACGGCGTTCCCGTAATACCCTCCGTAAGGCTCTTTACCTTTTAGGTACGTATATTACTCTTTAGGATCGGAGTAAATCTTTAAAATACGCGACTCGTTTAATAAACTAAGATAATTAGTAACGCGCGTAAGTTTTTAGGGCTTGTTATATAGGCCTTTAGCGGTAAGATAGTTAAGGATTTATTTTACGCCTTATACCTCGCCCTTTTAGAGTATTATTATTACGGATTAGGTTAAGCTAATACTTAGCGACTAATTAGAGTCTCTATAGTTAAAAGAGAATAACTACAGCTAAACGAGTACGACTACTATAGAGTAATAGATTAGAATAGATTATAACGGTTAACTAATCTATTACTTTATATAATCTATAGGATAGATTAATAGATTAGAATAGATTAAAGGATAACTTTATTTATATTTAGGAATGCTAGAAACCCTTATAGTTCTAATACGTTTAACTTATATTACTATCTTACTAATTAGAATATACTCTTATCCTAATTATTTATCTTTACTTAGCTTACTTTAGCCTCTCTAAAGAATACCGCTACGTATCTTAACTTATCTCTCTTTTAAGACTAGCCCTAGAACAAAATATAATACTTTAAACGCCCTTAGAATAAGTACTACTTAAGTAGCTAGTAGGGGAATACCTACTACTAGTAAAGTAGGAAGTATCTACCGTACGCTACTACGCTAGACTACTATAAAGGTATTAGGTTTAGTATAACCTAATAATATTACAAGTTAAGAAGTTAAGCTTAATTAGGTTTAATCTCGGGCTAATAGAAAGTTAAGGGAGAGTAATAAAGTAGTAGTTATCTTAGTCTTATAAAGACTTAAGAAATAATATAGTAGAGATTAGGTTATAGTATATTCTAAATAGTAATATTAAATAGTAAGTTAAACGCCTCGAAGCTATAGGGATTCTTAGCGCTCCTAAATATAAAGAGAACCGTCTTTAGATCTACCCTAATCTATTAATCTACTTTATAGATTATATAGAGTAATATATTAGCTAATGTAGTACTCTACTCTAATCTATTAATCTATTATATAGATTATATAGAGTAATAGATTACTCTATAGTAGCTGTACTTATTTAGCCGTAGTTATATCTACTTAACTATAGAGGCTCTAATTAGTTACTACGCCTTAGCTTAATCCGACCTATAATACTATCCCCCTCTTAGTTTAGCTTACTATAAGCTTAGGTTATAGTCCTACTACCTCGTCTTCTACTTATTATTCTTATTTATGTCTTCCTTAATATACTAAAGGCTCCTCCTTCCTTAAGTACCTCTCGTCGTCTTAAGTTAGCTAAAACTATTAATAACTTTAGAGAAATAATAGTACGATCTTATTCTAACTATCGAGCGCATTTACGGGTATATAAGGTATACGTATTATTAGGGCGGTATAATAAGTATATTCGTCGTAATATTTATTACGATATAAAGGTATTACATTCCGAGTTTAATTACCTAATTAGTAAAAAGAAGAAACTATAGCGGTAGATAAAGAAAGCCCGCGAGGCCTAAGAGCGTACCCGCGAGGCCTTAAATACTATATATATAAAGGAAGAATAATTACGTAGGTAGATAGAGCTCGTAGATTAGCGAGCTAATAAGGCTATTACCGTAGAGTTAGTAAACTTATTAGAGCTAGAGCGGGAGGAGTCGGCGGATTTCTATCTAGCTCCTAATACTTAGGAACTTCTAGTCGACTAAGGTTATAACGTCTACTCTAATTTCTAGTTATATAGTACTCCTTTACTTTAGGGTTCTTCCGGCGCTAGAAATACTCTATTAGGAGTAGCCGGTAGTTCTTAAGGTTTCTTTCCGGTTCCTAAGTATTTTCTAATTCGTCGTATTCTTTCTATTTAATAAGATATCTCTAACCCTTCTTATCTAGGATTTTCTTAACTTTAAACTTATTTTCTACTTCCGGCTTAAAATAGAAGCTTTCTTAGTAAGGTATTTTAGTGTCTATAGGTTCTAACTTAGAGATATAGAAGACTAGGTAGATTTTTACGTTAGGTAGTAGTTATAGGCGGTAGTTAACTTATTAAGGGAATATTATAATATATAGTACGCCTACGACCTACTAGTTATAGATAAACTAATTCTTACCTTCCGTTATAGACGCTATACGCGTTATATAATATACGTATACGTATTACGCGCGGCTTACTAAGCCGGTCGTAACTATATATTATATATAAGGGTTAGCCTAGAGGCTACCCCCTTATAATTACCTCCCCTCCTACGTAAGCTATCCTTAGCTCGCTCGTTACTATATATAGGTTTCTACGTAATTCTAGAATTATAATAGTTACTAGGCGGCCTATATACGGGTTACGTACGTATCGTTATATAGGCGTAGGTAAGTAAAGTCTAGTTACTATACTAACGTAGCTAGAGGTATAAAACTCTAACTTACCCTAGCCCCTTTTCCCGTAGTACGTTTACTAACGTACTATACTTATACTACTACTATACCGTAAGCTCCCCGTACGCTTACCGTACGCGCCTCGCTAGTATTATTATTATTAATATTACTATTACTATTAATACTATATTTAATACCGGTAGCTACCGTAGTAGCTCCTAGGGTATTAGCCCTAAGTAGTAGCTAGAGGATAAGTAGTAATAGGCGGCCCTAATATAGGACGTACCTATAACTCTAGCGAACCGTAAGCGGCTAGTACTAAAGCCGTAGGCCCCTAGCCCCTCCTCTACTAAGAAGTTATTATAGAAGATTAGTATATCTATATACTACCTTCTATACTTTATTAAGGGTAAGTTATTACGCGCGCCGCCTATAATACGTATACTAACCGTCCGCTAGACGAGGTCGACGATTATAATAGTATTATAACTAGGGAGCTTCCTAAGAAGTATAGCCGCTATAGGCGTAGTAAGTATAAGTACGAGGCTAATATTAGCTACGCTATTACTACGCTAGTAGGCCGCCTACGTACCGCGCGCGCCTAGCGCGACTTTCTCTAGTCTATACTAGGCTAAGAGCCTATAGACGATAAGAAGGACGAGCGCGATAAGTAGGTCTAGCTATACTCCCGCCTAGAAGAGGAGACTATAGAGGTAAGCTACTAATCCCCTTATATAAGTTACCTACTATACGTATACGCGGCTTATAATTATCTCCTATGTCTCGGCTAACCTTTCCTAGGCTATTAGGTAGTTTAATACCTATTAATATAAGCGGGTAGGTAAGATATTAAGGGAATGTCGTAATATATAGTACGCCTACGACCTACTAGTCGTAGATAAACTAATTCTTACCTTCTGTTATAGACGCTATATACGTCGTATAATATACGTATACGTATTACGTACGGCTTACTAAGCTAGGCGTAACCGTATATTATATATAAGGATTAGCCTAGAGGCTACTCCCTTATAATTACCTCCCCTCCTACGCGAGCTATCCCTAGCTCGCTCGTTACTATATATAGGTTTCTACGTAGTTCTAGAACTATTGTAGTTATTAGGCGGCCTATATACGGGTTACGTACGTATCGTTATATAGGCTTAGGTAGGTAAAGTCTAGTTACTATACTAACGTAGTTAGAGGTATAAAACTCTAACTTACCCTAGCCCCTTTTCCCTTAGTACGTTTACTAGCGTACTATACTCGTACTACTACTATACCGTAAGCTCTACGTACGCTTACCGTACGCGCCTCGCTAGTATTATTATTATTAACATTACTACTACTACTATTAATACTATATCTAACGCTAGTAGCTACCGTAGTAGCCCCTAGAGCATCGGCCCTAAGTAGTAGTATTAGGAACCGCTGTATATTATCCTAACCGGGCTTAGATCTTTATAGAGATATCTCGAACGTTAAGAAGGTAGTAGTTCTAAATAGTATATAGTATATACTTAAAATAAGTTAAGTACGAGGCTCCTATCTACTCGTAAAGAAGCGTCGTCTATATAGTATTT